>CAWUFW010000201.1:600000-995000 GCA_963921515.1 Calotriton arnoldi | reverse complement strand
GGCCTAGGTCAAGCAATCAATTATTAATTATGCCCAAGTCTTAACCATAGGCATAGAGCCTTATTTGTGGTGGATAATATCTCCAACACCACCATTGGGTTATCCTGTTTAGACTTTGCACTTTAAATTTGCTTTTTCTTCTCGGGGGGCCTGAAATCAGGACATATCTTTTTGTGTGGAGGACAATATCTCAACTTAAAGTACTAGCCACTTATTTCTGTTTTGCCTTCTGTATCAAGAGCTAAGACACCATTATTTTGTGCAGTTGCTGCGTAAGGCTCATTTGAGACAGTATAGGGATGGTTTAATTTTTCTGCAGTCCTTAGGTTCACTTGAAATTTGTTTTGCAGTTCTTAATTTTATCAAATCAGTGTTACATATTCGGAGGAGATATGAATTTTAATGTTTCTTATTCAATATTAAAGTTTTAGATATGAATTAGTGCACCTGTTTTGGACTTTTAAACGGAATCTTATATAATTGTAACATGAAGAATAGCCATTGTATATGACATTTGTATAGGATGAAATTTTAAACTATGTTTTAATATTTCGTCTGTGGTTTTAGGGCCTTCGGTCAAATAAAATTAATTTTTACTTGACTAGGGGGCAATGGTGATACTAGGGAAGGATACTGAAGAAAACATCTCGTTGACTATGTCATCGACAAGAACATCGGCGATGCCAAAAGAGGAGTAACTGGCAATATAAAAGGTCTCTTTAACTTGGGTGATGGCGGCATCAATGAGGGCTTTGCCGACAGCGGTGGTGGAGATGATTGTACTGCCAACGACATGATAAGAACCGACGACGAGGTCATCTCCGTTAATGCCGTTGATGCATTTGTTGTGGTCGTCGATGATGATGTGGTTGTCAAGGGTGTAGGCGTCGTCGACGAGAAACTAGTCAGCGGTATATGGATCTTACTCAACAGTGAAGATATTGTCAGTGCAGCCGCTGTCAACAGAGCAGCTTACGTAGACGAGGTAACTTTCGTCGACGGTGGATTTGTCGACGATGAGAGAGTCAACGACGATGGTGGGGAAATGCGCCCTGATGGTGACTTTTGCGTCTATGATGATTTTGAAGACACTTCCGTCGATAATAAGGAATTCTTGACAATCTGAATTTTTATCATTGAGCAGTCTAAAGATTTTTTTATGTTTTAAGGCCAGCAGAAAGGATGGAATTGAAGGGTCAGATTTAGCCTCAGTAGGAAATAAACACTTTCCTTTTTGCGAGGAGCTTTGTGACTAGTCCTGATGAGACTTTTTGGAAGCTTTTTATGGCCTTCAGGAGACTCCTGTGACCTCTCCCTCTTTTTATGTTTTTCAAGAGAGGTGTGAGGCCGCACTATCCTTATCCTCAGAGACAACATTAGATTTGTTTTTAAGTCTCTGTAACCATATTAGCAACCTACCCTTTCTGTCTTTTAGGGTTTTGGTTGAAAAAGTTCTACAAATCTTGCAGTCTTTAACTTTTTGGTGTGGTTACAACCAGTACTAGAGCATTAGGGAGGTTAGCGGTCTTGTTCGCCGCACCTTCGGATATAAAATCCAACGACGGGCCAGGCGCGCCAAAGGTGAGCCCGTCCATGCCCGCACGTTGCCAGGACCCCTGATACTTTCTTTCTTAAAGTTAGTTCTCCTACTATCACTTATTCTTCTATGACACTTTTTTTTAAAATAGGGGAAAACCTGTAGGCGCCCACTATTATGGAATCAAGACTGCTCCAAATGCTTCCCCCAAATACTAGAGGGACTCATGAGCTGCCCTAAATGCAAATTTAGCTGTAAGGGCAACGCTTCCAGCGACTTTTAAGGCCAGACATATGGCTACGTTGGAAACAGGCACCTCACTTCAGTCCCAGTTTTCTCAATCCCTGCATCCCACACACGATATTAAGAGTTTCTTATGTAATGCAAGATCCCTACCTAAGCACACCACCGAATGTTGGGATCTTCTTTCTTCTCTTATGCCTGATGTTGGTTTCTTGACGGAAACACGGCTAAGTTCCAGCTCTTTACCTACTATCATGTAGTCTCTCCCACAGAACTATCGCATGATTAAAATTGATAGAGATAGGAGACCTGGAGGTGGAGTTGCTATTCTCTTTAGAGACTCTAATAGAGTCTCACTTACTGAAACACTAAATACGGATTGGGCAGAAATGTGTATTTTTAAAATAAAACTTTCCCCCAAAAATCATTGTAAAGGTGCCCTGCACTACCGCCCCCAGGGCCAAAAAAAGATTTTAGCCACCATTTTATTGAGACCACTGCTTCTCATATGCTATCGGCCCAAAACTTCTTACTATTGGGAGATTTTAATTACCACTTCGATGATCCCTCGGATACAGATATGTCCCAGCTCCTAGATGATCTAGGTACGCTGGGTTATAGGGCCCACACATTCAGCTGGCCAAACTTTAGATTTGATTCTTACAAACATCAGTGCATTATACTGTGAGTCACCCCTTCCCCTCACATGGACCGATCAAGCACTGATCTGTTTCCAAATTCCCTATTAGGAAAAGTCTGCCTTGAGTCAACCCAGCAGTAAAGGAGCTAGGAGACAATGGCATCATGTCTCACCAAACTCTTTCTCTCTGGCTTTTGACTTTCCCAAGTCCAGACAGAACCTACAAGTTACTCAAATGCTGGCAGAATTTCAATCTGCTTTAAATTCTGCCTTCAATAGTGTTGCTTCCTTTAAGAACCTGGAACAATCCTACGCTTAGAACTCTTGTACCCGGGTATACCACAGAGCTTAAAGCGGGAAAAGCTTTGTGCTAGAAATTAGAAAGATGCTGGGCCCGGAGCTTTGACTCAGTTGATGAAGATGCTTACAAGGCAGTTCCCTGTGCATACCATCAAAATATCAAAAAGGCACGTAAATTGTAATCAGCAAGCAAATTGATCAAGCGGGCAATTCCTCTAAAGAATTGTTTAAAACTCTTAAGGAATTTATCCATCCTCCTGCCTGTACACAACCCCTTTTAGCATTGCAGGAACTATGCGACTCTCTTGCTGATTATTTTGAGGAGAAGAGCAATTTAATCTATCAAACATTTTCGAAAATCACACCCCAAATTTAGTGCGGAGTACAACAACAGCCCCTTCCCTAAATCCAGGGATTATAGGCTGGACAGTTTTCAAACTTTTACACGGAAGCAAATTAAGCAGGTGCTCGAAAGAGCAAAATCTGGATCTCCAACGGACCCATGCCCGCGCCGGGATTATAACCGTATTTGCTAGCCAGCTTTCCCCTGCTGTAAGTTTGTTATTCAACACTTCGATAGAGTCAGATATTATCCCTCCAGCATGGAAATCAGCACAGATTATACCAATTTAAAAAAAGAACAACGTTGATCCATCAATCCTCTCGAATTTCAGATCGATCTCTCTACTCCCTCTTTTAGGTAAGCTGCTTGAAGGTTTAATCAACAAACAACTGACTAAGTATCTTGAAGACAATCAGATCTTGGACCCCTCACAATCAGGTTTTAGAGCCGAGCACAGCATAGAATCAGCCTTGGTTGCCGTAACTGATATCATTAGGTGCTCACTCGATGCTGACATCCCAGCCATGCTCGTGCTCTTAGACCTCTCTGCTGCATTTGATACGGTGTCCCATGCCAAGCTACTTCTAAGACTACAAGAGATTGGGATTACGGGGTCTGCCCTGGCCTCGTTTCAGGACTTCTTGAAAGACAGAAGGCATTGAATCACACTGGGAGACTTTAAATCCAGGCCTAGGTGGGTTGAACCGTACATTGTTTAATATTTATGTGGCACCCCTAGCCAAAGTTATTAGCGCATACGGGTTAGATACCGTGTCATATGCCGATGATACACAGTTGGTCATTTCCTTCGATGGAGACATTGACAAAGTGAAGGTACGCTTCATGGCTGGTATGAAGGCGATTGCAGGCTGGATGTTAGATAACTTTATCCAGCTGAATCCAGGGAAAACTGAGATTATTCTGTTTGGGGAAGCCCAAGACCTGTGGACCCCAGTTTGGTGGCCTCCGGAGCTAGGGAAGGCCCCCACTCCCAGTAAGGTAGTAAAAAACCTCAGAGTTAAGGTAGAGTAGGAACTAAATGTGAGGGAGCAGGTTCCATCTACCACAGGCACTTGCTTTTCAACATTACGCTTAATAAAGAAAGCCCTGCCGTTTCTTCCTCTGACAGCCAGAAAGACCTTGGTACAGGCTCTTGTGGTAAATCGGCTGGAATACGGAAACAGGTTACTGGCTTCTGTCAACGAGTCTCTAATAGCCAAACTACAAGTTGTGCAAAACACGGCTGCACGGCTGAGCTGTAACCAGCCTCCCAGAACGTCCTCGACTCCTCTTCTACAATCCTTAAACTGGCTGCCAGTAAAGAAAATAATTGTTTTAAAAATGTGTTGCTTAACCTATAAAGCTCTGCAGGGAAAAGGGTCCCAATACCTCAATCAGAAGCTCAAGCATCATCATTCCACTAGGAATCTGCGTTGCAGTGATAAAAAGCTTCTTGTGATACCACGCATTCGACGATCTAGATGTGGTTGCAAAGCCTTTTTATATTTGGCTCCCACCTTCTGGAATAATTTGCCTTTCTCTCTCCGAACTTGCCCAGACTACAGCAACTTCAGGAAAGCACTACAAACAGAACGGTTCTAGATCCTATACTCAGTCTTGAGTTGACCCAGCGCCGAGATACCCCTGTAGGGGTGATTCATGAGTGATATCAAATTGTGTTGTATTGTATACGCAGTCTTTATGGGGATCTTCTGCATGAAGTCTCTTACTGCAAGACCCACAGGATCTGAAGAGTTGTTGTGATTCTTCTCCACTTGGTCCTTCCCTCCTCCCCCGCCTCTCTGTCCCTTTTAGTCTCTCCCTTTAGAATGTTCGGTGAGAGCCTGAGTTAGAATGTTGGCTGTGGGGACTTGTGTCTTCACTCTGGCAAGCTGAATGTGATATTTTTTAAACTCGTGAATAAAGTATTTACTGGACTTACCTGATTGCATCATTCATCACTTCATTTTGGCGACGATCGTGGGACGCTGTGACAGGGCCAGCTTCACACCTTCACCCTGTTGTTCTACCTCTTGCCAGATGCTTCGCCTCCTGATTGACTTCATTCCACGTCTTCGTTGGGCACTTGCTGTTCGTCTGCCACGGACTGCTGCTTGGTTTTATTCAGCTCTGTGGTGAGTTTGCAATCACCGTACAAGCTTATCTTTAACTGCGCACTTGCAGCATCCTTGTTTACTAAGGAAATTTTCTTCCATCGGAGTGGCAATCTTCCCTGCCCTTTCGGGAAGTTCCAGGCTATGTCCTTGTGAGGGTCCTCTCCGCGCAGTTCATTTTCCGTTCTGCTTTGAGGGCGCCTCTTTCTCCGAGAACAGGTCAAGTTGCCGTTCCCCTGCAGTGCGCGCATGTGGGTTTAGCGTTGTCCCTGTGTAGAGGATCGTCCCAGGGGCCTGCTGTTGTCTCCCGCTGCGTGCCAGCTTGCACCTCTCCGCTTTTCCAGTCAGCGTGTCAGGGGCGTTCCCCTCGGCTCACAGGGAGTTGAGTTCTTCTTCGGGATCTTCCACCAGTTTCCAGTTGGCTTATCAGGCATTCCTCTCGTCAGAGTTGCCCTCTTCCGCTTCAGGATTTCGGCGGACTTTGGATCCACCTTGCTTCCTTTCCGTTTATGCAGTTTTGGGCACGAGTTCTGTTTCTTGGACTCCGTATGCCGCTGTGAGCAGGTTCGCTTTTTTCCGCTTTCCTCGTTCGCTCCTCACGTCTTCAGCGCTTCCGCGACCAGTCTCCACAGAACCTCCTACTTCAGCAGGGGAATCCTCCCCGTTGGGCGTTTCAAAGATCTGTCGAGCAGTTTAATAGAAACAGGACTATGAAACTTGTTGAACATAAACATTGACTGTCTGATTTTTTTTATTATCATTTCCTTTTCTTTTTTTTTTCTGCAGTTTTTGCACACAGCTTCGTTTTTATTCTGCTCTCATGTGTAATTGTTTAAAAAGAAAATATTATCAAATGTTTAATTAATTTTTTTCTCCACAGGTACCTCCGGTTAAGTTTACAGCTCATTTCTCTTTTCCTGTGTTTCTCTACACTGTATTACTTACAATCAGCCTTCTTAGGGCATTTATTAATCACTGCCCTTGTTCTCTTTTGTTATCTCCTCTTTACTATGGCAGCGGCTGGTATGAGTCAACCCCCACCATTTTTAAATGATTTAGGTGAACCGGATATACCTTGGAGTAGGTGGGTGGCCATCTTTGAATCGTATCTCATAGCCATAGGGGGTGGTAATTTTTCGAATGTTAGGAAACAGCACATTTTACTACATAACTTGGGCATACAAGGCAGGAAAGTTTATGATGACATTACGTGCAGAGAAGGTAATGAGGAGGTTAACGTTAAGGAGGTTGGGGTAGATGTGTATGAATTCACTCTCAGGAAATTAGAGGCACACTTCAGAGATAAAATTAATGTAGTTCTAGAAAGACACAAATTTTATAAGAGAGTTCAGAAAAAGGAGGAGAGGGTTTCAGCCTATGTTGCTGTTTTAAGAGGTATATCCTCAACATGTGAATTTGGCACCCTAACAGATTCACTCATTAGAGACCAGTTAGTCAGGTGTACCAATGATCAGAAGATACAAGAGGAGCTTCTCACCAGAAACCCAGATTTAGCGGAAGCTGTAAACATAGCTAAAGGGATTGAACACACGGCACTATGCGTAAAAGAAATGAAAAGTGTTTCAGGGATTAACAAAGAGAAGGAAGAAGCTAAATCACTGGTCAATGAAGAAGTTGTGTGTAAAATTAGTGGGAAAAATAAGGATGTTTCACGCACTAAAGCAGATAATTTTCGCTGTTTTAGATGTGGTAACCCCAATCATCTAGCCAACAATTGGAAGTGCCCAGCAAGAAATGTTGTTTGCAGAAAATGTAATAAGAGAGGCCATTTAGCCAAGGTGTGCAATGCAGCAGGTGTAAAAGTACACATGATAGATGGTGCAGAGGATAAGGGTGAAGAGACTAAGGGTTACATCTTTCAAATAGATCAAGGCGAAATTGATGAATCTGTACAATACCCTACGTGCAAAATTTGTCTAGATGGTGAACCCATTCAGGTCTATGCAGATTCTTGTTCACCTTACACTCTTATTGAGAAAAAATTGTTTGATGAGAAGTTTTCCACACACAACGTAGTCTTAGAAAGGGCTGACATTCGTCCAGGTGGATAAAACAAAGAACCCATTCCCTTAGAGGGGGATGGTTAGAATGCGCATTTCTTTTAAAGATAGGAACACGGTAGGTAAGGTTTACATAACAAAGAAGGGCTCAAGCTTACTTGGGTGGAAACACCAGAAAGAATTGGGCATTACACTTGACCCAAACAACATTGATCAGGTGTTGTTAGTGGATCCTCCAGAAGTAGGTGGCAACCTTCTAAAAGAGTTCCCTGAAGTCTTCATAGAGCAACTTGGTAACTTAAAAAACTACATGCACAGAATCACACTTAAAAAGGATGCACTCCCGGTGGTTCATAAAACACGTTCTGTTCCACTCTTAATGAGGGAACCATTGAAGTCAGAACTTGAAAAGCTGGTTAGTCAAGGTGTGATTAAGGAAATAGAAAGTTCAGAATGGTTGGCACCCATTGTTCTCACGACCAAGGACAATGGCAAGAACATTCGTTTATGTGTTGACTTAAGGGACCTCAACTCTAATATCTTGGTAGATAGACATCCCCTACCAAGGATTCATGAAATGATAAGTACTCTCCAGGATGCTAAGTATTTTAGTGTGCTTGATTTGTCATCAGCATACCACCAGGTAACCCTTTATCCCGATTCACAAATGTTTACTGCTTTTACCACACCTTTTGGGAATTTCAAATTTCTAAGGATGCCGTTCGGGCTAGCCTCTGCGGCTTCTGCATTCCAAAGAATAATGCAGCACATACTCAGGCACTGTGAAAAAACATTGTGTTTTCAGGATGACATTCTAATATATGGAGCATGTGAAAGTGAACATAATTGCAATGTAAGAAATGTATTATGTATACTAAAAGACGCAGGTTTTACTACTAAGGAATGTAAATGTAAGTTGGGGGTCAGTTCAGTAGACTATTTGGGTCATACGATCTCAGAGGAAGGCATCAAACCCAAAATTGATTTAGTAGAATCTGTGCGGAAAGCTCACACACCCACAAACAAAGAGGAGATTAACTCGTTTTTAGAACTGGCAGAGTACATGGCTAAATTCATCAAAAATTTCTCGAATTTGACAGAACCCCTAAGAAACTTGCTCAAGAGTGGTACAAAATTTAAGTGGGTGGGGGAGCATGACATTGCATTTGAAGATATAAAAAGAGCCATTGTCAACGCTCCTTATATCGGCAATTTCAATGTAGAAAGAGAAACTTTTATAACCACTGATGCCAGCAACAAAGGGATTGGAGCCACTCTTTCACAGAGAGTAAACAACAAGGAGAACATTGTGGCATTTGCCTCCAGAACTCTCACTGGGGCAGAGGTCAATTGTTCCACTGTGGAGAAGGAGGCACTGGCCGTGTTCTGGGCCATTAAGCATTTTAAATTTTTTGTGTGGGGTCTACCATTTTCACTGTGCACTGATCACAAGTCTTTGCTTTCTTTATTCACAAAAAAAAGAGATGGAGAATACCACACCTCGTATTGCCAAATGGGTGCTAGGTTTACAAGGCTTCAATTACAAAATGGTATATGTACCTGGGTCCAAGAACTGTGCTGCAGATTTCTTATCCAGGGTTCCTATTGAAAATGTGGGAGGTAATGCAGATCCCAAGGATGATATTTTGGTAGTCAGTATTCCTGCTGTGGTGAAAGATCAATGGGGATTCAACATGGAACAAGACCAAGACCTCATAAAAGTTAAGGAGTACATAATCAATGGTTGGCCGGACAAATGTAAGAACTTGCCTGAAGAGGTGCAGCCATTTTGGAATGTAAGGATTGAGTTTTCTTTGGAGGGAGATCATATACTTAAAGCAGGAAGAATAGTTCCCCCCCAAGGGCTTACGTGACCACATTTTAGACCTGGCACATGAAGGACACTTGGGTAGAGGGCTCAGTAAAGCAAAGTTACGAGCAGATTACTGGTTCCCATGCATGGATCAGCTCATGGAGGAGAAGGTCCGCGATTGTCATGCATGTAGTGTTAGCGACAAGACTAAAAGTCTAAGACGTTCTCCACTCATCCCGGTGGAAGTATCCACTGTCCCGTGGAACAAATTTGGGCTTGATATTGCGGGTCCCATTCATTCAATTGGTCCACAGGACAAATACCTTATTGTCCTCATTGACTATTATTCTAATTGGATCACCCACAAGTTCGTTAACATGGTCAACACCAAAACTCTAACGAGCTTCTTAAGTGATGTATTTTCTAAGGAAGGTATCCCAGAGACCATCATTACCGATAACGGTGTCCAGTTTGTTTCTGATGAGATGAAGAACTTTCTAGCAGACATGTCCATCTCTCATGTTCGCACGCCATTGTACAGTCCCAAATCTAATGGCAAAGTAGAAAGAGCGAATAGAATGCTTAAGGAGTCTATTCAATTAGCTGTTGCCTCCGGGAGACCCATAGAAATTTCTGTAATGGATATGTTATGGTCGTACCATACCACACCCAATATCACTACAGGTCTCTCCCTGTTTGACGTGCTGAGAGAGAGAAAAAGCTGGTTCTAAATTGTCTCCTAGTTGGCTTTTCGAGAACAAGGAGGTTTCTATTGATCATGATGAGACGGGAGGGGAGCCAAAGTAAGGAGACATCACAAAGCGTACAAAGACCTTTACGACAAAAAATGGGGAGCTAAAAACAAGCTCTGGAAAGAGGGACAGTGGGTTCTTGTCAGGAAACCTTTTGGGGCAGGCAGTAGAGGTGATACATTTTATGCTCCTGAGAAAATCAAAGAGGTCAAGGAAAATGTGATCATTCTTGAAAATGGAAAAATGTGGAGTATGGATAGAATTACCAATTGTCCCACAAAGTTGGTTCCCAGTGGTGCAAGGGAGATGAATGTTACTAATACCCGTGGGGATTCAGATTTCAGCTGTAGGAGCGTGAGACTCGCTCATCCTCCTACATGGCACAAAGATTACGAAATGTAAAGAAATTTTCCTATCACAGTTTTGGAGTTTGTATCTCATGCATAGTTATCTTTTGGCATTTTACATTCTGTATACTGCATTTTGTTTTGCATGTTTTTCGCTCTTGGTCTCTTCCTCCCTTTCTTTCTTTCTCCCGTTTCCCTCTTCCTGTTCCCTTCCCTCCCCGGAGGGAGATGTGTTGTGATTCTTCTCCACTTGGTCCTTCCCTCCTCCCCCGCCTCTCTGTCCCTCTTAGTCTCTCCCTTTAGAATGTTCGGTGAGAGCCTGAGTTAGAATGTTGGCTGTGGGGACTTGTGTCTTCACACTGGCAAGCTGAAGGTGATATTTCTTAAACTCGTGAATAAAGTATTTACTGGACTTACCTGATTGCGTCATTCATCACTTCAAGAGTCCTTTCTTAGAAGAATCCGACATGGTAATCAGGAACAGGAGAATATATTAGAAATGTGAAGAAAACTTAGGCGAGCTCAGGGAGACTCCCAGTCACAAATGCGGTAGAAAATCTGAGGAACTCAGCCTCTCTTAGGAGTGCTCTACAGGGTGCTGTCATCTGATTGGTTATTACTCAAGTTTGGTTCTTTTTTACAAAAGGATATGGATTGGCAATTGAAAAGACTATTCATTGCACTGTAGCCTATAGTTATATCATTTACTGCTTTTCTAATGGTACCATATCACTCCAGCTTCGATGATTCAAGCATGTGAATCTCTGAAAGATCCAATACTGGAGAACAAGCATTGGCAAAGCCAACAGGTCCGTTGTTGGCAGCCTACCTTTTGGTTTTGTCAAAGCTTGTTTTGCCTTGTCGAGCTTTTGCAAATTATTTTTTGGGGGGGGGGGAACTGCTAGGCCCTTGATTTTAAAAACAAAATAAAAAAAATTGGATCTCGGCTCCTTGCTTCAGGTCGTGGTCCCGGCGGGATATCAGAGTGGGTCCTGAAGCAAGGAGCCGAGATTCGCTCGGACTTCCCCAATACGGAGATCGCGCACGCGGCTCCGCTCTGATTCCCGTCTACTTGACCAAGAAGGCTTCAACTCATTAATCTACTCAACAATTAACGGTCCCGGTAGCCATTGTGCTTACCACAGCTGTCTTGGGCACGCATCAGGCCTGCCGGAAGCTACTCTAATCACTGACGTAATTCGCCTTGGACCCTCCGGTTCGCCGGTTTTTGGCATGTCACCGTAATGTCCTGAAGATGATCCCACTATTTATTTTAGGGATCGAAACGTCGTGGACAAAATGTACACCATATACATTGACTATAATGCAATGATGAACTTGTAATGGTGTATCCACAGTATTCTGTCTGTTGTATTTTTATCAAACTTAAATGCAGACACGTTTTCCTTGCCTGACCCCTTCATTTAATGTTGTTAGTTTGTTTATGTTAGTAGGACGCAGGCTGTGTCCCACTTGGAATCTTTTCCCTTACTTTGTGTTATAAGTTCATTGTGTATTAAAAACCTGTCCGGCTGGACAGAGAATATAGTACTGATTTGGTCTATATTAATTTGTACCTTATCTGACTGTCTAGGGACCATTGTCTTTAGAAATACTTATGATAGGGCAGCAATCCGTAACTCATAGTGAAGTCAGCCAATGGCTGAAGGGGGTTTACACACTGCCCCTTAACGCATGCTGGAGTCGGTGGAAGACAAATGTGAATGACAACCACGGATTGATGAAGTCTGGCTGAAAACACTTAGCAACTATGTTATACACAACATTTTTGTAAAATCGAAAGGATTTGGCAAACAAACACTTAAAAAAGCCAATCTGTCAGTCATTGGCTGCCAGATTCTGGCTTTTGGTAAAAAAAGGTATGAAGAGCTAGAAACAATGACAGACACACAGGGTTATAAAGATGGAGCACCCTCATGAGCTTATATTCAGAGTTCATGAGAGCTGCTGATAACGTGTGAAAAAGCAGCAGTCATATAAACAAAGGCACTTCAATAGGAATTTACAACAGCACTAGCAGGAAAAAAGAACTGATAAAGCTTGAATGTGCCCTGTGCTCACATCTGGTAGAATACACCCTATCATCACATCAGGGTCTACAAACAAAGACAACACTAAAGTAATAGAAAAGACAAAGACACTGACACTGAAGGGAACTACATTGTGTGTGGATGTGCTACTTGTGAAAGGGCTAAATGCTGCAACTCAAAGTGAAGTTAGCCAGTGGCTAAAGTAGGCTCACCTTTTGCCCAATGCCGTCGTGGATAGAAGCAAGATGAAAATTGCACAACAGACTAATGGATGAAGAGATGTGGCTGAAAGCTCCTTTAAGTAAGTATATTATGAATATAATATTAATAAAATCAAAAGGTCTTTGTTAATGCCAGACAAACAAATCTACTGCCAGTCACCCACCACATCACTGCCCTTTTGGACTGGGGCACTGAGGTACAATGAAGTATTTTTCCTGTCTGTAAATCTGTGCTGGAATTCTGCCCACATTTTGTCAAGGTTAAAAAAAACATCTACTGGATCTAAAAGGTGTTTTATTTGAAAAAATTAAACAATGCCTTTTAGAAATTCATATAAACAAAAAGAATTTGAAAAAGTGTTCTCGGATCCCATACATAGAGCTATGCAATGTTCAGGAATATCAGTATAAAGTTCCTTTAATAGAGACAATGGTTAAAGGCACAGAAATATCACTGTTAATATGAGACACAACCAGGAGGCTGCAAGTAGGCAAATGGTAAAGAAATAGAGAATCGGAAGTGGGTTTGTGGCTTTTTCCTCCTGCTATGCTTCCACAAGTTATTGTGCTGACACTGGCTGTCGTTGTATTGTTGTTGTGGTTTTTCTTAAATGTCAATAAAATTGATTATCAAAAAAAAAGAAATAGGAGAATCAGCTGGTACTGGAAAGAGATACATAGAATCACAGAAGAGACAGGATAGAGAAAAAGGGATAATCACAGATGGCACCGACATGGTTAATGAGAGTCAACAGTGGATACATGAGAAGTATTTAAAAAAGAAATTGATTTTGCTCATAATAACCAATTCTATGTTCGGTGGCTGGAGCGAGTACCTGCCTAGGTTAGAGTCCTTAAACTTAGATCTAACCCTCCCATTACAGATACAGGAAAAATAGTTTACCAGCTCTAGATAAAGGGAAAAATACAGCCGACCCCAGAAAAAGGTAAGGAGAAACAGTAGTCAATACCTGACAACAACATTGGAGAGAGACCCTGTTGTCGTGTGACAAACACAGTAGAAACACAGCTGCAATTTAGGTTGGTAGCATGTGAACTAAATCTACACTAACAATTGGCAAAACTCCAACCATGGCAGCTGTAAAACAGATATGTGGAACAACAACAGGAGGACATGTGAAACTTGTCTAAATACCTATTGCTGTTGCAGATCGTTGCATAGAGATCCTCAGATGGCGCATCAGGTTTAATGTTTTCGTCCCAAAAAAAGATAACATAACAGAGTCTTCTTACCAACCAACCTCTGAACCTGCAGGATGAAGAGATAAAGGACATCAGACGAAAAGCCTATTAGAGAGCAGCATGTAAGACTAAAGGGAGAGAGTGGAAAATGTGAAGATAATGCAAAAAGGTGTAAATCAACAATTTAGAAGTACTGATGGCCACTGTAAAACATTTACTAACCCTCATGTCCGCCTTGTTAGTTGTGACAACGAAATAGTAAATAGAACAGCCAGGAAATAACATAACCTCATAGCCTGCTGCAAAGGGCTACTATACCGGTTGTTAAAAGTCCTGAACTCGAGTTATAGGCCTGAGCCTCAGGCGAGGGAAAGAAAGAGCCTTTAACAACTTGTACAGCCCGAGGCAGCAGGGCTATAAGGGTATTAGAACATTCCACCCACTATGGGTAGAATATGTTATAAATTAAAAAGGGAGAAACAAAGACAAACATTGGAATGTTGGAGCAGAAGGCTTATACCAGCCATTTTAAGCCCAGAGCAACTCCATTATCTTCAATGGACCTCTCAACATTCCAGTGTTCTAATATTGGATAGAAAGTTTGTATGGGGCTGTAATGCCTCGCCTGGTACTTGGGGTGGGAAAAGAAGACTGCCATCTACTAATCATGCCACCTTTTCTTTTTCATTGCTCTATCAGAATTTGGATTTATGAGATTTTCTGCATAGCTAGAGTCAATAAAACCATGTGGCAACTGTGAAGATGGGGCTAGTTTGTTCCTTTAGGGGCTACCTCTGATCCTGGCAGACAATCGTGCCTAGCATTTTTCGATACACATTTTCGCTACAATATTCAACTGCTTAAAGTTTCTCTGCCACAGTAAGATTAGAGACTCTTTGTTTGACATACCCTGGCCTTTCCTTTTTGGAGTCCTTATTATACTCTTGCAGGGAGATTTGTACCTCTACTAAACCTTCCACAGAATTAGGGCAGCAGAAATGGGATCTCTTACTAATTGTTCAGCCTCAGGAGAGGAACGAAGGGGTTCAATCTGGCTCCCTCTGGCAGTGTCTGGAAGGGAAACTGGTTGCTCTGGAGCCGTTGCAGAGCTTACATTTAGCCTCTATTTTAGGTTTTCTTTTTAACTTGGCATCTTTTTCTGATGGTGGTTTGCACGTTTTCCCTTAATACCAGGAAGTGCCATGTACGCATTTATTCCTGATAGATATTGTCGTCCGGTAGTCTGCACAATTAGTTCCAGGGTCACATATTAGAACGCAATGCCCTTGTTATGTTTTTGTGCTCTTAGCAGACAACTTTCTCTCTACAGAATAATTAAAGACCCTGTTCTGCAACTCTGGTGCAGTACGACAAGAATGGTGTTTTATTATTTAAACAGCTTCCATGCTGAGTTTGGTGAGAGGCACTTCGCCTAAGTTATCATGGAACCAGCTGTGACTAAGATGCAGCTCTGCAGACCTTGACCTTCATCCTGAGTAGGAAGATAGCTGTGCAAGAGAAGTGGGCAGGTCTGCACCAAGGCCGGCTTCCGGACACATTATACCAAGGTATGGCATTAGATCATTCCAACAGGTCCGACAGAAGGGTACTTCCGATATGTTCTCACTAGCGTAGAGGTATTAGTGATAGATAGGAGTAACATTAGGAACAATTAAAATGGCTGAATTGCTTGTGTTTTTCACCATTTTAACAATGCTCAGAACAGTGTGTTTCATCTGCTTAATAATCGCAGCTCATGTTTTAACAAGGATTAGATCTTTTCAATAAATATTTGAAAATATATTCTTGAATCTTTTTTGCGACACCCTGGGCATGCAAAAGTGACAAAACAAAAGGGTTAGATTGGTTTCCACAAATCCCTTCGGAATCAGAGAGGTCATGTTCGAGGTTACCAATAACATATATACCTCTGAAAGATTAGGGGTTTAGATGTGGTATTGTGAGCTAGCTACAAAAACAACATTTACTGATGATATGAGTAGACTAAGTCTCTATATTGTGAAGTTTTGTTGACCTAATACACAGTCCTACTAATTTTGTAGAACTGTATAACATGGTGCCACCAACGATCTAGGTCTGGTACCTATTGAAAGCGTCTTCTGAGTAGTTTTCTTGTGTGTGCCCAAGGCTCCTTTGTCATCTTTATGCAAGACGTCCACAGTGATAAGGATTTATTCTCCCTCATCTTTAATAGGAAGCACCTAATTATGTCTGTAGGTTGATCAAGCTTGATCTTTTAAAAGGCTTGCCCCCTATAGTTGATTTCCATCCATTAAATATGGTGCAACCAGTGGTTATTACTATTAATTGCAGACAAGCAGTAACTCAACATTTAACTAGGTATGGGCTCGCCAATGGCGGTGGAGATGTTACCTTCATGTTAGAGGCACATGGAGCGTATAAATGTGAAGTTTTTTATTTCTGTGTTACTTTTCCTGCAGTCAATGACAATATAGAAACATTTCACACATATGATGAAGCAGCTGTTCCAGCAGCATAGACCTTATGAAAATTTAGAAATTCTATCAATATTCCACAAACAACATAATTGGTTAAAAGGCGCCCTCCCACTTACACTTAAAAATGTAAGACTGGCCCCTCTCAGTAATGAAGGGGCAACCTGGCCAGTCTTAGCAAGCTATACGCCTTATCAACATACAAATGCATTAAACCGTCATGAAGTGCTTGCTCTATTGAACCATTTGGTTTGGCTGTATCGACGTCTGATGCAGTACATTATGCGTACATTAACATCTGCCCTAGCACGGGCTCCTCAAGTTGGACAAACACAGTTAGCCATGCCTGCAATTAGTTAAGTTACCATTAATACTACTATGGGTAAAATCCCTATCAAACATGATGCTATTGCGCTGTGGATTGCACAAAAAACAAATCAGCCTGAGCCAGTTCCCCCCCATATGGGACCCCAAGATACATTTAGAATTCTCACAACCGGTCTTGCACTTGGTATGGTTCCCCTAGTTGAGGAGTGTAATACATGGGGTACTGTATTTACTGCCTTTTACACCATTACTCATGGTGCTCCCTCAATTGCAGTTTTACCTGAAGTCCTTGCACAGATTCAGGCTGAACATGGAGCGGCCCCTGCCCTAGATTTGGGGATGAAACCCATTGGCAACTTTACCACAGTGTCCTCAATTATTTTACGTATTATCAAAGGGGAGGCAGGTTTCATGGCAAAGCGCCAACAGCTCGCTTTAATTCCCACTGTAGATCAGGAAAGCAAGCTACCTAAAATAATTTCTGAAATCTAATCATCTATAGGTCGTGATAGTTTGGGAACCAAGCCTAATAAGCCGCAACTGAACAGCAAATCTGATGCCTATACTACCAAGCAGACACCTGAGTCTTCTAAAAAAGTGCTGGGATAAAAATAAAGATAGAGCTAATGCTAAAACACGGACAGGATGTCCGCAACAGGAGTCTTCTGAAAAATGTTACAATCTATGTATTGTGATGCACTTAAACAGCCTAGTAGGTATCAGTATTCTGATATGTGTCCTTCTCGTTCCTTTTAGGACTCTACATGCAAGCAGTCAGAGAAGAGGGGACATGGTGACCGCAGACAGGAGGAGTATGTGAAATCAAAAAGGACTTACAACGCTCCTCTGATGTCATCATAAAAAAAGAAGAGAAACCTATACAACAAAAAGCACAATTCAAAAAGAAGTGGCAAGAATTCCCACTAAATATGCAACAAAAATTCAGAATTCTTCTTCGGAACAAGACGTGGGCTAGAACAGTTCTCAACCGCGCAGTAAGTCACAATAGTTCACCAGACTCTTCAAGAGATTATGGTGATGAGACAGACTAATGACTATGTACAGATTGAAACTCCAGATCAGCGGTTAAGCCCTCCTGATAGACTTTATAATTTGGAAATACGGCACACTATTAAAGTAATATTTCGGCAAAATGTAACTAATGAATATGACATTCTCTTTGTTGAGACTGATTTGCCGCCATATTTTGTTAGATTTGTCCCACAAGGGGAGAATGCAATCAAGCTTTCCTTTTCCGTTCTTATTCCCGAACAAGTTAAAGCAGCTTATGCTGCAGAATGGGCTCTTGCACATTATATCGCAATCAGGCAGGTTGGGATAAAGACAACGTATGTTATACCTAGAAAGTCCAGCCTGTAGGTGCAACCACCATACTAAACATGAAGCTAAACCTCTGTCATGGAGATTCTATCACAATCAGAATATCAAAGTGTGATTGAGTTTTATGTCTTCCTTATGAATAATCCATAATTGTTCTTAAACCGGATTATTCTTACTGTATAGTCTTGGACTATCGACATTTAACAGTCACACACAGACTTTTGCTG
Organism: Calotriton arnoldi; assembly: GCA_963921515.1. Classification (NCBI taxonomy): domain Eukaryota; kingdom Metazoa; phylum Chordata; class Amphibia; order Caudata; family Salamandridae; genus Calotriton; species Calotriton arnoldi. Next base: position 977,043 of record CAWUFW010000201.1, on the reverse strand, counting down.
TACAAAATTCCCACAGCACCAGCTTAATAAATAATAAAGTTCATAAAAAATACAAAACTACGTTGGACATTTCCTATGGCTTTTTCTGTCAAAATATAGCGCCTGAAAGCCGCAATTTGACTGTGTTCACTCTTCTAGGAGCACAACGAAGATTCTGTAAGCTCCTACAAGGGTATAAAAACAGTCCAGGTCTGTTTGCTGCCCGAGTAACGTCAATTTTACAAGAAATTGACTCAGAAGCATTGTCCAAAGTTGATGACATTTACATCACAGATGATTTAAACATGCATTTGTGCAGAGTGTATAGTATTATTTAGGGATTCGCTTAGTATGGCTAATAATTAAATTTTACAAAATCTAAAATTGCCTCTCTCATTGTCCTGTTTTTTGGGATATGATCTCTCAAATGAAGGCAAAACCGTAGCACCACATTTCTTAGAGAAATATGCTTTTTTGTAAACACCAAATACCTTAAAATGCTTCAATTGCTTTAAGTATTTCTCAACTTTGGTAGAACATACATACCAGACTATGCACAATGGTTTAAGCCTTGGTACGATTTAATTCGTCCCGACTTTTCCAATAAACACTAGACTACTGAACACACTACTATTCTTAGAAACTTACAGACAGACATGCTTGCGTCTAAACACTTACCTACTTGTTTTAATATTACTGCTTTGGTAATCCGCATAATTCTGTACAAGGTATTATTCGGGGTTCAAATGTTTGTTCCAGATCTTGATAACTCTGGCACAGTGCCTGCAGATGCGCCCTTTGATATCAATGAACGTTTCACTGTCTTACAGGAATTACAAGACTTCTGAGATATACACTTGAATTTACATTCTAAACGTTATGGCACTGACGAAGTGAAGGAGCAACCAGCAATTTCAGACTGGATTACTAAAGTTGTGAATCTAGTCCAAGAGAAGATTGCAGACAAAAAAAAGATTCTGACCCGTCCTACCGTGCAGCAGTGCCTGTCCTGTCGTCCAAGGTTCTCAAACTGTGATTTTGCTACAGCTTACTGGATGTAAACAGAAACAACAAGTTTCTATTAATTTGGTTAATTTACACCATGTGCCCAGTTCTCCATAGTAGGCCACTGGGGTTTCTAGGTAGTTCCTGGTCACCTCTCTCTACCCTGCACAAAATCCCTGTATAGGCTATGAGTCGTCCTGATCTTTCTACACCTCGGCTGGGGTCTTCACATGCTGAACAATAGTTCCAGTTAATGATGAAAACACAGGCTGTGTTTCTAGGGTGAATTATATACTATCAACCGCCTTTGGAGGTGCCTAAGTGCTCTTCTTTGCTTGAGGAGGTCCCTGTTTTTACTCAGACTGCCTCGGGATACTTTGTCAACATTGATGATTTTTCTTCGGATTCTTCACATAACTCCTTGTGTGGTGAGTTTGCACTGTTCTATTGGCTGAAACAGACTGATTCCTCCTTGGTCCTACTATTGGATTTTTCATTCACTAATTTTTCTCTTCCTCTGGATTGGATTTGTTAGTCTTTTTTTTTATTGTTGAATGGACACTATCTCCCAGATCGCTCTTCTCCAGAACTGGTAGTTGAGGTACTTATGCCCCATTTTTCCTCACATAAGGTATGAAGAGATTTGTCCCTTATGAACATTACTACATTCCATGTCCATGATGGTATCATTGGGATAAAGTCCCCTATGACATTTTTGGTCCTACAGAGACCTTGCAAATTCGATATGTTTTCAAAATTGCTATGGATGATGTTATTACCTAAGGTTCCATTTCTGATTAAATTAATGGGATGTTAGGATTGTTACTAATATGCCATCTATGTTAGAATCATACACAGTATTTGAAAATGAGGATTTGTATTTGAATTCTGCAAATTATGGTGAAATGTTTTGCTACCATCATTATGCACATCACTATTTACACAGAGCTGGTACTCCGCGTGCTGTTTTTAATTATACAAAGTGAGAACACTGCCTGAGGCCACCTATAGGTAGTTCTAAAACATATGTAAAGAAGTTCCCTTTTTTCAGGCCATGCCCCTACAGACCCGGTTTCATATTATTATAAGCTTTACACCTTCCACACCGTCAAACACTATGCTCACACAAGGGAAACTGATTTATTCTGATGCATTTATTTCACAACTAGCCCTAAAGAGTTATGAGTATTGGAAGGATAATATTTAACTTAAATCTGTTTGGGGTACACGGCACTGGCAGGTCCAGGGCATTGATGCTATATTTAGGTCTAGTCTGATCCCTGACAAAATGATCTTTTTAAACAAAAACCGTACAACAGGTTATATGTCTTGACTTCGGCAATGCTAAACATTTGAATACACCAAGCATTCCCTCTGTGGCGAGATTTGATTACTGGCAGCAGTTCACTAATTTTACGGAAGAACAGCCTAATGAAATGATGCAGAAAGGCACTTCATCCCTTTCAGGTTCAGATGGGTGGTTACTATGGCCAGTAGATGCTAATACAGTGTAATGATCTTTTTTTTTTTTTTTTTTAACTCTTCCAGAGGTTTTAATGCAAGAAGGCCAGACCCCCGGTATATTCAGTCACAATACTCGGGAGTAATTACTACCCATAGCATAGGAAAATTATGCCAGCAATAGTTGGAACATTTCACTTTGTCAGCAATTAAAGACCACTTATTCTCCTTTCAGATAATATGGACTTACAAGATTTTTTGTTGGGTCCCAGATCTCCTCGTTCTAAACGTTTTATATATGCTACTTATGTGACATTTGGAAAATTTCTCAACAAGAAGCTGCTGAATGGTTAAGAGAAACTGATAAGGAAAACTTGGAAAAGGATTTAGCTGTTGTTGATAGTGGCATAACTATACTATCAACTTGTATTTATTCATTGAATAATGTTGTTTCATCTGAATTAGATATTATACAAAATGACATTCCTATGCTTCAACATGGCCAGAGTCAATTAAGATCTATTTTGCAATTGAGTTGGACATTGCAGGTTTTAACATTGAATAGAATGGCATGATATTATGAGAATGCAACTGAATTGTTTCTGCTTTATAATTTGACACATATGCAAAAAATGTCTAAAAAAGAAGCAACCTACACTATGCTTAGTATTGAATGTTTAGAAAAGTTGCATTTCACTGAAGCTGAAACCCCATTTGTCGCCTGGCTCCTTCACGGTTTTATTTCTATTCCAATGTTTCATTTCACATCATGTCTTTAGGCATTTTCAAATAGACAGATATGAAGAGATAGGTGCACATTTTTTACACAAGGTTTGGCTTCTCCCTTTTCAATACAGATGCATGCATGATAGCAAGTTAAGATAAGGTTTTTGTTGGTCACAATATGTAAAGAGAACACTACATAGAGAGTTTGTAATGTGTACATGACTAACCTTGTGTGTTGTTTGAAGGGTGTTCCTGTACCATTGATAAAGTCAGAATTTTTGTTGCTTTATAATGGGAGCTCCTTAATTTTAAATAATCAGTGTTGCTGCAGATTGAAACCAGGTGTTCCTTATGTAGTCACTGCTTGCAAGGTTGTGACTTGCTGCATGAATATCTTAAATCTTTCTACATGTTTAGTTACTTTGTAGCTGAGGGTCTTTTTAGCTCAAATTTACTTTGACTGACTAAGCTGGCAGAAAGCCTTATTGCTTCAGAAAGATATGGCTCTTACATCTGCCCAAGAAACTTTTGATCTCCAAGCAGCACGTTTCACATCTGAGGTACAATCACTTTAACACACTCAATTGCCACAGCATTTTGGGGAGCTTGTACACTGTATTTTTAATGTATCTAACACCGCTGGAGTGGCACACTTTTTTAAAGTGACTGGTTCTGGATTTGTTTGTATTTTTTAGACTGTGCTTAAAGTAGTTCCATCTATTTTACATACATTATTTTCAAGCGTTTTTGGAGGCATTCCGATTGTGCTATTTCTTCTGGTTCCTATTTTGGTTCTATTTTTGTTGCTCCACAATGGATGTCCGAAAACAAGGCCTAATTGTGATGGAATTGCCACACTTCCTTCTGTGTCCTTAACACATGACACAGTATTTTGGAGTATCTTTGGTATCGGACCTGAATGAGAACTGGACTCTCTCCTTCCAGCCCATGTGGTTTCAGAGAGTGCAGCCTATGTTTCGTTGTCTATGGTACTCTTTTAAGTGTGAACTCGACTTGTGCCTTTCTATGCAATTGTTATAGTGTCCGGATATGAATCAGCTTGTGTGCCCTTTGCAGTCACATTGGCTGTGTTGTCCTGTGATAATGCTTCCTTTGCTGCAAGATGCCTACTATGAGCCACCATCGCTGAAGCCAGATGCTCTTTCGACTTTGGGTTTCCTAGCATCTGGATCCTCTTCTGAGGCTGCACCCCAGGCACTATTGCCTTCAGATGGGCTGATAATGACCATATTTCTTCCTTGGATCTTACTTTTCAAGCCTCTTTTGATGAGTTGTCTGCAGATGCAGGTTCCTTCCTAAGCTCTGATGACACTCTGGACAGAGATGTTGTCCCTCAGTTCAGGTGCCTCCTAGACTCTTTAATTGCCTAATTGTTTTTTAAAAATTATTTCCTACATTTTTTAGTAATTTGTGTGTTTTTTAATTTGCCATTTTATATGCTTTTTACGTCTGCCATGTTGTTAAAGTGTTTATATGAAACGCAATGCTTTTTACATATATTCCTTGCTTTTGCTTATTTGTGTATCAGTCATCTCATACAACCAAGGGGAGGCTGTTGTAGAAGTTACATTTAGCCTCCATTTCAGCTTTTCTTTTTAACTTGGCATCTTTTTCTGATGGAGGTTTGCACGTTTTCTCCTAATATGAGGAAGTGCCATGTACGTATTTATTTCTGATATTGTCGCCATGTAGTCTCCATAGTTAGTTCCAGGGTCACACATATTAGAATGCAATGCCCTTGTTATATTTATGTGCTCGTAGGCAATAGCGTAACATGGGGGGGGCGGGTGGGGGCAGAGGGGCGGTTGCCCTGGGACCAAATTCTTAGGGGCGCAAAGATTTTAAAAGAAAAGCGGAAGGATACTTGCCTGCCTCAGGCGTTGGCAACCAACGTTATGCCGCTGCTCATAGGAGAAGACTATTTCTCTCCAGACTAATTAAAGACTATGATCTGCACCTCTGGCACAGTACAATAAGGATTGTGTTTTATTATTTAAACAGCTTATATGTTGAGTTCAGCGAGAGGCACTTTGTGCCAAGGTTATCATGGAACCTGCTGTGACTAAGATGCAGCTCTGCAGGCCCAGACCTTCATCCTGAGAAGGAAGATAGCTGTGCAAGAGAAGTGTGCAGGCCTGCACACTCAGTTTACGCAATCAGACGGGGTGCATTATTAATGCACTGAGGCCGACTTTCTGACACATTATACCAAGGTATGGGGTTTGATTATTTCAACAGGTCTGGAAGAAGTATACTGCTGGATATGCTCTCACTCGTGTAGAAGTATTAGTGATAGATAAGGGTAACATTAGGAAAAATGTACATGGTTGACTTGTTTGTGTTTTTTAACATTCTAATAATGCTTATAACAATAATGTGTTTCATCTGCTTAAGAATCACAGCTCATATTTAATTACAAAGATTAGATATTTTCAATAAACATTTGAAAATATATTCTCATGTCTTTTCTTTGTGACAACTTGGGCATGCAAAAGTGACAAATGAAAGGGTTTGATCTGTTTCCACAAATTCCTTGGGAATCAGAGTGGTCATGTTAGAGGTTATCAATAACATCTATAACTCTGAAAGGTTAGGAGTTTAGAGGTGGAATTGTGAGCTAGCCAAAAACCAACATTTCCTGATGATATGAGTAGACTCTGTCTCTGTATTGTGAAGTTTTGTTGACCTAATACACAGTCCTACTAATTTCTTAGGAACTGTATAACAGAGCCCTGTCAGGGTAAAGACGGGAGATGTGGGTTCCATGGGATAATTCTAAAAGTCATGATGGAAGACTTTGGGTTCCGTTTGCTACATTACCGAAAGGTGAGTGGCCACAAGTGCAGGGGAAGTACAAAAAAAGACGCTTGCGGATGTGGACAGCAGCACTCTGCAACTGGAGGGTTTATGAAAGGATATTTTTCACAAGAAAGAAACATTTCAAACTCTAAACAGAGACGGCAAATTGGCACGCAAGATGGAAGCTCCACCCCTCCATTTTAAGCCCCACCCCTCCATTTAAGTATTATGTAGTACCCAGAAGGCAAACACTTGACAATATGAGCCCATGCATATATTTCACAGATATAACAATACAATTGTAAGCTTACAACATGACTTTTTAAAGTTTTTGAAAAGAGACCTTCACAATTTATACAGGTTCCATTTGGTATAACATGAATTCCACCTGAATTTGTTACTTTGTTTATTCTTCCATGAACTGAGATCAAAGTCCTTTCTACTAAATTATCTTCAGTTTGCTGCATGTGTGCAGACCATTTCCAACACTACTCACCAAGTAAGTTTCCTTTAACTGATCAGGGTCCAACTGCCAAAAGCTTCAATATTGCTGAAGCGCATACTGCCTTCCCTATGTTAAGGCAGAGGCTGCTAACACCAGTGCTGTTTAAATCTTACTTTATTTAACTGTGAATGCTGGTACTCTTGCTGATTTCTACGTCTGGAACAGAGGATCAAATTTAGCATATCCCTCTCAACTTTATTTTGCTCAGAAGCCCACTATGACTATAGTGGTGCCACCTCAGTGGCTCAGCTCAAACAGAACAGGCTGCGCAGTGGATTGGGTGGAGGAAGGCAGTTAGCATGTTTACATTTCTCTCCACGGAGCACGGCAGTAATGGGTCAATCCAATCATAAAGACCTGCCCCACGGAAAAGATAACAAAGGAGCCGCGTGGATGGTTCAGGTGGGATGGCGCCAGAGCTTGAAGGCAGTAGCGGCTCGGTCCCACTAAGGGGCGCTAACATTCTGCGATCTTTTAACGGAGAGCATCTTGCTGGTCTCAACTTCCATATCAGGAGAGACGAATGCAGCAAACATGTATAGGGACTTGCTGAAGCTGCAATCTTTCAAACTGTAGGTTTATAAGAGGCTTCAGCACAGATCTCGGGGACCACAGGCTTTTCTGCCTGATGTAACACATAAATATATATGAAGGACGACAGAGGCAAAGGTAGAAATTTCTATTACTCTCTGACTACCAATAACACAGGAGGGAAATCAGTATAAATTAATTATTACACCTGAACCACGTGGTAAGTGCGCACAGAGGGGATATTGAAGAAAAGATGGAGGATGAATAATTTTACCTTCCCATCAATGACGGTCTGGTAGATGCCATAGATGCATCACTCCAGAGGACAATCTCATAGGCCTAGGAACCCCCGAGTCAGCAGATTTTGATCCCTACCCCCCCATTTGACCCCCTGCTATTGGGGAGCAGTGTGGTCCTTTACGGCACGGGACACTCAGCGAGCCCCTAGGTTAAAAGTAAGACCAAAACTACAGCAATGCCAGGCATTCCCCTTCTGACGCCTTTCAGAGGCTCCAATAAGCCTTCCTAAAAAGACTCTCAGGTGCCCTAGAGGGTCCCTTGAACAAATTATCACTCTGGGCATACCAAGAGGAGACATTCTTCCCACAAGGGAAGGACCTGGACTATGATTCTGAAAATCAGCATGAAGCTGCTGGTGAGAAACCAGATCCTACCAGATCTTGGAGAGTATAGAGCAGTCCCAGGGTGGAAGAGGGCAACTCAGCCCCGGCACGGACTAAATAACCTCTTGGCATGTTGGACCCAGATGACATATCATCCATGTTCCGCAGTTTGGGTTCCTGCAACCAAGGTGGCCCAATATGTGGGCAGCAGGATCTGGAAACTGATGCATAAGGAGGTTTAGGGAAGATTGAAGGCAGAATGCCCTGAGATATCCCTAGCCAAGATAAATGCAAGATGGTCGCTGTCATAACCAAATTCATAAAAGACCCCAAAAAAGGGATAGTATTCTAGGGGGGTGATAAAAGCAGGGGGTGCTCCACCGGCTGCCCTTATACTCCAAACGTTAAGAACCCTCCAATGACAGAAGCAATGTAAATTCAGGGGCTTTCTTTATGACTAGAGGCGTCGGCAGACACAGAGGGAACAAGGATGTCTTCCCTGGTGTCAGTAACGCCCCAAGTAGAATCAAAGGAGGTAAGAGGTGTGGCGCAGCAGCCAGGGTGGCTGACCCCAGAGCACGGGGCTTACGGTTCGCTCCCCGGCACCAGCGCCAGCTCAGCACCATGTGACTCTGGGCAATAGCTTGCTTAATCTTCCCGACGGCCCCTAGCGCCTTGAGACCCTTAGGAGTGATTAGTTTGCGCTTTACAAATACCAGGTTATTTATCCTAATCAAAGGATGTGACCATCCTATCCTATAAGGGTTATGCCTTTTTCCACCCAAAAATGTTTGGGGGAGGGCAAGGTTCAGATGATTCGTACACAAATGGAGGGAGATAAAAGTGGATGCTTGGGTACTGCAGACCATGTTGGGGTTTCGATTTCAGATAAAGTTCTACAAAAGTCCCAGACAATGGAATTAGACCCACTCCCTCTCCTTTTCACAACCGGACTCACTACTCATAGACCAGGAAGTGGAGGCCTTCCTTCTCGAAGGAATTACCTCTCAAAGGAGTTACCTCTCAAAGGAGTTACCTCTCAAAGGTGTTACCTCTCAAAGGTGTTACCTCTCAAAGGTGTTACCTCTCAAAGGTGTTACCTCTCAAAGGTGTTACCTCTCAAAGGTGTTACCTCTCTTCACCCGAGAGACTTCCTCAGCAATCTATTTCTGGTGAAGGAGGGCAAGGTTCATCAACTGGTAATAAACCTATGAAAGTTTAACAAAGGACTGATATATTGCCCTTTCAAAATGGAAGATGTGCACTTCCTCAGAGACATTCTTCTGCCAAATGATTGGTTGGTGAAGCTAGACCTGAAGGATACATACTTCACCATTCCAATCTTCCCACCGCAAAGAGGTTTACAAGTTTGTGTCACTCCTGTTCAGTCTTTCATCAGCACGTTTGTGCTTCACCAAGGTGTTGAGACCAGCCATAGAATGGTTGAGATCCAGGGGCATCAGACTGACAGTGTACCTGGATGGAATACTAATTATAAACTAAAATCCAGTGCGACTGAGATACCTACTGGTCATGACAGTATCTCTATCCAGGAACTGGGGTTCATAATTGATGAGCAAAAGCCGGAGTTCCAACCTCCCAGAGGATCATCTTTCTTGGGTTTGTAACAGACGGTGTCCAGCAAACAACAGGCTCTCACCAGACGGGAGCTGAAGAGTATCTTGGAAAAGCAAAGAGTCTCCCTTGGACAGCTAGCTAGTATAGTTGGGCAACTTGTGCCATCCTTTCAGGGGATATTCCTGGGCCCTCTTCACTACAGGACATTACAAAGACTGAAGAAGGCACATGCAGAAGTGGTAAGCTTAACGCAGAAAGCAAAGACAGAAGTGCAGTGGTGGCTGGACCAAATTGGGGCGTAGAACAGTAGGGCCATATTTGGCTCAGTTTCGGACATAGTTTTGGAATCAGATGCAGGCCATTTGGGCAGGGGGAGCTGGATTTGGGGTATTACCACAGGAGGACCGTGGCAACAATTGGGAGGATATCCTGCACATAAATTGCTTAGAGCTGCTAGCAGGCTAATTTGCATTGAAAAGCTTAGCCACAAGCAAAGACTCTTGTGCCATATTATTGAAGATGGACAAATCTCAAAAGTGCGCTACACAAACTAGCTCGAGAAAAGAAGTTGAAAGTCGTAGAAGAACTGACCAAAGACTTTTAGCACTAGTGCCTGGAGAAGAAGTTTTCAGTAACAGTGAAATACCTGCCGGGGAGACGAAACTCAATAGCAGACTGGAATTGCAGACACCCGAGGGATTCCCGGGCTTGGAAGTTGGATCCAGGACTATTCCAGCAAATAATGAACAAGTGGTGTCCATGCCAGATATACCTCTTTGCCTCCTGTTTGGACCACCAGCTTTCCCACTTCTACAGTTGGCAGCCAGCCCTCTGGAAGAAGCAACAGCGGCATTCCTGTAATACTGGAGTAAAGATCTAGGGTGTGAAATTCTCCCGTTTTCGATTATCACAAGGTTGTTGGTGTAATCAGGAGAGAGAAGGCAGAGATGGATTTGGCACCACTGCTTTGGCGATCGCCAGCCTAGTTTCCTGTTCTGGAACTTTTGCTGGGTTCGCCAATTCTACTTCCCCAGACTCTGTACCTTCTGACTGATGTATTTAGCAACTTGCACCAAATGGTGCTAGAGAGGACCCTCGCACTGATGGTATGGAGGATTACAGGGGGCGCTGGGATGTCCAGAGACTATCACAAGCTTCTAACATTATCAGGAAGGCGTGGTTGCAATCTACTGTCAGTCTCTATAGCTCAGCTTGGCATAAGTGGTCACACTGGGTCTGGGACAAGGTTTGGATCCCATGGGGGCAGATTTAGTATGTATACTGAACTTTATCAGTTTTGGCAACTGCAGGACTGCCATACAATTAATGCCTACAGATTAGCCATTTCGGTGGACTGTTTCCCATTCAATGGGATAGTGGTGGTGAACACATGCTAGTCTGTAGACACCTGAGGGGGGTCAGGCTGTCCACACCCTCAGAACCCAAATATTCACGTGTGTGATGCATAAACGTTGTCCTGTGACTCCATGAATCATGGCAGGTAAACATTCCATGTCAAGGAAACAGTTATCAGTTAAGTTAGCAATTTTGTTAGGTCTTATTTCCTGAAATAGGGTGTCAGATGTGACAGCTTTTGATGTTTCACTCAGATCCTTGACAGGAGGAATATCTTTTACGGTGCGAGAAAGACGGAGTCACACATTGGTACAGTGGTACTGTACAAAGCCTTTCCGGAACACTTTAAGTTGCATGTGGTGAGAAACATCAGACGTTATGAAGTGATGAAGAGATGACGTAGGATATTAGGCCTCAAGTAACGTCACAACTTTTGACTGCAAACAAGGAACCCTTTATGCTTGTTTTAGCATTGCGCGATGGGTTTGCTGGTTAATAGAGAAAGCTGGCATAGATGCATCCAGTTTTGGGGCACACTGGACCTGGGGAGCCATGGTTTTTACAGCCTTTTCTTTGGGGAGTTCTTGGAGGACATCCTGAAAGCTGCAAATTGGCCATTGGGCTCTATCATTAAGAAATTCTACTTCAAACTAGTGATGGGGGTGGCATCTCTGGAGGTCAGTAAGCTTTGAACTTGCATAATCGGAGCATCAGGTTCTGACATAGAATGCAAAATGTCCTAGCAAACGTGAAGGAAAGTTTCAATTATTGTAAGCACACAGAGGCGAGGATTATCCCACCCAAGTAAGTAAACACCTACTTCCCAAAAGAGACTAAGAAGTTAACATAAGGCATAAGTATTTTATCAGCACCTTCATTTGTAAGAAGCATCTTCAGTTGTAAGACTTTTTAATGGATTCTGATATCAGCTGTTTAATAATAATACTCTGGTGCAATATGTGGTCAGACACTGATGGTTACATTCTTGTTCTCTTTTCCAGGGACAGACCAGAAGCAGGAATACTAATGGCAGGACTAATTAGAATAAGAAACTTGCACTAAGAAAGAGGAAGTGCTTTTCCTTTGTGGATTGTTTTGAAGGAGAATGATAGACGACGATAACTCATTGTGTTCCAAGTTTAATGGACTCATGGGACATTTAGCCTGGTTCTGTTTCTAATTTGATAGTCATCGTGGGCTGCTGAGCAAAATAAAGTTGAGAGAGATATGCATAATCCCCCCAACATGCTCTAAATAGAACTTAAACTTCCTTTGAAGATAGCTAAGTTTACATTCTGTGTTCTATTGTGGTTGCTGATGGGGATGCCAACTGGCTCCCGTATTAAGCGGTGTCTTCTGAATCAGTCTTCTCTTCTCCAAAGTGGCAACTGAAGCAATGGGGAAATGTTAAATCAGAAACCTTTTTCAAATAGCACAGGTATGTGGGGCCAAGACAGTGTAGGGATAATAAGTCTCCCTCATCCCCCAAGCAGAGGCAAGGAAGACGTGAGACTGGAGGAGACAAGACCTAAATTGGCAGCCCTCAATGAACTCAGCTCATAAAAAGAGAGACCGTACCTAAGAAAAATCAACTTCAAGCTTAGGAAGAAGAACTAGGCACTTCAACTGAACACAGCAGCTGAGGGACTCGGGAGAGTAGGAAGACTCTGCGTAGAACAAAGTGAAGATAGCCGAAGCGGACTAAAAAGAGACGTAGCTGGGTTGACAGGCCCCAATAGAGGATCCTGAGACAACAAGAATACACTCCTCTGCTGAGTCCCAGGAGCAGCAATAGGATCAGGCAGACAGACGGCATTAATAATTGCGGCACCTAAATGAAATGTGTTTAAACAGATTAAAGACCTGAAACCTAACAAAATTAGTAGGCATAAGAAAGTGAAAGTAAGAAATGCTCCATGACAGAACACAAAGAAAAGACTTATGGAGAAGGACGGCAAAGCAATTAAAGAGGTAATCACAGGAGAAAGGAGCACCTCAAAACCTAATTTGGATTAACTATGCCACTGGTGAGTCACCATAAAGGGTGATAGAAGGTGGAAACCGAGTCCTGCTGAGAAGGTAGCTGAAGGGGCACAAGCTGGAAAGAGCCAAACCCCAAAAAACTGGGGCTTAAAGAAAATAGAAACCCCATATTGGGGAAAAGAGAGTTGATCGTACAATTAGTCTGTATGGTGTATGCTCAGACTATTAACAAAATGAAGAGCAACAAGACACCGAGAAAGAAATCAACAAAAGAATACACAAGGAGTTCTCCCCCTCCCCCACTGAAGTGACAAAATGTGATTACGCCAGGTTGCTGGAAGAAATAACATGGGTTTTTCAATTCGGGATACAAAACAGAGGTAACACAAAAGCAATAAAAGGGCTCTTATACTGGAGCTGTAAATGTATCTCCACAGAAGCTAGATATAAACCAAAGATAATCAAATTGAACACTGGAGCTGGCAGAACCCTACAAACGTACCAAGTATTCTCATCTCCACAGAGAGGAAATTCTAATTAAAAGCACCACAAAACAAGAGAAACCAAATGCCAACTGGTCTTCAGGGCATAAACCCCACTACGGAGGGCAAAATTCATTAATGGAAGATCCTTAAGGAATACAGTCACAAAATGGTAAAACTCAAAGGGAGAAAAGAAGGAAAAATAAAATCATTGCTGACCAAGACCACACCAAACAGGAACCCAAGATTAGGAAGGGTAACAGAGAACAGAGGGAAGGCATCTGTAACCTTAACATGGACTCCAATAAGCCGTTAGAGAGGAGAGGGAGAGATGAATGAGAAAGAAGAATATACGTGAGAGGAAGTTGAGCATTAGTTGAAGTGGATGGCAGTGTTCTTTAAGTAAAAATGGCGATATTCCTTACAAGATCCAGTTAGGTCTCAATAATTTAACCCTGAGCTCAACCCTTGATTTATGTAGCACCGAGCAGATAGGCTTAACCTGGGAGAAATGTGCAAAGCATTTTTCAGTACCAAAACAGTTAAAAAAATAAAAAAAAGATAACATAACATCGTAAAAATACCACTCCAATTGATAAAAATAGAGAAAATATGAATGAAAAAAAGACACCAAAATGACAAAAATCTGATGTAGGGACCAGAGACTAGGGACTTACAGGGGTACACCAGTATACCAATTGTGGGGTGTACAAAGTACTTACCAATGAATTTTAGGAGAGAGAGCACAGAGACTGGGGTCCTGATTTGCAGGATATCAGTGCACTACAGTCAAAACACACTGACACCAGGCAAAAAGTGGGGGTAACTATGCCAGAAAGATCCTACTTCCTACAGACATCTTTTTCTAATGATGCATTTTTACATGCCTTCTTGCACTTACACAGTAATATACTTAAAATTATTCTGCATGCAGCACATTTCTTCTTAAGCATTTTATCATGTTGCCCGTACACTCTGTCCAAGGCTAGGAACATTTGAACGTGATGCTCTTGCATTTGGTTGTCTGGTTGGAGACAGCTCTGAGTCTCAAGACAATCAATCACATCAGCACTGCACCTTTGACACAGTGCGACTGGAACAGTGCTTTCATTATATAAACTGCCTCTGAGGCAAATTCTATGGAGGAGCACTTCTGCAGATGATCCTGGGGCACTGTGACTGAGATGCAGCCATGCTGACTCTAGCCTTAATCCTGTAAAGGACGGTAGCCTGCTCTACACCAGATCAGCTTCCTGATACATCATACAAAGGTATGGGGTGTTGCTTGTCCCAAGAGATGTGGCAGAGGGTACTCCCACTATGCTCTTGCTAGTGTAGGTAGTATTAGATAGGAGTGCAAGTATACATGCAGCAGTGGTTTCTTTATTGGGGCGTGGGGACATCACCCACCTGTTTGTGTGCCCCATAGTAAATGTTTACTTAATACTTTATTGTTGTATTACATTTTTTTAAGCCGTAGTGTGCTGCATGGCCCGGGCATAGTTTACTTTATTTAAAGCAGTGAGGCAGACGGGGTGGGTGGAGGGTGGGAGACTGGGAGCCTGAGTAATTGGCAGGTCAGCTGCCAGCCTCCTTGGGGTGAAGTTCGCATGTTGGGTTTGGACGGGTGCCTTGCTCTTGACCAGCCCAACATGCACACAAGAACCCTCGCCTACCTGCGCATTATAGGAGGACAGGGGATTGCTGTCACAGCCCCCAAGTTTCCTGAGGAGCGTTGGCAGCCCCTGGCCGAGCCAATCATTGCGCTGCTCTCATGCTGTTTACTAACATACAGCAAGGGAGCAGTGTCTAGACTGGCTCAGGAGTCGCAGAGTGAGACGGAGGGCTAAGCTGGTGGTCACAAGTTTGATGCACATACGCCTGGTGGTACGACAAGTGTTCTCTAACTCTGAGATGGTCCAGACCAGGAACAGGCGGTGAATCATTATATCAATAAACCTCTAAATTCTTAAACACAGACGGGTGGGCCTCTCGTGACCCGCTCGCCCCTACATCAAGAAAAACGCGACATCCCAGGGTCCTACGTCACTCGTGTCCAGTCACAAAGTTTCTTAAGAAGGAATTTCTGTGGGGACAGAAGGGACGCTGCGGCGACCTGCAAGCTGAGACCACAGATGGATGCTTTGCCCAGCAGCACCAGCCTCTCTAATTTGCCAAGTCATTTAATTTCCTGGCGCTTTTGGATTGAAAGTCAGGATAAAATTCACACCTGTCAAGTGCCTCTGTGTGATGTTCTGTTTCTTGAGGGAACAACTCTTTGCATTGTTGAATTTTCAGTCATATTTACAGTGTTAAAGGCAAAAATACAACTTTCAGAATGCAGGATGCTGTAAGCTTAAACGCCAGTACTGACTGAAAGGGTCACGCGTGACATGATGGCAGCTAAGTGGGAACTGAGGCCACTGGCTCTTTGGTCTCACTCTCTTTGAAAAACTAGCACCAAGATAAGAGAGAGTTGCGCACATATTAATGGTGTCTTTGTGGGATAATTCTGGTCCACTAAATGCACATAGACCAAAAACATACCCTTGTACAAAACAAACCAGAATTGGCTACAGTGAGGTGTGAAGGAGATAGAACACAGACATGCGGATGTCCTAATTCAAGACTCGAAATAATATTGTTCAGATCTGTAAAGCGGTCGGAGTGTATTTTTTGCATAGCTCGCATTATGAGACGAAGGGCTTGTATGCACTGCTATAAATTATGTAGCAGTTTGAAAGCACTCGCGATGATGCCTTCTGCAGCAGTGTCACCGTAAGGGAGACAGTGTAAAGGTCAGTAGAGCAGAACCTGCTTAAAATGGGCAGAGTTTATTTATATAGCTCAGCGGGTAGGGCACATGATGCAAAGATTTGTGTGTTTTCTGTTGGTCACAGCCATTGCTTTGATTAATAAAAATACCTATTAAATAAGTGCTTATAGGCCAGCCATTCCCTGTGCACTCAATAAGAAAATAAGCTACTTGCCCGTAACTTTAGTTCTCCAGTATTGGAATCTTTCATAGATTCACATGCTTGAATCATTCCCCGTCATCGGGATGGGAGTCCCCAGTATATCAAAACAGCAATGCAAAGTTCGCATAAACTAGAAAAACAGGCCTAGGCCCGTTTCAGTTTTGTAACATATCCACCTATTTTTGTATGAGAGACCAAAAGAATGCTTTAGCTAATCAGAACACCCCACCTTCTAGAACCCTCCTGAGAGAACCTCTGACCTTCAGATTTTCACAGCACTGGTGCCATAAACCTAACCATAAAAGTCTCAAAAGGTGAGCTTCTCAGGGCAGGAGGGTGGGTCGCATGTGAATCTATGAAAAATTCCAATACTGGCGAACTAAAGTTACAGGTAAGTAACTTACTTTCTTACTCCAGTATTGGAACTTTCATAGATTCACATGCTTTAATCAGAGTAGTTAGCAGTTAGAAGCACAATTTTGTTATAATTGTCTTTGAATAAAATATACACAATGAAGAATAAAAGAAAAAGGGAACATTTGTAGTCTTAAATTCTTAATTCATGCCTAAACAAAGCATTTAACAACTGTCATTGAATACAGATAAATATAAATATATATATATATTTATAAATAAATATAAAAATTACTATACAATCAAAATACACATATAGTGGAGATGAGAAAAGGAAAGAATAGAGCATGAAAAATAATATAAAAGAATGTGCGAGGTTTCTAGAAAGTAAAGGAAGGAGGGATGAGAAAGAAAGCTCACCGTCATTGAAACTTGGCCCACTGCAGTGTCACTGTGAACCGAACAATCCAAGCAGTAGTGCTTGGTAAAGGTGTGGATACTCTTCCAGGTCGCCGCCCTGCAGATCTCCTGGATAGGTACCCCAATAAACAGGGCTGTAGAGGCAGAACCGCTCTGTTAAAATGTGCACGGACTCTCCCCTGGAGGGGCTTTCCTGCTGCATGATGACAGTATTGGATGGTACCAGAAATCCAACGTGCAATTCCTCGTTTGGAGATGGGATAGCCCTTACGAGGAGCACTATAGGCCACAAAGAGTTGGGGTGATTTTATGAAGGCTTTACTTCTGTGGAGATAGAATTTTAAACAGCGCTGAATAGCTAGAGAATGAAGGGCTCTCTCCGCTGGTGTTGTAGGTTGCAGGAAAAAGGTTTTTAGAACCAGCGGTTCATTAAATGAAAGTCCGATGGAACTTTAGGGATAAACTTGGGGTTGGTACGTAACATCACTCTGTCATCCTTGAATTGAAGAAATGGCTCCTGGATAGTGAAAGCCTGCCTGTCACCAAACTCTTCTAGCAGAAGTCAAACCAGAAGTGGCGCTACTTTACATGACAGAAATTTCATCTCCGCCTTGTGGATAGGTTCGAAGGGATGCTTCATGAGTTGAGACAGGACCACATTAAGGTGGAAGAGTGGTGGAGTAGGCTTGACCGGAGGAAAGACCCTAAAGAGTCCCTTCATGAATTGTTTGATGATTCTCGCGGACCATAAAGAGGGGCCTGAAGAGGTTCTTGTAAAATGTGAAATAGCCGCAAGATGAACCTTAATAGATGCATGAGCTAGACCAGCTTTCGCCAATGAAAGAATGTAAGGAAGAATCTCATGAGCCAAAGAAGAGAAAGGATGAACGCCCGATTCCTGGCACCAGAGACAAAACCTCTTCCATTTCATCTATGTTTTGTTAGTGCTCTTTGCCAGGCTTGAGAAAGAATGTCTTTACACTCAGTGGACAGGTTCAGATGATCGAACTCTCTGTGTTCAGGAGCCATGCCGCTAATCGAAGCAATTTGGGATCGGGATGTAGTACGTGACCGCGGACATCGTCAGTAGCGATGGGATAGTATCCAAGGGAATCGGCTGTCTCTCTGAGAAAAGAAGAAGTTCTGTGTACCAATACTGGCGTGGCCAAGACGGGCTATGAGGATCATCCTGCAGGGCTCTGCCTTCATCTTCATGAGAAGCCTTGGCAGGAGGGGAATGGGAGGAAAAGCGTAGGCAAGGGTGCCTGACCATGCCTTCAAAAAAGCATTCCCCCAGGATCCCAGATGGTGATACCAACTTGCGAAGTACCGGCATTACTGTTTTCCAGTGTCACAAATAGGTCTATGGATGGCTTGCCCCAGAGCCGAAAGATGTGGTCCAGTGTTTCTTGGTGCAGTTCCTATTCGTGACATGAAGACTTGAGCCTGCTGAGAGTATCCGCTGTTGTGTTGAGATTCTCTGGAAGATGTTCTGCTCTTAGCGAAGCCCCATTCTGGATCGCCCACTCCCAGATGCATTGAGCTTCCAGTGATAACAGACGAGACTTTGTGCCCCCTTGCTTGTTGACATAATGCATTGCCGTTGTATTGTCCATCCTGATGAGAACTGGTGAGTTTCTTATCCTTTGAAGGAACGCTTGCAGGGCTAAACAAATTGCTCTTAGTTCCAGCAAACAGATGAGGAGAAGGCAATGATGTTGCTGCCACCGGCCACTGATTTGAAGGTCTTGCAGGAACGCTCCCCATCCCTCCAGAGATGCATCTGTGGTTATTACTCGCGGAGCAGGGGATGCTAGAAAAGACAGACATTTTGAAATGTTTTTCTGCTGGGTCCACCAAGAGATGGCTTGGAGCATAAGCGGAGTTACTTTGATGATATCCTCGAAAGAACCGTTCACCTGGCGACATTGTAAGTCTAGTTGTTCCTGAAGGAGACGCATCCGCAAGCGGCAGAATGGAATCAGGGGAATGCAGGATGACACTGACCCCAGGAGAGACTTGTAACGGCAAACTGAAAGTGACTTTTTTCTTAGGAAGAGTTGAGCCATAGACATCAGTTTGGTTTGTCTTTCTAGTGATGTGAAGGCTTTGTTCACAGACGTGTCCAATATAGCTCCCAGAAAGGTAGTGCTTTTAGACGGGCGCAGGTTTGATTTCTCCTTGTTTAAGGTAAGCCCCAGACTTTCGAATAGACCTGTGGAAGCTGTCGTGGAAGCTCGGGCTGCCGCAATGGACGGAGATTTTATCAACCAATTGTCCAAGTAAGGAAACACCTGGTGATATTGCCTTTCTGAGGAAAGCCGCCACCGGGACCAGACACTTTGTAAGTATCCTTGGCGCCGATCTTAGGCCGAATGTCAGAACCTTGAATTGATAGTGGCTACTGGCTACAGTGAAGTGAAGATACTTACTGTGCTATAGGTGAATGGGAATATGGAAATAAGCATCCTGTAAGTCTAGAGTGGCCATTAAATCTCCTGAATTTAGAAGCAGTAGTATGTCTTGCAAGGAGACCATACGGAAGGACGGCTTCTTGAGATAGGTATTGAGAGTCTTCAAGTCTAGGATAGGCCGCCACTTTTTGAAAGCCTTCCTTACCAAAAAGAAACAGAAGTAGAACCCTTTCCCTCTCTGGGATGCCGGAACTAGTTCTATTGCCTCTTTTTGGAGCATCAAACGGGCTTCTAGGCGCAGGCGGTGTAGAAGCTTTGTCGTTTGTAAGTAAGGCAGAGTGGATGGTGGAATTTGAATAAACTCTAGCATATAGCCAAACTGAACAATGTTGAGCACCCATTGATCCGTTGTTATCTTTCGCCAGGTTTGGGTGTATAAAGAGATTCTTCCCCCCACAGGCGCCTGAACATGGGAAGGGAGCCGTAGCTTGAAAGTTGTCATTGTCGACGTGTGGAACTCTTTCCCTGTAGTCCTGCTCTTGCTCTGGGTGCCGATCTGGAATAAGCCGTAGACTGAGATTTCCTGCTGAGTGTATTTCGGTCGATAAGGTTGTGTAGAGGAGGTGT
The DNA here is from genome assembly GCA_963921515.1 of Calotriton arnoldi. Classification (NCBI taxonomy): domain Eukaryota; kingdom Metazoa; phylum Chordata; class Amphibia; order Caudata; family Salamandridae; genus Calotriton; species Calotriton arnoldi. The sequence continues at coordinate 957,201 of CAWUFW010000201.1, read as the reverse complement.
ATGAGGGATACCTATATTGTTAGTATCCACTTCTATATGAGGGTAGACCTCTTCCCTGAACTCCTAGAAAAGGAATCTTACAGTACTGGAGCGTCCCCAAAGACTTTGTCGTTTCAGTGTCCTTCTGTATATCCTAGAGAGCCTCATCAATGTGCTTACCAAAAAGGGCCTCTCAGTCAAAGTGAAGATCCAAAATTTTATTCTGAACCTCCAGCCGAAAAGATGTTGCTCTGAGCCATCCTTGTCAGCGTAAGACTGTTGATCCTGCCAGAGACCGAAAAGCTGTCGTAGCGATGTCCATCTCGCAGTTTATAACCTCCGAGGAAGCCCTCTCACCCTCCTGGAGGATTTTCTTGTCATCTGACTTCCTTCCATCAGGGAGTTTGTCGATGTAAGGGGCTAGGTCGCACCACATCTGGCGATCATAGCGACCAAAGATCACTAGAGCATTAGCTGCCCTGACATCGAAGAGAATTGTTTGCCTGCGTTGTCAAGGCGTCTGCCTTCCTTGTCCGGAGGTGTTGTGACTGGAGCAGCCGGGTGCTTACATTTCCTTTGAGCCGCTTGAGATATTACTAAGTCTGGCTTTGGGTGACCCATTAAGCAAGCCGGACTATCTTCTGGGGTCTTATACTTCTTCTCCAATCTAGGAAGAACAGGAATCACTGTGGCTGGGGTCTTCATAACCTTAAGGCCCTCCTCCCATATGTAACCAACAATAAGGATGGCGTGCACTGATTCCCTAAAGGGTTCTTTGAAGGCATAAAGAAAGCACTGCGTTTGCGAAGTTGGCATTGGCAAAACGAATCTTTTAGCTGCTCTATGCAGAAGATTATGAAAACCACTGATGTCTTCAGGTGGAGAATCTATAGGAACCTGTGAGGGTGAAGACAGCCCTGCCAAGTACCACGCATCATGTGTTAAACTAACGCATTTTAATGTTGGTGTCTGCATCACCGCATTAAAATGCATTAGTCATGCATGGGTAGCTTCCAGGTACGGTAGGGGGCTCATGCAGCGCGTCAAAAAATAGTGTTGTGCACAGCCTTAATCTCTGCACTGCTGCTCTGCAGTGCCTGCTAAGAAATTAATCCTGCCAGCGCGGGCCTGGAGGACTCGTTGTTATGGTTACCTGGGGGATGGATAATGTTACTTACCCGGTAAGCATCTGTTCTTGGCATGTAGAGCTGTAGAGTCACATGCTGTGCATAGCTCGCCATCTAGTGTTGGGTCCGGACGTTTGCACTTGTTTTTCTTCGAAGAAGTCTTTCCAGTCACGAGGTAGGGGACTCTTCCTTTCGATGATAGTGCGCATGGGCATCGACTCCATTGTTAGATTGTTTGCCACAGAGGGTGAGAATGGAGTAGTAGTAAAGAATAGAGATGTGAATGCGTATGTATGTAAATTAAATAGAGAACTGCAGCAGCTACAGGTATCTGGGGAGGTGGGTGGGCGCATGTAACTCTACAGCTCTACATGCCAAGAACAGATGCTTACTGGGTAAGTAACATTATCCGTTCGAGGGATGTGAGCTGTAGATCACATGCTGTGCATAGATTACATAGCAGTATCCTCCAAAAGCGGTGGCTAACCCGTAGCTGTTGGAGTTGTCTGAAATAGTGTCTTAAGTACTGCTTGACCCACATTGGCTTGTTGTCTTGCTGACATCTACACAATAATGTTTAGTGAATGTGTGCGGTGTAGACCATGTTGCAGCTTTGCAAATGTCAACAATAGGAATGTTTCCTAAAACAGCCATAGTGGCCTCTAGTTTACGAGTGGAATGTGCCCTAGGGGGTACAGTTAGAATTCTCTTTGCTTTCGCATAGCAGGTTTGAATGCACTTAACAATCCACCTTGCAATACCTGATTTGGAGATAGGATTGCCCTTGTGTGGTGGCGCAAAAGCAACAGAGAGTTGTTTTGTTTTACGAAAAGATTTTGTCCTTTCAATGTAGTACAAGAGTGCTCTTCTAACATCTAAGGTGTGTAGAGCTCGTTCTGCCACTGAATCAGGTTGAGGGAAGAATACGGGTAATTCTACCGACTGATTTATGTGAAATGCAGATACTACCTTAGGTAAAAATTTAGGATTGGTACGAAGAACCACTTTGTCTCTGTGTAGTTGGAAAAATGGTTCTTGTATGGTTAATGCCTGTAATTCACTCACTCTCCTTAAAGAAGTGATTGCAATGAAAAAAGCGGTTTTCCAGGAGAGGAACTGTGGTTTGCATTTGTGCATGGGTCCAAAAGGTGGGCCCATTAATCTTGTGAGGACTATGTTAAGATTCCACACTGGAACAGGTGGAAGTTTAGGTGGTATGACTCTTTTTAGTCCTTCCATGAAGGCTTTGATCATTGGTACTCTAAACAACGACAAATGCGGTCTATTTTGTAGCTATGCAGCTATTGCCGCTAGGTGTGGTCTGATGGAGGTGTAAGCAACGCTGACTGTTGCAAGTGTAACAGATAGCAGATGATGTTTTGTCTGGAAGCATCAAGAGGGTTGATATGATTGTTACCACAATAAACAACAAATCGCTTCCACTTAGCTGCGCAGCAGGCCCTTGTAGTAGGTCTTCTAGCCTCCCTAATGATAGTCATACATTCTGGTGGAAGGTTCAAGTAACCAAACTCTAAGATTTCAGGAGCCAGATCGCTCAACTGTTTGGGATCCGGGTGTCTGATTTCTCCATGGCTCTGTGTGAGGAGACTGGAGGTTAAATGCCGCTTTTGATGCGGAAACAGAGATAGCTCCAACAGGGTTGTGAACCAAGGTTGACGTGCCCATGTGGGAGCTACTAGGATTAGTGTGAGAGATGTTTGCCTGAGCTTGTGAACCACTAATGGAATGAGTGGGAGAGGTGGAAAAGGACAGGAAAATATCCCTGACCCGTTCATCCATAGTGCATTGCCCTTGGATTGCGGGTGTGGGTACCTGGAGGGGAAGCTTCGGCATTTTGCGTTTTGGTATGTGGCGAACAGGTCTATGTGAGGGACTCCCCAACTTTGAAAGTATAGGAGGAGAACCTGAGGGTGGAGTTCCCATTTGTGTATTTGCTGCCTCTGCCTGCTGAGGAGATCTGCAATCTGGTTGTTCACTCCTGGGAGGTGTTCCGCTAGGAGATAAAGTTTGTGGTGAATGGCCCACCTCTAGATGTCTTGGGCTAAGTGGGACAGTTAGAGAGAGTGTGTCCCCCCCCCTGTTTTTGTATGTAATACATAGCTGTCATGTCTGTACAAACCAAGACAGCTTTGCCGTCCAGGTGAGTCTGAAACGCCTTGAGGGCTAGAAAGATTGCAAGCAGCTCTAGATGATTGATGTGGAGCAACTTCTGCTGTTGGCTCCACAGGCCTTGCACTGTGTGATGTTGTAGATGAGCTCCCCAGCCAGTGAGGGACGCATCTGCTGTCAGTACTATCTGTGGAACCGGGTCCATGAACGGCCGTCCTTGACAAATTTTGTGTGTTCCACCACTGCAGAGAGCGAGGAGTACGGCCGCTTACCAACACTAGATCGGTCAATAGACCCTGAAACTGGTTCCACTGACTGGCTAAGCATTGTTGAAGTGGACGCATGTGCAGCCTGGCATGGGGGACGATTATGTTGAAAGATGCCATCATTCCCAGCAGTTGCATATAAACCCGAGCTGGAATCCAATGAATGGGTTGAAACTGGAGAACTAAAGCCTGAATATTTCGAATTCTGTCTGCGCTGGGGAAGGCCAGAGCTTTTTGAGTATCTAGCGTGGCTCCTAGGTAGTCCTGAGTATTGGCTGGTTGGAGATGTGATTTTGTCACATTGATTGTGAACCCTAGTTGATGTAGTAACTGAATCGTTCTGAAAGTGTGCTGAAGACATTGCTGGTACGTGCTGGCTTTGATGAGCCAGTCGTCCAAGTATGGGAAGACATGGATGCTTGGTCTTCTTAGGTGAGCAGCTACTACCGCCAGACACTTTGTGAAGACTCTGGGGGCCGTGGTGACTCCAAATGGGAGTACCTTGAACTGGAAGTGTTGACCCGCTACCACAAAACTGAGGAATTTGCAATAAGAGGGGTGGATTGGAATATGAAAATAGGCGTCCTTTAAATCCAGAGTAGACAGAAAGTCGCCTTTTTTCAGCAGAGGAAGTACTTGTTGAAGTGTTACCATGTGGAAATGATCTGACTGAATGTAAAGATTGAGTTCTCTAAGATCTAATATTGGTCTGAGAGAACCATCTTTTTTGGGTATTAGGAAGTAAAAAGAGTATACGCCCAACCCGTGATGTTGCGGTGGTACAGGTTCTATAGCTCCTTTTAGAAGTAGAGACTGAACCTCTTGTTTGAGGAGGTGTAGGTGATCTGGTGAAAGTTTGTGTGACTTTGGTGGAATGTTTGAGGAGTGTTGATGAACTCCAGGCAGTAACCACAACGGATAATTTGTAGTACCCAATTGTCTGTTGTTATTGACTGCCAGATTGGTTGGAAATCTGACAGTCTTACCCCAACAGGTGTTAAGTGGTCGGGGGGAAGTGGAGGCAAGTCACTGCTTTGTATTGGAGGGGGAGGTGCTTGTGTTTGAACCCCTGCCCCTACCTTTGTCGTTGTTACCTCTGTAACACCCTCTGAAGTAACCCCTAGATGGAGAGGGTTGGTTATTGCCCTTATAGGTGGTGGTCTCTGAGGAGGTATTTTTAGAGCCTCTGCGGTAAAAGGAGCGCTGAAAGGAACCACAGCTTTGTGCTGACTGAAGGGCTCCCATGGATTTGGCCACTTCAGTGTCCTTCATTTTCTCTAGTGAAGAATCTACCATTGGGCCAAATAGATGCTCTTTATCAAAGGGAGTGTTTAAAATGGAGGTATGCACCTCTGGGTTGAACCCTGATATGCGAAGCCAAGCATGTCTTCTCAAGAGGACACTGGTGTTTACCGCTCTAGCAGCAGTGTCTGCAGCACCTAGGGAACATCTTATAGCGTTATTGGAAATAAGTTGCCCTTCACGCACCAGGTCTTGTGCCTTAGATCTGTGTTCCTGGGGCAAATATTGTATCAATTGCTCCATCTCGTCCCAGTGCGCACGGTCATATCGTGCTACCAATGCCTGAGTGTTGGAGACACGCCAGAAATTGGCCGCCTGAGAGGCCACCCTTTTCCCGGAAGCATCAATAAGTTTGGATTCCTTATCCAGGGGTGGAGCATCTCCTGTTGTCTGGGAGTTGGCTCTTTTCCTTGCATTGGACACAACCAGGGAGTCCAGTGGCAACTGACCTTTTATATATACTGGGTCCGATGGTGCTGGCTCGTATTTTTTGTCTACTCTAGGGGTAAGAATACGAGCTCTAACCGGGTCGTTAAAAATGTCATCTACATGCCTGATCATCCCTTTGAGCATAGGTAGTGTATGTGATGACCTCTGCGTGGTACTGAGGGTTTCAAAGAGGAAATCCTCTTCTAAGGACTCCTTATGTAGCTGCACCCCATGGTAGTTGGCAGCTCTACCCAGTAACTCAATGTAGCCTACACTGTCATCTGGTGGAGAGGGCTTGTTAGGATATAAATCAGGATCATTGCCCGTGGGCGAATTGGTACTGTAATCATCCTATGGGTCTTGCATTGGTTGATTATCATCCCCATCCCCATTGTCATCCCCATCATCCTGGTTGTCAGGTGTATGTGGTGGTGAATGTTCAGGTGAAATAGGCTGAAACTGAGGTGAAGGAAGAGGAGAAGGGTTAGTTCCAACCGTTCTCTTCTTTAAAGGAATGTGGTATTCTTCCTCTGTATCAGTCCTTTTTAAAGTCACTTTAGTGGTGATATGTCCAGTTTGAGGATGAATATACAGCACTTTTTGTTTCGGATCCGGTTTGTCGATCGGAGCGTCGAAACTGTGTCTTTTTGGTGATTTCGGCACATCTGACTGTTTTAGCGCCGAAAGTTTTGGTGCCGAAGTCTTGGATGTTGATGTTTTCGGATCCGAAGTGTGTTCGGTGCCGAATGGTGGGGGTCGGTGCCGGACTTGTGTTTCGACCCCGAAGTTCTCGGCTCCGAACTTGATTTGGAGGGAGTGTTTTCGGAGCCGGAAGGCTTTTTGGTAGGCTTCGGTACCAAGCCAGAAGGCGGGGCGTCGGAAGCATGATCTCGGTGCCGACCGGAGCCCGAGGGCGTGGGTTGGACCGGAGTCGCCTTCTTTTGTGGAGTTGGGTCTTGAGACGAGAGGGAAGCTGTACTCACGGTACGTTGCCCATGTGGGATGTCGTCCTCTTGGTCGGAGTCGAGCTCTGGGATGGCGATCGGCTCCTGCTCCTCCTCGGTTCCCATGGCCTCGCCAGCCTCTTCATCCAATTGGTGTCCGAAGATGTCCGGAATGGAGCTTGTGTGCTAGCTCTGCATGTGTCTTCTTGGAACGGAAAGCCTGGCACGCGTCGCAGTCCTGTTCTCTGTGTTCGGGGGACAAACACAGATTACACATTTCGTGTGAGTCGGTGCGCGGGTATTTCGCGTGTCACCAAGGGCAGAATTTAAAGGGAGTTCGTTCCATTGACTGCGGGTCGGCCTGACGCGGGTAGGCCCGACGGCCTTCCACGAGCTTTACGATCGAAAGTTTGTTTTTTGCAAGTAAATAGGACACGCGATGAAAGGGAAAACGCGATTGAAAACAATACCGTTGAGGGTGAGTATCTTGCGCATCGAGGGAAACCAAAGGAACGGTGTCGAACCGGAGCGCAGCGATAGACGTCCGAACCCGATGGCGGAAAAAAACAATCTAACAATGGAGTCGATGCCCATGCGCACTATCATCGAAAGGAGGAGTCACCTACCTCATGACTGGAAAGACTTCTTCGAAGAAAAACGGGTGCAAACATCCGGACCCAACACTAGATGGCGAGCTATGCACAGCATGTGATCTACAGCTCACATGCCTCGAACATATTGTTTCTTTCTCTACTGCGAACATCGATTGCGATCCCTGTCAGCCCCGCCCAACCTCTCTGAAATTCACGTGTAGTTGTGGGTCTTCGGCGCGGGCGGGGCTGCTAAAGTAAGAAAGTCCTTGAATGGTGCTGTTTTTCCTCTGGTTTGGTCTCTGACTGGAGCAGATAGCCCCTAAGCGCGAAAAAAGGAAACGCGATGTTAAGTGTGCTTGTTGTTCACACACAAAATATTAAAATTATTGTTAGTGGTACTGACGCCTTCCAGAGTAAGACACTCCAGGAGGATAGCTGACTGTGAATCTGCGCCCACTCGAAACACTGAGAACTGCTAGAGACCACTTCTGCTGCAGTCCATCATTGCACTCCAGCTTGGTCGCAAAGCTTCCAAGGGCTGGTTCGTGACGTCACGACACAGCTCAAGGGAAAGGAAGCCAGTAAACCATATGAAGCATGTGGATTAGGCAACATCACCGATCTGTCTGGGTCACTATGATGTGCATTTTAACCATTGCGCGCCAGGTTATGAAATCAGTGGCTTATAAAAAGTGAGCAGAGCACTCAGCAGAACAAAATCAGCAAGCCACAGATCGATCCGTTTTAGAATCGTCGTCGCAAAGGTGTCAGTGTGGAAGTCACTGATGGTAAAGTTTGTCTGTACTTGATGAGGTCATGATCAGCTGTGACATCCACACATCACCTGCTCTGGCCTCATTGGGTGGAGTGACGGCTGCTTCAGAGGCCTACACATATTTGTTAAGCAGGCTGGGGCGCTCCTGGCAGAGGCATATTGGGACCTGAAAGTACCTGTGCAGCCGCTCGGCGATGCCAGATTGTGGCATGGACAGAAAAAGGTAAGGCGATTCCTTATTATTAATACGGTGTTCTGTGTACCGTAGCTACTTGATGGCTGACTCAGCACTGACCGTATTACTGCCACCACCACCCTAAATTGAGAATATTACCCCGACAAGTTGCACTTGGGGGTTGGAAAGCAAGCCTGCAGCCTAAGGATGAGTTTGCAGAAATAGCAAAAGGCCAATTAAAGACAAAGTAACAAAATCATGATTGGCTTTACTTTTAACTGTTCAAACCTTCAAATATAAACCATGCAATTGCAGATATGCGTGTTAAATGTATGAAATCAAATAGCAAAGCAAGAATGGAATACTGTCGCTATAGGGTTGTTTTTGAAAGGTCTATTGGTGGTGATACAGTCCCCTCACACATTCATTCAACTACTTGTTGGCCTTGAAGCTTAGTAACAGTTATGTAGGCTGACATGATCTTAATGCGCTTTCAGCAAGTTCTGAATTTTTAGGCAACAGACCATAGCAAATAAAAAATAAAACTACAAATCCCAGAATGTAGTAAGAGGTTGGCTACAAGAGCCATGGCTGGTTAACGGTTTAGTTCATAATGATGACAAATGGGTTATCACCTTTCTGGCATATCATGACATGATGCTGAAGCAAAGGCACCAGTCAAAAGTTTCAATTTCTTACAGTGGCAGACGTGGGGCATGACCGTTGCAACCATCTGAAGTAAAAGCAAACTTTACAGAAGCAGGACAATGCATTTGATGTTTGGAGGTCCATATATCTTCTTTTCCAAAAGGTATTTTAAGAAAATTGAGAAAATGCCTATTGCAAATTCCTTTGACGATGGGGTATGTCATTCAATCAGAATCCTTATTTTTAATACAGTGTGTGTGTGTGTGGCCATTAGATAGCTGCCATGTGGCAGTGACGTGAAAACTGTCTATCAGTAACAGCTTTACAGCCAACAGCACTGTACATTCTGGGGGCCTGTATTTTTCACTCTTCTCACTGACAGATTGGCTGTTAATCACTTCAGTTCAAAGGACTTTATTTCGATCACTATAAATAAAAAAATTACAACATAGTACAAAACACTTACAAACACAAATAGCAACATAAAAGATTTAAAATACTCATTCTCGGTCCATTACAATAGCAGCACAATGAGGCCAGTGCTAGTTGGGACTGCTGTATTAAATGCCTGAAGTCAAAGCACAGTGATGTGTTGCAGCTGCACGTTCATGTGATAATGTTCTTTATTAACAACAATGAAGGTAAATGTGTTTCTTAAGCAGCATAATGCAGCTCCTAACTGCCAAGCAAACAAATGCAAGCACTCAGCCATTCCTACACAGTTTATACTCGACTCGGTATGTGTGCAGAATTGCACAAGGCATAACTGAGGGGTTCTATAGTTTCACTCAAAGGCAATGAAATATCACACACAAGCACACCGAACCAAAGAATTGTCACACATAAGCAATCTGAAACCTTAGCAGCTATGTTGCCGCAGCACCTGCACACTAGGCTCGCAAAGAAGTGCCTGAGACTAAGTGACGGTACAATCTCCTAGTTGCACTTGCTATGCTAGGCTATAAAATTTGCTTTTTATGCTAGCACATGGTCATGAATAATCAGATTGATGAGAATCTTCTGAGCAGCTGCAGTGCCTGCCTGCCCCCCGTTACTGAGAACTGCAGTCACGCAGTCTGTCTCCGGTTAGTGCCCTTCCATTTCTGGTGCTTTGCAGCAGTTAAGATCCTCTTAGAGTGTCTCATTGCTCAAATTGGTGTAATTTCTGATATCTATATGTTTCCCTCGTCTTCATTGCTTGATTTTGCTCGCGCGAAAGCGTCACTCATATTCATTGAAATATCACTCAATTACATTGAAATTATGAAAATGTCACACATAGCAATCCAAAACCTTGGCAGCTATGTGAAGACAGGGTGGGAATAATATAGTCGTCCCATTCCCTGTGTTGATCAGGAAGCTCCCTCTCCTCCTGGTCGTCATCCGAGGTGACAGGATGCTGGTCAGGAGGCGGTGTTAATAGTGGAGCAGTAACTGTGTGTAACATTGTCACCAATTGAGGGGTGGAAGGCACTGAATGTTGTTGAACTTTTCTTATAGTCCAAAAGCATAAACTGTAGATCAGAAAGCAACAAGGATGGCATACAAACCATCTCCTCCCGATACTGTTGGTGGTAGTCCTGAGGAGGCACATAATATTGTTCCTCCTCATAGCCCTCCTCAAAGTCATCTTCCTGGCATTTTACGTGCAATTCCAATGGACTGTGGGCGTAACCAAAGGGGCCATCATCATCCTCCGAGTCCTCTTCATCCAGGAGATGTGAAGGAGTCAAAGGGGTCACCTTACTAGGTGATGTGATTTCTGGAATTAAGTGTCTGATTCCCGATTTCTCAGCAGGAATTTTTCCCTCAACGAGGTCATTGACGGTGTTGTCGTCGATGACATTGGTAGAGCCCTTGTCGCTGTCGACAGGGGCGAAGGCAAACTATACACCGTCTCAGTCGATGCCGTCAACGGCGCCTTATCCGTCGTCGTCATTGCCGTCGCCGCTGTTGTAACTGCTGACGAGAAAGATGGTGGTGGTACAGTAACCGGCAATGCTTGCAGAGTCCTCGATGACAATCCGGTTGTCGATGTCATCGTTGGAGGAGAGATCGATGATGACTGTCCTTTGACTGCGGATAACCAGAAAGCATCGCTCCACATCCACGACGATGATCTCTTAGTCGACGCTGTCATTGACGACTATGATTTACTCCTCAGGAGGAACAGAAGGTGCCTTCTTGAAGGCTTTCCTGCCCTCAGGAGGTGTTGAAGGTGGCACAGAAGTCACCTTTTTAACCCTGCTGTCCCGTCAGATGTCCTTTCTTCTCATTTTCACCTCAGTGAGGAGATCTTGTAGGACTAAGCCTGTAAGACCCATGTGTGGTCTTTTTTTAGGCTTTACGAGGGCGCTCACCAGATGAGTGAGGTTCAGATCTTTCCCTCTTGTGAGACCTTCTGGAAGACTACGAAGAAGAGGCCTCATCACTTATCATCACTAGATATTGGCTCCTTTCTGGATTTCAGCTTTTGGAGCCAAATGAGAAGCCCTCCACCCCCTCTCCCCCCCCTTCACAATCCTTCAGCGTTTTGGTGGAGAAGGTAAGACATACCTTACAATCCTTGGCCTTGTGGTCAGGGTGCAGGTAGTAGATCCAGTCCTTGTGAGGGTCATCCACATGAAGTCTTTTCTTAGAGCAGGTGGTACAGGCTCTAAAACTACTCTTCTCCTTGTCCGACATCAGGGAAGTAGATTAACTAAGCCTAATAGAATTCTGAAGAAAAGGTAAGGAAAAAACGCCGCAAGAGAGTAGACATAGGAAAAAACTGAGCAGAGCTCAGTGGAGACTCCCTAGCACAACGTGCTGTAGAAAATGTGAAGGTCTGAGGTTCTCTCAGGAGGGTTCTAAAAGGTGGGGTATTCTGATTGGCTAAAGCCTTCTTTTGGTCTCTTTTACAAAAAGAGATGGATATGTTACAAAACTGAAATGGGCCTAGGCCTGTTTTTCTAGTTTATGCTAACTTTGTATTGCTGTTTCCATATACCAGGGACTCCCATCTCGAGGACGGGGAATGATTCGAGCATGTGAATCTATGAAAGTTCCAATACTGGAGTAAATGGGCAAATGAACCAGTGGCGGCTGGAGAGTTTTGGGGCGGGGAAAGCGCTGCTGGATATTAGACTCTTAACTCAGCAGTAAAGTAGACAATTACTTAGTTTGGGGCTTGCGATCACCCGCATTCGATTGCCCCACTCTCTAAACAGAGAAGAACATCTTTTTGTAGTTTATTTGTTTTTGTTCATTCAAAATCACAAAATATAATAAAGACTCTAGAAAATGTTACTTTACAAAAATATTTAAGGTTTCCCACGAAGACAAATATGAATCTGTAGCAAGTGCTTGGAAAAGGAGACAACTGTAGATGGTGTCCACATAGACAGAATCATCTGCACAGCATAGGAAGAAGACACAGTGCCTAGATAAATGTAGTAAAACTGTCAGGTACCAATGAATGAGTCCTACAGAGTAGAACCCAGGAGCTACACCTCACAATAATTTCCAGAGTGCTTGTTGCTGTCTGTAATCCTGCCTCAGTTGCACCTCGTATGTAGCAAACGCTGATTCTGCGCCTCATCTCAAGTTTAAGGACCATCTGCAGTGAAATTATTTCATCCAGTCGTTTCCGCCATTTCCATAACATTTGTTACTCTAAGGAACCCCAGTGATTGGGTATGAAAGCTGTTGAAATGCTTTAGATGGACATACACAAACAAAATACATCACAAAAAAAAGAAAATAAGCCACTTACCTAGCTGCACTCTTTGCGCCGGTCCCGATCTTCTTCTTTCCTTTAGCATGGGCCCAGCCAACTCCCTTAACCAATCCTGGCGCTGCTCATATGCTGTGACTGCGGCGCCAGGATTGGATGGAGCGTCCTAGCAGGACGCTCCTTCAGGCCCTTTAGGCCTGTGCTTGGTCTCCACCCAGCTGTCCAAGACAGCTAGGAAGTGTGCTTGTCACTTTGGCCAGCGCAAGAGAGCCGGCCAAAGTGACATTCACTTTGGACTATCCAACCATCCACTGCTCCTGTCCTCTGCTGCCAATGGGCAGCAGAGGACACGTCCAGCATGTCTCTGGACTTGGGGCAGGCTGGCCTGCTGCAGCACGCACAACGGTAAAAAATAAAATGGCAATGAAATCTTTTCTTTGCCATTTTATTTTTTAACTGCGCAGCTCGCAGCGGGTGAGGGGGCGACGTTCCCCCGCCCAAGTGAAGAAATAAAAATAATACTCCTTGCTCAATACATTTGTGGCTTCTCTGCCGGGTGCGGTGGAGATATTTTCAGCAGACATGATGATGCCCTTCCACTGCACACAGCCTTTCTGCTGGAAGATGCTCTTTCAAAGCCCTGAGCGCTGTGTCAGAGAGATTAATGCTACAAAGAGTGTTTTAAATCAAGCACTGCCACTATTACCGTGCAGCGAAAATACTCTAGGTGTATTCATTTCCCTCCTCTTGCTAGGCAATTTGACGCCTTCGTTTTCTTTCTGAAGGCTTTAATGAACAGCAAATAAAGTATTTAAAGCTGTTTTTCTGTAAGGATAGATTTCCAGCCCTCTTCTTGACAGAAAGATAGTCTTTAATTTACACAAATTTCTTAGTTCTGCTTTGTTGAACAGCAAACGCATCCTTTACATTTAGGCAAAACAGAACTGGCCTAAAAAAGCCAAATTAAGAGGGGTCTAAATTAAAGAAAACAATTTAATAATATACAAAAACGAGGGCGCCAATTTCATAGTTTTCCTAGGGCACCAGGGCTGACAACTAGACGAGGGCTAACCTTAAAGAGCAGTTCTCATCAGCTTCACCGCTTTTCTCACATCTTCATGGCACAAATGTTCTACGGGCCTATGTAAGGAACGCAATTATCTGTATTGTCTACAGCATCTACACCCATGCATTCAGTATAAAAAGGTTCTTTCTGTTACAGAATACCAAGGTACAACTTCAAACCTCCCCCTCACCCCCCCCCCCCCCAAGTACTTTGTGCCCGTGAATCAAGCACCAGCACTGAGCTAAACCTCCTATTTTGTTTTGTACACAACTCGCTGCTTTGAAAGGATTTGTAAATGACGAATGAGCAAACATGTTTGAGGTGTATGTCCAAAACAAGCACAGGTAACAAAAAGCGTTAATACCGACCAGGTATTGGAACAGAGAAATAGAATTCAACAATCCTTTTTTCTGTGTGTGCTGTGGAGAGGCATGTTGCGATAGAAAGCACCTAGAGATGTGACATAACCAAATCTGTTTGGACAGTTACAATGTTCCGCTCATTATTGTCATGGAATGTCTGACTCTGGCTGTACCACTAAAACGTGCACTGTGCAGGGGCAATTGGGCCACAACCCTGGTTGTTAACACTAGTTGGGGTTTCTCTTTAATTACATGTTTCCTTTTAGAGAGCCCCCACTTTTTTCATCCCACATATTTCTATTTGACTGATTGCAGCCAGCAGCTGTGGGAACTTTCAGAAGCCTGGTTAGAGCATTGTCTTCCAAAGTTGACACTGGGCAACTACACTTTAAAGGGCTTGAAGTTGTCAAGCTGTAGATTTGCACATTAAAATAACTGTTTAACATATTAATGCAGTATGATATATATAGGGCAGTTTTTAATGTGTTTAATTTTTCAAGACTAGACATTCCCACTGCTCTATAAACCTAGCTTTCTCACAAAATTAATTTGCTTTGAAATTTACCATTTGTCAATCTTTTTAAAAAAAATTCTCAGGAGGAGGACCCACCATGGACACCATGTTTTTCCATTAAGCTTGCTCGCTACATAGCCATACCCAACTTTTACACCCTACCACTTTCAAATGTCACCAGCCGCCACTGTATAAATGTAATTATATAATCATATAATCACACAACAATGTTATAATGGTTGAACTGTACCATCTTTTTACCATTCTTGTAATGCAGGTTACAATGATCTGTTTCATTCTACTAACATTTGCAGCTCACGCTTTTTACACTAGAAAGACAATTTGTATCTTTCTTGTGTCTCCCTTGGGTATGAGTGAGTAACAACGAAAGGGTAGATCCGTTTCCACGATTTCCTTGGGGAATTAAAGTGGTCATGTTCTGATGTTGTGGATACCATCTGGTACCCTGGTAAGGTTAGGCGTTCAGGTGGGGCACTGTGAGCTAGCTAGTAATTGGGCCAATATAATCTGATATGTGTGGACTCAGCCCCCATATTCTGATGGTTATGTTGTCCAGATACATAGTCATACTTAATTCATAAAAACCGTGTGACAAACCTATCTTCCCCTTGTGCAGCGCTCTGGGCAAACCCTTCAGGTGTGTCCTGGGAAATGAGGAACTCCCCCTGCAAACCACTTCTGAAACAGATTTTCCCCTCACTGGGATTGGTGCCAGTCTGGCTACTTGAACAATGGCCTGGGCATGCATAGGTGTGAGTTACATCTGCCTGTTACAGGAGGTGCACCTTTTAAACGTGTGCATTTTGGGGGGCACCTCCACAGGACATCACGTCAGGAGTAGGTCGTACCTCCTCCCAGCGAAGTCCCTTTTGTTCTCTTTTCTGGGGCCTTTCACACACCCCAGCAGGCTGCCTGGTGACAGTTTGGGATTAACTCTGAAAAGGCTACTAGAGGCATTAGGCAATAAAATGCCAACTTTCAGTAAGTGGTGTTTTTAAAATAGTAATTTAAAATCTGACTTGACCATTAGATTGGATTTACAATTGCTATTGAGTCCTTGAAGCATGGTTCTAGCTGTTCCCAAACTGAAGTTATGATTTATAAGGTGTGTAGGAAAGTAGGATCTGCTTCTTATGGTTACCCCCATTTCTTGCTTTATGTAACACTGTTTTCAACTAGTCTGACTGGGATCCTGCTAATCAGGACCCCAGTCTATCTGCTTTCTCCCTAAACTGTTATGTTATGTACTTAGGTACACTCCAGATTGGATACTGGGGTACCCTTGTCAGTCCCTAGTATATGGTACACATGTACCCGGGGCATAGGTACCCCAGAGGCCTCCCATGGGCTGAAGCATGTATTATGCCACCCATGAGAGGCCATGCAAAATGGAACTACGGGCCTGCCATTGCAGCCTGTGTAAGTCGGTGCATGCACCATTTACTTAAGATATAGGTTTATTATATCTAAGGGTCACTGCACTTAAAACCTATAAGTACCCCAAGGCAAAACGCAGCCAGGAGTAGCGGCAGGCAGGAGCTGAGGCGGCGGCGCTCCTGATCCGGAGGTCGAGGAAGGTAAGATTTTAATTTTAATTACTGTCCCCCCGCTCGACCCAGTTCCCCCCTACCTTGCTTGCCGGCTGCGACTGCCAATACCACAGCAGGCACCGGGGCCCTGTCGTCTGAATAGTGCTGCACAGGTGCAGGTGACACAGCCCGCAAAGCTGCACCCTCCTTCGGTCAGAAGTTGGGTGTGGTGTTGGAGAGGGTGGTAGCTTAGGGGCAGAATGCAACCCCGCTTTGGGCAGAGGATTTTCTTACTTTTATTTAATTTAATTTATAAAGCGTGTGGCTTCCCAATACGGGTTTCCCAGCGCTATTGGCGGAACTGTTGAATACTCAGTTAGGTACGGGCTAGGGAGGGTGGCTGACTCGCTTACGGCAGCCTGCACCCCCGGTTTTGGGAAGGACTTGCCGGTGAGATGGGGACGTTGGCTGGCCAAAGAGCATCTGCAGCCTTTTTTTGTAGAGGTCAGATTGGGCTTGGTGCATGGCTGGCTCCGGTAGAGTCTGCGCTCCTGGCCCGGGGGCTGCTTGCCTGGACCCCAAAGCGGCGCCATAAAAACATCACCCTTTTCCTGGACAAAAAAAGGCCGGCCTTCACAGGGGTCAGCCAACGAAGGCGCTGCTTTCCGAGCGTGTTCAATTGCCCAGGCCCCGGAGAGGCGGGCTCCAAGCCGCGCCCCCGCTTTCTTGTCAGGATTTTCGCCAACAGCTGGAAGTGGCCACGGGGGCGTCTTAAGGAGACCCCCTGCTCGTCCACTGACAGCCTATCAAGGGGAAATAGGTCACGCTTTTCAAATTTGTGTCCACCTTGCCCTTAATTGCTGTCCCTTTAAACAAAGGACACATCTGCGCAACCTCAGCCCGCTCTGCGCCCGGCTTAAGAAAAGGGACAGCAACCTGCTACGGGGGTGGTGCTGTGCCAGCCTCCCTGAGTGGAAGGTGCCCCCTTTGTCCTCCCTGTCCCCCACCATTTCCTTCCCAACTTTAAGGCTTTGCCCTAAACCAAAGCAGCGCGTGTTAATGAGCTGGAAGGGCCTGGAGGCCAGGCTCCAGGCTTTTTCATCACGCTTGAAGAATTTTCTGTTTAATGTACTGTAATGCAGTATTCAATGGGGACAAGCTTAATTTGAGTTTTACACAACCCAGGTGGGAGTTGCACTGCAAGGTAGGTGATGTCTAGGTTTTTAATCTTCCACTCCGGAGAGGCTTGTTGACGAAGTGGTTCTTTTTCTTTGTGCCAAAAAAAGGGAAGCCTGAGAAATGATACATCCGTGGATAAAACCAATTGGCAACCCCCAAAGGAACTCGGGCAATAAGGTCTGCAGTGTAAGTCTGCCTCCCAGCAGAATGATGGTTCCAGGTCTTTGCCTAGGAATCGTGTCAATGACTCTGGCAGTTTATGCATGCGTCACTTCCAGTTTCTTAGACTTCGCCACCAATAGGTATATACTGTGCCTTTTACAGTCTTCCAATCCATGACACGTATGCACTGGTAGCACAATATCAGTGCATGCTTACAATGTTTTTTCCTGCTGTTAGTGATGTATTCAATGACATCACTGGAAGTTATGCAGGCACAAGGAATATTTATCACCAAGTGCTTTTTTTTGTTTCAAACAAGGCGTGATGTTAAACCGTTTGCTGCGTTCTCGTGAAAATTGGCAGTAATTACAGCAAGTTGTGCTGCGGAGGACGTGGCAGCATATCAAAGAGTGCCATTAGCGAGGGAGTGTCTTTGGCATCCATGAAGTGTGGAGACAAATTTTGCAGCATTGTCTGGCTACTCCCAGAGATGTGTTTGCCAAGCCACCTCTTTCTCAAATTTGCTTGAAAATGCACCATTTGCCCACTCTTTTTTCAAAATTTTCTCGGGGGGAGAACCCCCCCGAACCTCCCGTAGGTGGTTCGGGCTAGCTCGCTACGCTCGCCGCAGTGCAGTATTTACGCCTCACCACTTTCAAATGTCACCAGCCGCCACTGCGAGCAGGGGAAGGCAGAACAATAGCCATCCTGTCACAGGGAGGTGTGACCACCTCCCAGACAGGATTTAGTGTATTAGGGCTGGGTGGGTGCGCTTGCCAGCAAACAAAGTCTGCATGAGGGGCACATTTGGTGTCCCTGTGCATAGTCCAGTTCAAACCAGTCCTGGGAGCTGTCGGCTCCCGCTCTGGTGCGAAACTGGACAAAGGACATGGGAGTAACCTCCCCCTGTCCTGACCCTCCCCTGGGAGGGTCCCCTGAATCTTTCCAAACCTCTCCCGTGGGTACTTTGGGGCTTACCTGGCTGTAGGACCTTAGATTCGTCGTGGACAAGATTATGACCTGAAACCACTGCACTTCGACTGTCTGGGCACTCTGGACTTCGCTGGACTTCATTTGGGCCTGACTCCGTCTCCCTCTCAGTCTGCTGCTTCGTCTGTGCCTGTGCACCATACAGGATCCGTGCAGGACCTGTGGAGCATCAAAGACAACTGAAGATAATCTCCCTTGGAGTGAAGGAGTCACTCCCCTGCATTTGCAGGCACCGCAACACTGCTGACCGGTCTGCTGATCCCGAGCTCCTAGGGACTCCGAAGGGTCCAGCAACACAGGAGGTGGGTTTCTACAATCCTCGTGGGCCGAGCTGACCTCTCACCAAGTTTGAGGCCAGCATCCCTCGTGGGGGCTGCAATACCCGAACCCCTATGCGCCGCGTGTATTTGCAAGTGCATGTGCTTGTTGGCAATTCCTTGACAAGTGCATTGGGCTCCGAGTAGCCCAAACCTCTGGCAACTTTCTCCACAAAGATCTTTATCCACCTCGCACCGAGTGCTCCGTGGCTTGCTGTTTTGTGAAGCTGCTTGAGGTCCCTTCGTGACTCCTGTGCCTCCGGCCTATGGGTCCATTTGATGGTCAACTCTGCTTTTCTTGGGCTCCCCTGGTTGCTCCAGGTTTGCCCTGACTCCCCTGTGTGTGGGGAGTCTCCTGGACCTTGCTGGTCCGAACCGTACACTTTCTTGACTTCCTGCGTGGGTTGCTACTGTTACGCCGCGGGCCGACTCGCGACGCTACCCGTTTCCTCTTTGCCGGCCGCGGTGCAACCCGCGGCGCCCCTCCCTCCTCTTCGGGGGCGCCGCAGTACAGCATCGTGGCCCGCTGTGGCCATTTCAACAGCGTCGCGGGAAAGCACCAGCAACGCCTGTTGGTATTCGAGCACGCCGCATACTTGCACGGCGGCCCATCCGCTTCCCGAGGCACCTTCGGACATTACACTCACCTGGTGTGGGCGTCTGGTGATCCCCCTTCCTTGGGGGCCATATTGTTGCTCTCCTCTTCACCTTGCTCCCAGAAGGCAATAGGGGAGGGTTACTTACCTTCCTAACATGGTGAATTTTCTGTAATGCACTTCACTCTTTTCCCTATCCAAGAAGGCGACATGTCTCCTTCCTGTTTTGTCACTTCCTGTTCCTGTATGTCACTTCCTGTCTTTCTGTATATAAGGGATCAGAACCTTTCCTTCCTTGCGTTGCAACACTCCTTGTTCCTGCTGGTTTGTCCTCGCTCCCGTTGGCTCCTTGACTCTTATTTTGGTGATCCCTTCCTTCCGTTGGCATTCCTGGTTACCTGGCGACTTCTGCTCCAGCTTGACTTACAGTTTTTTCCTGGTTCCTTTTGGGCTCCTGGTCTTCCAGTGTTTTCTGGCTCCTTGTCTTCTCCTTCATTCCTGGAGTCTCATCATCATCAGAGGTTTTTTCCCTCCGGGGTTTTCCTCTTGGGACTCCATCTGGAGGGCACTGGCTGCTTTGGCTTTCATTGTCAGCAGCACCGTGGCTACCGGAAAGGGTTGTTCCTATCTAGGATAAACCAGGACGTACAAGAACCGAAGCCGGGAACCGTCCCAACGCCTCAAGACTGGTAAGAAAGACCCTAAACCCGACAGATTGAAACGCCCAAAAACCGTCATGGATACCTCACAGTCCTCTCCTACCGAAGGGTCGGTAGAAACAGCACAGGCATTAGTACAGATGGTTCAACAACAAGCCCAAGAACTACAACAACTAAGAGACGAAAACTTAGCCTTACGCCACGTGCTGACAACTAAGACATCCGATGTACCCATGGTCTCTACCTCTACTCCTCGCTATTCTGGAGATCCCAACAAGCTGAAGGAATTCTTGGATTCCTTGACTGTGTTTTTTGCCTTTCGTCCAGCCCAGTTTTCCTTGGATAGAACTAAAGTTGGATACCTGATTAGTGCCTTGTCTGGTCCTGCATTAGCATGGGCAACACCCCTGGTAGCCACAGAAGACCCATGATTGTCAAATTATGCATCTTTTCTTGATTCCTTTAAACGGATGTTTGGGAGACCTCAGCGGAAGAAGCCTTGTGTGACATCCAACAAGGGAGTCAGGACGTCTTGCAGTACATCACACGCTTTAGGGATACAGACCTAAAATGGTGCATCCTTGAGAAGGTTAGAATACAGGTTGGATCACCAATTGAACTGACTCGCAAAAGAAGAGAAACCTTCTGGATTTTTACTCTGGACAGTGTAAAAAAAGGTTTGAATGAAGAAATTATCTGGAATATCACCCAGAAATAAAGAATGACATGAGATCCCAGTTTTTGTATGTGAAACACACATTTGTACATTTCTTCACTGGGCCAAATGAGGAAAGTTGCGCTCTTTAGTGCTGACAAGGGCTTATTTCAACTGGCTGTTAGTTCGGCGGTGTCTGATATATCTTTGTATATTGTCGAATAGTCTCCCCATAGTAACACGCTTTGTTATTTCAGACATAATAGTGATAACTTTCATTTGTACCAGCCTTGATTTCTGCTTTGGCGCTTTACTATATTGGCATACTATTCTTTGCTACATGGCAATTGGTGAAAGGACCATTACAGTGGTTCTAGCATTGTTTTGCCTTTTTGAATACAGTTTTTTGATAGTGTAAAGGAAGTCTTCTGACTTCTTTCAGATTATTTAGTAAATATTTGAAAATGTGAATATAAAAAAATGTTTCTCAGAGAATTTTGTAATAAGATTGCCAAGATGTATGCTGTCTCAATACACAATGACGTCCATATATGTGATTGGTTATCTCGTGACGTTTTCTTTGGCATTGGGCATTCTTATACTTTTAATATTTTTCTTCTTTTTACATGTAATAGTACCTACGGTCGCTTTCTTCAAATTTTCCTTCTTTTAATTCTCTTTCAATTGAGATTAGTGTAGACACCCACAAAACTTTCTTACCTAAACTCATACAGTAATCTGGACATGTTCCAATATGTCGCCTTCTTTTACTGTATTATGTTGAGGGCTTTTTCCGCCCCACGTGACGGACGTCGTCTGTACGTAGCTGCGTGGTCATACAGCATAACGCTCACGCTTATGCGAGTTGCTGATAAAAGGTTTGGTATCCATTATGGCACTTGCTGTTGGTTTCCGGTACTGCCGGTTGTGACTGGGGAGACGTAATGACGAAAACTTAGGTAAGGAGTTGTGACCGCATGAATTAGGTTCGCTGGTTTCTATGTCCCGTTTAATACGTTAGTTAGATTTATACATTCCGTGACATCTTGAACCAGGGACTAGCTTTGTGATGCTGTTGGGTTACATCTTGTCATTTGTTTCTTATTCTAAGAATTGCTTATTAGTGGTTGGTGTGTAATAAGGCTTATACTAACTTATCTGTACTTGCGTGTAAAAAGGCCCGTGTGGACCGAGTTCAGTTGTCATTAGGTCCTTTTCAATACGACGGTTATTAGTTTATACCTGTACATAGCCTATGGACAGGAATGAGCTCCGTTATGCTGGGGTCGCTCCCTGTTATTCATTTGAACATCATGTCTCAATGGTTTGGGTAAAACCAAGCTTATACTAGTTCACTTGGTCCTGTATGCAAAAAGGCCTATACTAGCCAACCTGATTTTATGTAGGTAGAATAATTAGATATATTTTTGATTCATCTCCTCTCTGTCTCTATTTCAGACAATCGGATTTAATCTTTGTTCCCGATTCTGGATTTTTAAATCCTGTCTTGTATAAGAAAAATATTCTTTATGCCGTATGAGGTCTAACATTTGAATAGTTCAATAAAAGACCACAGGTGCGTAGCTACATAATTGTACTGTACGAAGAGGGCAGCCACGCTAGATTGCTTCTAAATCTGTCAAATAATTTTTTACAGAATATTTGACTCGCACGTCTACCTCAGAAAGGGTTAATTCCATATATATATGTATATAAAACAAAGAGCATATGGGCAGAGCTGATAAATATGTGCGTTGGTAAGTTATAGTGGCTTACTAGCATGACTAGATCTGGATTAGCATCAGCCAGCATGTAATCTAAACGTTGCTTGCCTGTTTTGTTTTCAAGTGATATAAGCCATACAGGCCCTACAGAATATTGTTTGGAGAGGAACCTATTTGGGCGGAATCAACTACTTTGTGTTAGAAATTCGTTTTCTTGGCACAACCATTAGGTGTAAGCGATTAGGAATTTTAATCTTTCTCCTTTTCTGGTGTGTGGTGGAATTTTTAGACACTGCGTCGTTTAAGTATGTTATGCTCACATATTGGTGTTGTTTTCTTACTTCATAGGTTTCGTGTTATGAGTCTCTCTGTCTTGGTGGCGTTGTTTTTGAAAAAATCTTCTAAACTTTTTTAATATTTAGAATGACACTATGGATCACCTTTTTGTGTTTTTCCTGACAATCTTTCTCTTGAGACACTACATTAGACACATTATAGATGTCTCACCTTTTTTGGTCCAATCATTGATTATTAATTATCATATCTGTATGGGTTATTTAATTGAATTATTTATATTATTTCAGGTACCCCTATTAGGTGAAGAGAGATATATATATATAAATCACTGTGAAGGTCCTGAAGAAGGTGGTTTTCTAGTTCCACCGAAACGCGCGTCGACCACATCTTATGCGCCCAACTCACGACTTGGTCATGGAGAGTTGTAACATCTGCTTCCGCTTCTGACCAGGACAGTTATGTGTTTGGAATGGGTTTGTCTGAGTGGTATGAATGTGTGTGTTGATGATTTTATGTACAGATTTGGAGCAATTTAATGCTCGTTCTTGTAGGCGTCTAATGTTGAATTATCAATGATAAATAATTGTTTCAAAATAAGATTAATTGTGCAGAATTGTTTTTAAAAAAAAAAAAGATAAAAAATAACTTTTTTGATATTCTTTGAAAATGAATAAAAAATGAAAGATGAAAAATAAAAACGTGATTTTTGATATTCCTTTTGGTATGTAACCCATCGAGATTTAGTCTTGGAAGTTAAAGAAATAGAGGTCATGAGGGAGACTTATTATTTTTGATATTGTTGTTGTATCCCCTTTTCTCCCTGACCTTAGGCTCTCTTAAGGGGGGTCCCCTTTTTCTAATGGGCATCACACGCTTCAGGCAATTGGCGGCAGAAACCACTTGGGTGGAACGAACACTGGTAACCCTTTTTCGCAGAGGGTTGCGAGAAGAAATCAAAGATGAATTAGGACATTCTCCTCGTGCAGAAACTATGACTGAGTTAATGGACTTAACATTATCAGTTGAACATCGTCTCAATGAACGTCGTTTGGAGAGACGAAAGTCACGACTCCAGCAGCATACCGGAGTAACCCGACCTAATGTTCGTAAAACAGAAAACCCTGTGTCCGACATACAGCCTTCGACAGGAGAAGAACCAATGCAGATAGGCGTAACTAGGGGACCCCTGTCTGAGGTCGAAAGTGAACACAGAAGAAAACAAGGACTGTGTCTGTATTGTGGCGCCTCAGGGCACATGATCCGCAATTGTCCTACTTGTCCTCCTAGGCAGTCGGAAAACGCCATATCCCGTCCTCTGTGAGAAGGGAGAGGACGGGATGGTCTGGAATTCCTTCGATCTGTACCTCGAACGAAACTTCCACCTCTCTCTTTCTTATGCCTATGCTTATAAGGCTGCCAAGTGGAGTAGAAGAGAAGATACTAGCATTGTTGGATTGTGGTGCCAGAGGGATGTACTTGGATGAAGCATGGGCTACTGAGAGGCGAATTAGTCGTGTCCCTAAAGAGATCCCGGAACAAGTACATACCATAGACGGGAGGGCGTGGCTACGGCGCGTTGCGAATTGGCTGCCTGTTGAGGGAGCTCCGCAGGCCGGGCTGCAATATCCGGCAAATACCACTTGCTAAACTCAGTCTGAGACCGAGAACAACATATGCCCTGATCACCAAACCTTTCCTGCTCCAGCGGTTGCAGTCTGCGAGCTTGGCCTCGACTTAGAACCCCCAAACTGCTAGGCGGCGCGGATCGGCGGAACTGCCGAGAACATGGCCGCCGCCATCTAAACCCAAGCCGCGGCTGTGGATCGTACCTGGAGGCCGAGAGGCTGCTGTGGCGTTGCCGGCTGCGAGCGAGGTGCCCTGTGTGGCGGAGGAGGCATCCTGAGGCGGCCTGGGGACAGCTGCCGATCCACACGTGCAGTGCGACAGGAGCGGTGGTCGCCATCGTCGGAGGGCCGGAGGAGCGGGGGACCGGTGCCGACCGCGAGGCGGAGGGACGAGATTGTGGAGTTCTGCCCGAGCCATGGAGCTCCCTCCTAAGAAGTCCAACGCCAATATGGTAGGAGCGGCGGGGCCCTATTCGGCCGGCGCTGTGCTTGGCATTGCAGGCGGCCTGGACCTGCACTGCGGCTACTGCGTTGGGGGTCCTGCGGTCAGCGCCGTATATGCTAGGGCCTGTGCGGGTATTTGGGGTCTAGTCTGCCTCCTGCAGCTGAGGTGCTCCCCCCCCTGATTGCTGTTGTGGGCTTGGGGCGGCGCGCGGAGGGCTGCGGGCGCCGTCTGACACCCCCCTGCAGGGTTTGCGGGGGGGATTGTTTCTAGTGCGGTGCGCGAGCCATCCGTTCCTGCTCTACCCCCGCATGGTGGCTGGGTCGGGGGCCCTCCTGTGTGGCACTCATGGTTGGACGGCGGTTGTGATCACAGGCGGCCCTCCGGGGTCACTCCACTGCTACATGTCCGCCCCTTCATAGGTGGGGCCGTCGTCTGGCTGCGGCTGCCTCCGGCCTTGGCACCGGTGTCGACCTCCCCTGCTTGATCCTCTGGGAGTAGGCCGGGTCCGGCCACAAATACGGCTAATTAAGACAGTAGACTGCTTCTCTGTTTTTACCAAGCGTGGGAACGCGACTGTACCGGCCTTCTTCGGCTGTGGGCTGCCTGGCCCGACTTCGTCTCCCCTGTCAATGACTGCCAGACTGCCCACTACCTACAGTACGGCCCGCTGTGACACCGGCGATCTGCGAATATGGGCAAAACAGACCCCAAGCAGCCCAAACTCCCCTTCGAGAGTGCGAGACGCACCCGCACGGCGGAAACTCCGCTGGAGACCAGTGCCGTTCAGAGTGCACCGGACCATGTTGATGACCCGGAAGAAGACTTGAGAACAATACTGCTCGAGGTGCGCACTGGCCTGAAAACAATAGACAGCAAGATCGATGCTCTTGCGACCAGCCTGGACGCCGTTAAAAAAAAAGGTAGACGTGCATGAGACCAGACTGGATGTCCTGGAAAACAGGCTGTCGGACACGCATGACGCCACTGCTGAGACGAGAACGCAGGTCTCGAACATGGAGCGAGTACTTGAGGTCATAAAGCTGAAAAATGAAGATTTAGAGGCGCGATCGCGCCGAAACAATGTCCGCATTCTTGGCCTTCCAGAATCGACGGCCATCTCAAAGATGGAGACTTACATTGATCACCTCCTCCGTGAGCTGTTTGGTCCAGTATTGTCTCCGGTTATGATCGTGGAGAGAGCGCATAGATCCCTTGGCCCCCGGCCAGCTCCTGGAACTCCACCGCGACCGATAATAGCACGCCTTCTGAACTATGCGGATAGAGATGCTATACTCCGTGAAGCGAGAGCTAAAAGTCCTGTCGTTCATCAAGGCAACACCGTGTCCTTTTATCCAGACTACACACCGACTGTACAGGCAGCTCGCAGGGAGTTTCAGCCGGTGAAACGAATCTTGCAGTCCGCCTCTGTTCCTTATGCCATGCTCTACCCGGCCAAACTGAAAATCACTCATGAAGACAAGGCACACTTTTTTACAGAGTCTTAATCGGCCTTGAAATTTGCGAAACACATCTGCCCTCGCAAACCTCACAAAACTGTTTCTCAGAATGCAGCGTCATCACCGTCCCACAGCGATGCTGACTGATGGTCAAGTCACACCAGTGCCCATTGGGGGAACTAGGATGGAGGCCCACCTGGGCTGGCTTTTTTCCATTTTACTTCCCATGGTTGTTCATTCGGACTGTTAAATGTGATACTGAAATAGGTTCGCGGCCTGCCCCTGTAGGGTCCTCCCCACAGTTGATGTGTCTCTAGCCTGCATGAAAGGGCTGTTTTGATGTTTCTTATTCCCTTTGGGGTCTCAGAGAGAGTTAACTACACTGCTCATGCAGTCTGGCCACCCTGCCTATCGGTGGGTGTTCGCCGCTGTTCCTCCCCCCTAGAGGGTGATCCCCTACTTGGTTGTACTTTTTGATATATTTGGGGTAATCTTTGGGATGGGGAGTGGTTCTTTTTCTCGACCTAATTGGGAGGTTGGAGTGGGAGGAGGGTGGGTAGGGGGCACCGTGCGTTTGTATGTAGCCAATGTAATTATACAGCCGTGCTGAAGGATGTTTTTCATGACTGTATCGGTACCAAGTTTATCTATTGTACTGTTCACTTAGTGCATCATGACACTCAGATGATTGTTGTGCCTTTATGTTATGATACCACAGGGCTCCATGGGTGAGAAGTACAAACTAATAACGTGGAACGTTAGAGGGCTCAACTCCCCGAAGAAATCCCGACAAGTGCTGGCATATTTAAATCGTCATGGCGCCCAAGTCGTATTCCTACAGGAGACGCACTTGACCAGGGCATCGGCGGTGAACTTTGCGCGTAGTTGGGCGGGCTTCAGGTTGGCCTCCTCCTATTCATCCTATGCCAGGGGGGTCATCATACTGATTTAAAAAGGTGCCCCGTTTGTGCCTCATCGTACCCACACAGATGAGGAAGGTAGATGCGCGATGGTTCAGGGCAAGCTGGGAGATGCACTACTCACTCTCATAGCTATGTATGGCCACATAGCAGATCTAAATCTAAATCTAAATCCGTATTTGTAAAGCGCGAACTACTCACCCTTACGGGTCTCAAGGCGCTGGGGGCCGTCGTGGAAATTAAGTGAGCTTTTGCCCAGAGTCACATGGTGCTGAGCGGAGCTGCCGCCGGAGCCGGGGATCGAACCGTGAACCCTGTGCTCCGAAGGCAGCTGCCCTGGCCGCTGCATCACACCTCTCCACATAGCAGATGAGCCAGAGGTGTTCTATCGCATGTATAGTGAACTCCGACGGTGGCCCGAGACAGCTATAGTGTCTGGTGGGGACCTCAACAGATATTTAGATCCCGCACTTGATAAGTCCAACCCACAGAGCAACCGCACCCCTAGAGTAGCTCGGAGCGTTAACCAGGCCATGCTGGAATTCGGACTGGTAGATGTATGGCGGCTGCGCAATGCCACAGCCAGGGAGGACACACACGCTATGCCTGCGCACAACAGTTGGTCCAGACTGGACTATTGGTTGCTTGATAAGAGTGCAGCAGAATGGGTGACAGAGGTCACTAACCACCCACGAACGCTTTCTGATCACAATCCTGTACAGCTTGCCCTCTGTGTCCCTACTCCTACCTGTCGTCCGTTCACATGGCGCTTCCGATCGGAGGCACTCCTCGATCCACTGTATAACGATACTGTTCGTAAGGCCATAGAAAATTACTTTCTGGAAAATACGGGCACCGTTGAGAGCGCCTCCTCGCTATGGGAAGCGTTCAAAGTAACGATTCGAGGAGTCTGTATGAGTACTACCGCCGGTATATTGAAGGATCTACGAACAACTCCACAAGCTGGAGGCCTCCCTAAAAAACCTTGAGAGAGCTTACACAGTTAGCCCCTCCCTGGACATGCTATCGCGCATCCAAACTCTGATTCACGACTATGACGCGGCCGCGGACACAGAAATAAGATACATTAACCGCAGACACGTGGCCAGGCGCTATGGTGAGGGCGGGAGACCGGGCCGCACATTGGCTAGGAAAATCAAAACGGTCGAAGACCACTACCATGTTGACAAGATAGTTGATTCTCAAGGCAGGGAGCACTACACCCCATTGAACATATTAGAGCAGTTTAGGGAATACTACGCTAGTGTGTACGCGTCACGCGACCAGACTCCGCATCTGAGGAATATCTTGAAAACATTGCGTGCGCATGGCTGGCTGACGGTCACAGAGAATATTTGAATCAACCGCTGGATGTGGCGGACATCAAGGCCGCGATTTATGCTCTGCCGAATGCCAAGGCTCCGGGCCCGGATGGCCTGACCGTGGAATTCTATAAGGCCTACGCGGACCTCCTGGACCCTTACTTACTGGAGATGTTCGATGAGGCGCACGATGCTGGTGTGTTGCCTCCATCCCTCCGGCAGGCTCTTATCATAACCCTCCTTAAAAAAGATAAGCCCCCCGATGCCTGTGAATCTTATCGGCCTCTATCTTTGATCAACACGGACGCAAAAATCTTAGCCAAGGTTCTGGCCACCCGACTCCAGCCCTTAATGTCATGTCTGGTCCTACCGGACCAATCGGGGTTTATACCAGAACGTTCCACTTCACACAACGTACGAACCATTTTCGCTATGTTACATGTCCTAGATCCCAACCTGCGCGCTGCAGCTGTCATGCTTGACGCTGCCAAAGCGTTCGATTCCATAGAATGGGACTATATGTTTCGCATCTTACAGCGCATGGGTTTTCCACCATTGTTTTTGGGATGGATTAGGATTCTATATGCGGATCCGTCGGCTAGAGTCCGAGTTGGGGGGCTGACATCTGAGGCTTTTTCTATTGAGAGAGGCACACGTCAGGGATGTCCCCTGTCGCCACTGCTCTTTGCCATCGCTATTGAGCCATTGGCGTGTGCAATACGACAGAGACACAGAGAGACCGCCCTAAATTTTAACCATCGACCGGTCGGCATCTCACTCTATGCCGATGATATGGTTTTATTTCTGAGGGAGCCTGAGCGCTATTTAGCACAGGTGTTGCGGGAATTCACCAGATTCGGACTAATCTCGGGCCTCACCACCAACTGGGACAAATCGCTTATCATCCCCCTGACGGCAGTTACCTCAGCACCCCCACTGGAATACCCTATATTGTGGACTGTGGACCCAGTCAAGTATCTGGGAATCTGGGTCCACCGGGACCCTGAGATAGTGGTGAGGGAGAACTATGGGCGGGCCTGCGCCGCGCTGGATCGCCATATTGATACCTGGACGACACTGCCGTTGTCCTTAGCGGATCGTATTGCTATTCTCAAAATGGTGGTGCTACCCCGCTTCCTGTACCTTTTCTCTAACATTCCAATTAAATTGATGCAAGGGTTCTTCAACACATTACGGACCTCTATTCTCAGGTTGATCTGGGGAGGCAAACAAGCCCGTGTGGCCTGGGACACTCTCACTCTAGACTATATTAAAGGGGGTTTTAGTGTGCCGGATCTCTATATGTACTACTTAAGCGCGCAGGCGCAATCCGCGTACTACTGGGTAAACACACATGACTTCATACCCCATGTGGCGGTTGAGGATGGGGACGCTTCGTCAGTGCCTCTCCGCAGTATCCTCACTCATACGCGGCGCAAAATTCCAAAAACGGAAATAAACACGATCGACACTACAATAGCAGCCTGGCGTGCCATCGGGCAGCTTACGAACAGGCTTCCACTTTATGCCCCAGCGATGACAATAGAATATCACGCTGCGCTTTCGGTGACACAGGAGGTCGGCCCCATGCGCTTGCTCCGGGAGGCGGGACTGACCACCATGCAAGACCTTTACCCGGGCGGTACCTTCCTGTCCCCTGCAGATCTACAGTACGTTACTAATCCCACGCCACTCTTTCATTTTGCTATACACCGCCTGAGACATGCTATCAGATCGCATTACCCCACGTACCCAGCTGAACCGCAGACACTTCAGTCTCTTCAAATGTTATTGACCACTCCCACACGCAAGAAGTTAATCACAAGGCTGTACAGGGCAATCAGGGGTGAGAAAGCTGGTAAGCCAGACAAGAGTTTAGCAAGGTGGAATGTGATATTGCCCATACCTTTGACGCTGAAAGACTGGGAGCATGTGTGTGATCTCACCCGCAGACTCTCTCCCAACGGGAACCTCCGCATTATACATTTTAAATATTTACACCAGACATATCACACGCCCCTTCGTCTATGCAAAGCTGGTTTGAGGGACAATAGCAGATGTAAACGTTGTGGGCGGGTGGAGGCTGATTTTATGCATCTCGCTTGGGAATGTGGGAGGGTGGGTTGTTACTGGGAACAGGTGGTGCAGCATATAAAAGAAATGTCAGGCTTGGATGTCCGGTGTACACCTTCAGTTTGCCTTCTGAGCTACGTCCCCCATGTAAAGGGAGTCCTGGGGAAGTTTGTGCGTATTGCCCTGCTCATGGCTAAGCGAGCGGTAGCCATCACATGGGATTGCAGACGGGCGCCCAGTGTTGCGAACTGGATCAGCGATATGGTTTATTGTAAAGAGATACTGGAACTTTATGCGGAGGGGCTGCCGATTTCCTCTAAGCCCAGAGACATTTGGGAGCCATTACGTATGTACCTGCAAAGACAAACCAGCGCAGGCACGCAAAGTGTGGCGTATTGACCCCCACACATACGGGAGTCTCATCCGCCCTGTGTAACGCTGGATCTCGAAATCTGAGTTGTCCTCTTCTTTGTGGTACTATGGTGTTGATTGCTCTCATGTTACATTTGGCTGTTCCAACACAAACGATGCTTTGTAGCATAGAATTGGTGTTTATTATTTTTAAAATGCAAATAAAAAGATTATTAAAAAAAAAAGTACATACCGTGGACGGAACCCCCCTCATTTCCGGTCCAGTCAAAGACATGACACCGTTATTACAGCTTACATTTGGAAAACACCAAGAACACTTGTCTTTTGACCTGATCGCCTCACCCAGCCATGTCATGATCTTAGGTATACCTTGGCTGATCAGACTTAACCCGTATATCAACTGGGAGACAAGGACCATTTTCCTGTCATCACACTTCTGTGAAGGCCCTTTGTTGCAATGCAATAGGTCTCGTATTTGCGAGAGTTTAAGCTATTAGTATTGTAAATGACAATACCTTTTATTTACGTTTTAAAACCCAAAACATAAATAAAAGGCATTGTCATTTACAATGTCAATAGCTCAAACTCGCGTAAATGCGAGACCTATTGCATTGCAAATGCTTGTTTATAACTATTGTGTGGTTCTCTTTTCATTTAATCTATACTATAAAATTGCATTCTGGTAAAACAAGCTGCTTTACACTCCTTCAAGACTTAGCCTGAAGGCTGCTCTCCACAGCTACCACTTGGACAGCTTTCTAAGGTTGTCTGAGACCTCTAAAATCATCATAAGGGTTGTCTGGACTGGTGCAAGGTGCCCACTTACATTAGTGGACAGCATACACCAGGCCAGCCTCTCACAAGGTGTTCTAATGTAACCCCGCACTTTTCTATGGGAGAGCCAATCTCGGCGCCACAATATCAGAAGAGTAGAGAGGAGACAACTGATTAGTGACTAAACAACCAGGTTTTCAGATGTTTTTTAAACTGCCCTAGGTTGGGGCAGGCACGAATGTCGTCTGGCAGTTTGTTCCAGTGGGAGGGAGCAAGATGTGAAAATGAGAAATAACCTGAAAAGGCAATCTGCATTGGCATGGCTGGCCACAGGTCTATGTTCCACTGTAAAGTCCATTAACAATAGGGAGATGAACCACAAAGAGGCCCAAGGTCAGTTTCAACCTTGAAGTGAGTGCGAAACAGGTAAGGTCTCAACTGCTTTAGGGACCAAACCACAGCAAGTGATTCCCTCTCAATGGCACTCCAACACTGATCTCTGGGCAGGAGTGGCCTACTAATAAAAGCAACTGGTTGATCTTGGCCCTCATCATTCAGCTGTTACACTACTGCCCCAATCTCATGTTCTGAAGCATCAGTTTGGTCTACAAACACTCTTCTAAAATCAGGTGCATTGATTCTAGGTGCTTTGCACAGGGCTTCTTTAAGAGTGTCAAAGGTCTTCTGACACGCTTCTGTCCAAATGACCTTCTTGGGCGGTTTCTCTGAGGTGAGGCATGTCAGGAGGGCAACAATGCTGCCATACCCCTTCACAAATCTACAATGGGACCCAGTCATGCCCAATAAGGCTCTGACCTAGGTCTGTGTTTTAGGAGGCTCACAAGTCATGATGGTTTGGGTCTTCAGTTGGAGAGGCTGCACAAGTTCCCTTACCAACAAGGCGGCCCAGGTACACCATAGATCCCTGACCTTTCTAGTACCTGCTAGTCTTGACAGTCCGGCCTGCCTGTTGCAGAGCCTGAAGTACTTCCCTGAGGTGGGTCAGGTATTCCTGCCAGGGATGGCTAAAGACAGTTATATAATCAAGATAAGCTGTGCTGCAGGCCTACACCCCGACAGTGCCCTGTTCACCAGACTTGGGAAGGTGGCAAGGGTATTCTTCAAAGGGCATCACTTTGAAATGAGATTGGCCCTCGTGAGTGGATAATGCTGACCTCCTCTTTGCTCCATCAGTTAGGGCAGCTTGACAGTACCCAGAAGTGAGGCCAAAAGTACTGTGGTACTCGGCAGCTCCTAGTTGTCTATGAGCTAATCAACTCAGGGGTTGAGGTGTGAGTCAGTCTTGGAGAAAGAATTGAGTCCCTTGTAGTCCAGACAGAAGAAGAGTTCTGGTGTCCCTTCTTTCAGATTAGCCTTCGGGTACCAGCACTACAGGGACGGCCCAGGGCATTGGAGGGCTATAAGACCCCCCCCACCCCCGGTCCAACATTGTGGCAACTTCGGCCTAAATGCTGGCCTTGACCTTAGCTGACAGCCTGTAGAGCTTGTTTTTGACAGGTAAACTGTCACCAGTGTCTATGTCATGGACACGCTGCTGGGTCTGGCCAGGTGTCAAACAACAGTCCAGAAAACTATTCCAGTAACTGATGAGTCTTTCTGCTGATGTTCTGTCTGTATGGGAGAGAGGACTACTCTTTCCACTGATCCATCCCTGGCATTATTGGATAAGATTTGTAGGACAGGCTCACTCTGTTCCTCCTTTCCCCATCAGTCACCATGAGCACAATAATTTCTGTCTGGTCAGTGTGGTTTTACCTGGTTAACATGGATCACCCTGTGGGGGTGTCTGGGAGTGCCCAGGTCCACCAGGTAAGTGACCTCTACCATGTTTTCCATCAACATGTATGGCCCATTCTACTTGCCCTGGAAGGCTCTGGTACCCACAAGCTCCATCACCCCAAACTTTTTGACCTGACTGATACTCCACCAATGAAGCTTATCAGTGCTTGACAAGCTCCTGGCTGGCCTCCAGGTTTTGAATAGCTTTTTCTTGTACCCTGCCATGCTGGAATGCAGCCCTAGCACATCATCTACTATGTTCTGTAAGGGGTGGTAAACTTATAAGTTACCCCACACTCAACCCACACAGCCTTCAAGTACGCAGACATAAAGCTTGTTTGTGCCCCTTTCAGGTATTACCTACTCTTGTGAAAACACCAAGAAGGGCCCTGCTGACTGAGAGCGCAGTCAGTGTCCTCAGAGGTATGGCTTCAGGATAACTTGTTGTATGGTCCACAACCACTAAAATGAACGTCTCTCTTGAAGCAGTTGGAGGATCCAGGGGACAATGCATCATCTTGCTCACCATTCTGGTAATGGAATTAAGGGAGCTCTCCTGTCTTGCCACTGGCTTGATAGGTGGTGCAGGAGCGGCAGAACTCATTCACATTCTCAGACATTTGGGGCCAGTAAAAGTGGGGGACCAGCCTGTCCCAGGTCTTGGTCTGCCCCAAATGCCCAAACAAAGTGACATCATGGGCCAAATTCAGGAGGAAGGCCCTATACTGTTGGAGGACCACCAATCTCCTGAATGCCCCAGGTTTTGGGTCCCTAGCATCTCTGTCTAGGACACTGCCCTCCAAATACTGGTATGCCCCTGTGCATGTGCTTCAGCCATCCGCCAAAGGCCTTCAATAGTAGGACATGTTTTCTGCCCTCAGCAAAATTATTCCCTGGAAGGAGCTACTGCTCCTTGCAGCTCAGCAAGCTCTGGTGGGTCTATAGGGGGAGGGGGGCTTCTTCCCCTTTAGGTCCCACATCCTCCCACAGGGGGTCAGATTCCTCCTAGGCTGTGGGCACTTGTAAGGCCACTCTCCCACACCTCTTACCCCCACTCTTGGTTCTTGGGGCCTGCGCCCATTGTTCCAGACTCCACTCACTGCCTGAGATACTGTCTGGGCCCTTGAGGCCACACACAACAACTCAGGGATGAGCCTTTCTGCATGTCTTCCACCTCAGACTAAGCAGCGGTTTCTAGGTCATTCCCCAACATAAACTCCACTGGGATGGCAGGAGTCGCAGCTAGCTTCTTCAGGCCCGTAGCCCTTCCCCCATTCAAAGTCGATCATTGCCGTGGGATGAAACTTCACCCCATTGTCAGCGTTGACCACTTTATTGTGGACATCTGTGATAATTTGCTCTGGGGAAACCAGCCTAATCACCACAGTGGTCATGCTGCCTCCTGTCTCTCTCATAGCTTCTACGTTGGTCCCACTGATTTTATGCCATAGCTTGGACTTCACCAAGCTGGGAGGTAAGGCAGCCAGGGCTTGAACCTCCCCCCAACCTACAGAAGCTTAAGTGGCTTCAGAAAAACCCCTGGTTTTCCCTGGGCAAACTTCCAACCAAATTCTTACACTTGCAAACCCTTGGGACTGCCCACCAGTGGGGGGCTTTTTGGAACCAACATACAGTCTTCCCTTTTTATGCCCTGGCTGAAGATAGTCCAAGCACACCCCATCCTTCACAGGATCAAAAGGTTTCTTCCCTTTGTACATCCCCCATTTAGTTTTGGCAAAGGCACAGGACTTGCCCTTTAGGATAGGTTTTTGGGAGTCCTGAGAGAAATTCTTATCCTTGTTGCTCTCCCCTCTTTCCCCTACTGGAGTGCCTGACCCTCTTTCTTAGGATCACCCCCAAGGAACCTTTTTGATACATGTGTATGGGCCCACTCATCAGATGTCTTGCCCAGCTCTGTGGGGTAGACATCTTTGAACCCACTAGATGCTGGTGAACAACTCAGAAGAACAGTTACTCAAGATGTGCTCTTTGAAAATCAAGTTAATCAGTTCAAAATAAGTATTTAACTCATTACCTTTTATCCAGCCTTCTAGTGCCTTCACTGAGATATCCACAAAATATGGTCATATGCGATCATGCAAAAAAGGGCATTTTCATACAAAAAGTAAATGTACCAACTATAGTGGTCCAAGAAAGGTCATGACAGAGATGGAGTACTCACAGGACTGTTAAAATTATGAGTAAAGTGGGTTTATTCTGAAAAGAAAGTTATAAAGGGGGTAGATAGGGAGGATAAGGTGGGAGGGACACCAACACTATCCCAGCACCAATACAGGGAAGGAACTGCCAAACCAGTAATGAACAGAATGATACAGCTAATAAGCCTCAAAGTAAGAGAACTGAACTCCCCAAACAAGCATTTGGCATTTTTAAATCTATAACACCTATTAAGTGACGAGATGCGTTTCCTACAAGAAACTCCTCTAATCAAAAAAGAGTGGAGCAGACTTCAGTCTCAATGGTTCCAGAGCAATTCTTCGCATTTGGGCTCAGTAAAACAGGGGTAGTTTAGATTCTCCTCAGTAGAGAATTTTGGGAACAGATGACACAAACTTTGAACAGATGACAGGTGACTGATAGCCCTCACATGCAGTCGAGGGCAGTACAACTTCACTGTTGTCTCAATCAAACACCGAAAACACAGGCCAGGAAGCATATATTAAACAAGCATTTGCAATGCAATAGGTCTCGCATTTACGTGAGTTTGAGCTATTGGCATTGTAAATGACAATGCCTTTTATTTATGTTTTGGTTTTAAAAACATAAATAAAAGGCTTTGTCATTTACAATGCCAATAGCTTAAACTCTCGCAAATGCGAGACCTATTGCATTGCAAATGCTTGTTTGAATTAGAAACAGGTGCTCATTCTATGGCCCTCCTTACGGTCTCATTGGGTTTAAGAGGCCACTCATCATGAGGGCCTTTCTGGGGCCCCACATGACAGGTTTGACCAGGGCCCCGGGGTGCTCATTGTAAAGAGGAACATATCTTTATCCAGTTTGGTGCCAGGTGCAGGGATAAAGCGCTTTTAAAGTCCCTTGTCTACGGCAGTACTCGTGGTCCGTGCTGTTTTCGGGGTGACTTGTCTACAGATGCCCCGCTGAAGGACCCCAACACTTAAGCAGCTTTTGAAAGCTTCAGAATGGGCAGGTCCACTGAGAAGCCGTCTTTGTTTGAATTTCATTTGTTTCGGTCCTTCAGGGTGTCCCCTGGTCAAAGCTGGGGGTGCCTGCCTGGGTGGGTCAAGTTTAAACATTTTAGCCTAAGTGTAACTGCTGCGTGCATCATTTCCTGCTCATGCCCAGCACGGTTTCAAGGGGTGCCTGTGCCACTTAAAGCCTTTGTTCCACACGTGACGTTTCAGGAAACAAATGTGAGAATTAGTTTCCTCAGAGGTTGGAGTTTTCATTTCTGTATCTGTCCCAAGGTTGTCTTCAAACTTTCTCATGACGTCAGAGCCCGCACTTGTAAAACGAGTTTCCTCCGTTTTATCACATGATCTCCATTGGAGGGCCGTCTACAATCTCTGGATACATTGGCCAAACACAACTGGCCATCACAACACGGGTACAACCAAAAACATACACAAAAGCCGCATATTAACTCTGCCCTTTGGACCGCACAGCCAACCCAATCAGAAACAAGACTGCAGTCTTGTGAAATGTTCGAGAACAGAGCATCATAGCACTGGACCCCTAACAGTGAAGCAAAGTCATACGAAAAGCAATACAGTGCTATAAAAACCTTTGTAACTAAGCATACGGTTGTGTAACAGCGAGCCAGTAATATTTATAAACGCCACCAGAGGGTCATTGAATTTATCGGATTGCACTTTTTAATGTGTTTTTATTAAAATTTTATTTGTGGTTTGTTTAAATACAATATAATGAACCCTGTGAATATGCGTGAAAGACCATAATAACAGAATTACAACAGCAGTGATGTTATTGGACGTGCCCCGTGTCCTCCGGAGGACGCTTTGCCGCCAGGAGCTCGGCTGCCACAGTCCGTTGCATGATGGAGCGGAGCTCTTTAAAGTCGATTTGTTCCGCTGTCACAAACGCCCCTTGATGAGTGAATGATTGAGTAACGACACTTATATAGTGATCTGTACTGAAAGATTGAAGCATATTGGCGAAGAAGGTGCCGGAGGACGGAGGCTAATCTTTTGGGGGAGGGAGTGCAGGGGCAGAGAGCAGATTTAAAATTGGCAGTCGCTCTCCATTCCATCCAGATTTAGCGCCTCTCGCCCCGGCGACGCGTCCGACACAGGAGGCGCTAATTTCTTCGGAATACATCTTCCTCCAGCGACGGCGATCATTACCCATGGAGAAGGCGCTATCGATCAGGAAGGGTGGGGGGGCGACCTTTGGAGGGGGGGGGCGTGGCTTTGAAGCGCTCTCTTAACTGGGCACCCGAGATCAACAAGGATCCGAGCGCCCCCAGTGGCCCCCACGCACCCCTCCAAGGTGCCCAAGCTTCGCTGCTGCATTAACCGGCCCGACCCGGCCCGCGCTAGGGCGCCTCGAGAAGAGCGAGTCCTTTCCAATCTTCTCCCCCGGAGGGCACAAGCTCCCGTCACCCGCCAAAATAAAATAAAAGTTTGTGACATTATTCACAAGGCATGACATTTCCAAAGTCCGACCCTTTTCAAGCTCGCGCCGGGACACTCCCTGGAGTACCTGTGCGCGTTAGAAATTTATATAACATAACATAACATAACAAAGTATTACCTCCAACAGATGTGATGCGTGTGCAGGAGGCTTCCTAACTTCGTCCCTGCACTTCTATCAGAGATGTGCCTCGCGCACTCCTTGATATAATTCCTTGGATAACCGGCATGAACGGGGCACGTTACGCTTCCGTGCCCCGCTGTCCCCTTTTCGCTTCACAAAAAACTAGAACCACTGAATGTAAACAAAGCACGTCGTCGTGCCTGCAGCAGGAGAAGCTCAATAAAGAAAATAGAACACCTACTGTGTAACAACAAAGTAAAGGAGCCAGTAGCCATGGGAGGTTACAAATGACGACACGGCCCTACTAAGGAGGGACTAACAAGCCTCATAATGAATCAGAAGACAGCATTTACTTAGGACAAAGACACAAGCCAATGAAAAATATCGGCGGGATAGTGGGCGGGGCTTCTCTCCCTACTGAACTACCACAGATCATACCCAGAGCAGCGCTTACGCGCTGGCTTAGGCTCGACCTAAAAAGGGACAGAGGAGGCTTTCAAGGAAACACAGGGAGACATTATAGGGGGAGACAAACATTTTGGTGGATGAAAGGAAGTATAGGTCCACACAAAGAATGGGATACATTCTCCACTAAAACCAGTCTTGCACATATTTGGCGCCTACAACACCCTACAACTACCGATTAAGCACATTCTTTAGTAGTGCACCAGTATATTAGTGAATAGACCCAGTTCCTTAATGACAACTTGAACCTAAAAATAGTACCAGAAAACACAGTACACATATCACGCCCAAATAATCTTGGCGCTGGAATTGCTCAATCCCATAAGGATATGGAGGTTGAGATGCATTAATACACTGAAAAGAAGTGTATGTGGGCAGAAGTAAATGCATAACAAACTTCTCAACAGGGAAAGATGAAGAAGGAGCAAGTAAGAACGCCCGATGTGATGCTCTAAAAACAGTCAAGCAAAGGAAGAGATTATCAACTTTAGATGAAAGTGAGAAACGTTCCTAACTAGAAACACTGCTAAAGGATTTAGAAAGCATGCGCAAAAGAAGGGACTCAAAGACAATATGCATAAACTGATAGCAGTGGGAACACACACAAAAGCCCTAAATAAATGGATAAGGCCAAAGACATTAAAATTCAAAAAGCGATTCATGAAGGCAGCAACAGATCAGGCATGCTTCTGGCCGGCAAACTAACACAAAAAATAAATGAAGACAGAATCACTATTATCAAAAATAAAGCAGGCCACACTATGTAACAGTCAGTTGAATTAACCTACTAGGGGCCAGATGTACGACCCGTTTTTGCATGCACAAACAGGTTTGCGAACCCGTTTGCGCAGGCAAAAACATATTGGGCCATGTATATAGCCCATTTAGCGAGTCGCAATTTCTTTTGGAACTCGCTATTTGGAAGGGGCGTTCTCTTCTAAATTGCGAGTCTCAAAACAATGTACTAATGTTTTGCGACCGCAATTACGGTCGCAAAACACTCACAAATACCACCTACTTCAAGTAGGTGGTAATGCACTTGCAATGGGGAAGGGGTCCCCAAAAGACCCCTTCCCCTTTGCAAATGCATGCGAAATACTCTTTTAAGGGGAGGCAGTGGTCCCAGGGACCACTGCCTGCCCTTAGAAAATGAAACTAAAACGTTTCTTTTTTAAATGCATCCCGTTTTCCTTAAGGAAAACGGGCTGCATTTTAAAAAAAAGCTGCTTTTTTAAAAAGCAGTCCCAGACATGGTGGTCTGCTGAGCCCAGCAGGCCACCATCCCTGGGAGGGCTGGCATTCACAATGGGCTCGCAAATTGCGGGAGGCTCATTAATAATAATGAGCCTCGCAATTTGCGATCCCATTGGGAATCGCAAAACAGTGTAAACACACTGTTGTACATTTCATTTAGCGCCACGCAATTTGCGACTCGCAATGTGTCGCAAATTGCGAGGCGCTAAATGAAAGGGTAGTACATCTGGCCCTAATTTCCTAATTCCTGTGTCCATCACGATCACTCAAGAATCTTACTTCTAATTTCTTCTATCGAAAAATCATTGTATCTGGTACCCGTACTGAGTGATACTGTTGGACACAGTAATTCGGAGATTGTAGTTTATCAGGTGTGCACATTTATGAGAGATGTCACAAAAGCTCCACATTATAGTATTGCTGTTTCGGTTGTTTCTCTGCATGGAATGTTGAGTTCATAGATTACTGGTGCAATTCTATTGGTTGCTTACTCTTTGAGAGATGTCACAAAAGCGTTACACAAAAAGCATTGCAGTTTCTAACCCTTGGGTTCTTATAAACTTACATAAACATTCCTTTTCAACCCGACGAAGGGCACGCATTACCCGAAAATGCATTTGAGTTTGACATAGTCCTTTGATGTGCAATGGGAAGAGCACGCAATTTTGTAACGTAGGGGTGCACATTATCATTATTATAAAGAATGAACTCAAAGGAAGGATTTACCTTGGATATCCTTTGAAAATCATGGAAGTTGATATATGTTTCGGATTTAAATAAAGGAACATTTGTCTGAAGAAAAGTAGTCTGCTGGTTTTTTCCCAATGTTTTGTGAGTTAGTTCTGCATACCAGAAAGAATGCAGCAAGTTTCAGGTTCTCCTGATGTGTTTCTCAGCAGAGAACACACTAGTGCAGCACTTACAGTGTAATAACACAAGAATTCTTGATTCATAAATGAGAAAGAGAAACAAGCATTTGCAATGCAATCGGTCTCGCCTTTGGGACTTTATATGTATTTAGCTATGTAGCACATTAGCCAGGGTGCTGAAACATCTACGTTCTTTAACATGGAGGGAAAGTAAGCACCAAACTGCGTGACACGCCAGATATGGGAACACATGGAGAGAAATATTGCCTGTTTTTAATATAAAATCAGGGCCTTTGGTGGTCATACCACTAAAAATACAAGATTTGAAAAAAATATCGTCTACGGATGCTCGTGGAAGACAATTTCTATGGACTGGAATCTAGAGAATGCTAAAAGTGATTCTGGTATTTTACTGACCTCTGCTGGTCGTTTTCTATCAAGAAAGTTAAATAGAGGCAGTTGCCAGAAAAATTTAAAAAAAGAAAGTCGCTCAGCAGAAAGCAATTCTCGTATTTTACTGACCTCTACTGGTCCTTTTCTATTAAGATAGTTAAATAGAGGCAGTTGAACAGAAAAAAAAGTCCCTAAGCGGAAGCAGACAGTCCTAGGGCTGATCTCCAGAGCCCACAAAGTACATACAAATAAGTATATACTAATATATAAGTATATACTAAAGTATATACAAGAGGTCTCGAATGCTCGACCTAAAAAAGAGTTTGTCTTTTGAGTGCAACATATGAAATTGACACTTGTGAAGACATTCTCCTGAGGAAGTCACTCCATCGGCATCAAGGAATATATCTTGAGCATCCCGTAAACGAAATTCTTACCAGAACAAGCAGAGCCTTTAGACAAACCTATACAGATAGAAGTAATAATTGCATTACTAATAAAGCAAGTAGGCAAGCGCACTTATTTTTGTAGAACATTTGCAGAACAGCTGGCCACTATAATAACTCAGCTCTACGACACGTTTACATATCAGGAAGGGATTACAGAGTGAATGTCACAAGCGATGATACCAAAACTAGGGAAGGACAAACAACTACAGTAGAATCGCTAGCATGGGGAGGGGAATCTAAATGGGTCAAGTCAGACAGGTCAATAACAATGTATGCAGCCAACGTAAAGAGAACACTGACCCAACAGAGTAGTTCAATGTCAGCTATAAAGGAAGAATACTAACACTATGTCAGTGTTTTGGCTTTATGGTGAACTATGCTAAATCTCAATTAGTAAATCTCAGTATGCCAATGGAACAAATAATATACTTAAGAGGTTGTTCCTGTTCCAATGTCAAATAAACCTGATAACTATGAAGGGGTTTCAAACAGTAAGTAAATATTTATTATGCAAAGTTAATAAAAACCATAGCATACGTTAAAATTGTATTGCATGCATAGCTGCCTCAGCAAATTACATAATGCCCATTAAAACCAAAGAATATTTCTACATTCAATGTTTGTGAGTGAATTAGCACAGCTCGCACTCCTTTTTTTTTTTTTTTTGCAGAGTTTTATATAGCGCGAACTTGACCCGAATCTGGTATCGGAGCGCTTTACATAGCACCAGTTACGTTACATGAGGACACACATTCATTTTGGTTAGGCACGGGGAGATTAAGTGATTTGCCCAGAATCACAGGATGTTCAGCGTCATTGCCGAGATTCGAACCCAGTTCCCCAGATTCGAGGTTGGCTGCCCTAGCCGTTAGGCCAACTCCTCTCCTTCAGTTTTTGTGCAACTTGAATTAAAAATTTTGTATAGAGACAATTCAGAATAGTGTCCATTGGATTAAAACATGCAATGACAGCCTGTCTGCACGAACGGATGCCTCGTTGATACAAAAGCACTCTCAATGAGGGCCTTGTTTCTCTCATGAGGCCAGGGCAGATACAGAGTAGGTGGACAATATTCTCCTCTGCTGCATGATAAGTCTGCATATGAATGGTTCTTTATTCTGCAGCCAGGGCGTGGCATGGGCGTATCCAGGGAGAAGGCCAAAGGGGTACCTAATAAATGACTCCTTTAACCGCTTGGACCATCCTGCCTCCAAATACGGCTGAGGCTTAAGGGCTGTGTATTTGTTTTTGACTGTCCAGGTGTATAATCTGGTGGATAGAGACTCTTTACCACTGACTGCAGAGATTTTCCTAATTATCCCATTTATTAATTTTTTTAAGGCCCCCTGCGTGAACGTTGTGTCCCATACTGTATGACCTCCAAGTCATCAATGGCAGTGTTTAGGTACAGACCGGCTGGGGCATTTAGATTTTTTTGAATTTCAGGTCAGAGACCTTTATTCAAAGGATTATTCAACGTTGATTTTATTCTCTTCCAAATTTTGATATACACCTCCTTGCTGGAGATTAATTGGTCTGCTAGGCCAAACTCAAGTCTGATCTGAGCCGAAGATGCATGGGGGAGGGGGTAGGGGGTAACTAAAGACGAGCCTGCAGGTTTTGTGAAGATCAAATTAAAGATCAAGGCGTTTGTGCCTCGTAAGGCTTCACTTCCGTAAGATCGGCTTGGGACTAGTTTTGCAGCTATTACCTTTAGAAGCGGGGTAAAACTTGGACCATTCAGGGATCTCTGTAGTGTTCGAAATTCCAGGATGAATGCACTGCCCTTCCTTTGTAACTTCTGCCTGTGTTGGTTGAAGCAGCCTTTGCCACCAAACAGGACGCCATGATATCTGTACGTTTTCGCCAATTCCAGCAGTGATCATGAAGATACCATTGGTCTTTTGTGTGCAACTTGCTGCTCACTACCATGACTTTGGTGTTCTTTTGATTAATGATCATGCCGCTGTTCACTGCGTAGTCCGCTCATTTATTAATGAGATGTTGTAGGCCGACTATCATAAGGCCAAGGAGAATCACATCACCTGTGTATAAAAGGTTGGAGATGTGGAGCTCCCCTAGCTTTGGGGCATGAGTGTTTACCTCAACAAAGGCTGTGGTAAAGTCCGCCAGGAATAGAAAAAATAAGTATGGCGACACTAGGCAGCCTTGTTTTAGTCCCTGGGTGGTATGTATTTTTCTGGATAAGAAGGAGAAGTCCCCAACTCTTACTCTTGTCCAGGTGCCTGGACAATATAGCATCTATATTGCTTTTAAGAGACACAGTGGGAGGGGGCGTGGCTTAGACAGCGCGGCGTATGGCAGCCTAACTGTACTGCTCTGCCGCCACAGACCTTTACAGCGTACTAACTCACTGCACTGACCGGATCGTGCAACATGCTCACCAGCTCCAGATATCGGAACAGCAGAAGAACCGAATTGTGACAGAGGACCTCATTTTTCCAGTGCCTTTAGTGACTTTTTTTACCACGATCTGCTGAATCCCAGAGGAGCTCAGGCAGGAATCAACAAAATAGCCATGGTCTCTTCGCAAGACAGGCACCAACACCAGACACAGTGACCGCTACTCATCAAGTAAGGTTCCCACTAGGACTCTGGGTCCCGTCTGGTACTCAAGCGCCATTGACCAACCCCCCGACCGACTGGGAGGGGTACGCTGGAGGGCTGTGCTATCCTGCTGGACACTGCAGGATCCCTCTATGTCTGCCAACCG
This sequence comes from Calotriton arnoldi, assembly GCA_963921515.1. NCBI lineage: Eukaryota > Metazoa > Chordata > Amphibia > Caudata > Salamandridae > Calotriton > Calotriton arnoldi. Next base: position 913,337 of record CAWUFW010000201.1, on the reverse strand, counting down.
TATTACCGGACAATGCCCGACTTCAAAATGGCAGACGAACATGAGGCAAACTGAATGGAGCATTTTCCAAATGGTTCCATTGCAGCAATACCGCACCTAGGGCAGGGTTAGTACAACCCACTTAACCAGGGTAAGCAAACTCAAGCAGCCCTCTGTTATCTGTGTGTTTTAGCCGACCTGAACCTGCAAGGTGCTTCACAGGGGGGGACATGAGGCAGTGTAGCAGCTTCCACTCAGATACCCTGAAGGAGTCTGCCATTCTCTCTGCTTGCTTGGACCCTGACCCTGGACCATGGTCTTCATGTTGGACCAACCAACTGCACATACTGGTATAGCTTTATCAGTCTGACAAAACAAATCATACTCAGGGAGTGCTCTACCTTTATGCGCACTCCTGATCATTCTCCTGCAGTCTCCTGTGTACTTCATTCCGGCTGCTGTAGCGGAGGCGGTGAACCACAAATCAGCATCACTCAGGCAGATGTCACTACCATCTGCAAAGGAGATCTGAGCCCCTTCGACTACAGCTCTTGGCAGAACACACAGATCGACATCAAAACAAGACAATAAGGATCTGTACTGTGGGGCTGGTGACTCGAACTGCACTGCTCAAATCTGGCGTCTACTTCTCACCGCCCCACCACTCTCCCTACTGGAAAAACCATGGCAGACAAAGACCAAACCAAATAACAAGCACACCAAACCTGAACCCTCTCTGCCCGATTCGCCTGTTAAAGGAAAGTCCGAGATTAATAATACCATGGACGTGAACCTTAAAAAAATTAGCAGAAGTACACGATCTAGCAAAATCCACCCACACAGACATGGTGCAGTAGGAATTATGTGCTATCAGAGCTGATAAAAATACCATTAATACCAGAGCAACAGAGTCGGAGTCTCGTATCAGCGCCTTAGAGGATATCTCTGCCTCCTCGTCCAGAGACATGCAGAAATTACAGGCCTCTTCTAAGAACCTTCAGATAGAGGTAGCGGAGTTAGAGGACAGGCACAGCAGAGGGAACCTACGTATCTTTGGCCTGTCAGAGGTTTCGGAGGACTCATCGGATTCTTGCATCAGCTTCCTAGAGAGATGGATTCCACAAATGACAGGCCTCTCTTTTAAAAAGGAGCTTCAACTGGAGAGAGCACATCGTATACCCTCCTTCAAGTCTCCGAACAAACACAAAAGTCGTCAGATTGTCTGCCGTCCTTTAAGGTACCAACACACAGAGATAATCTTTGGTTACGTCCGTAAGAACAACCATATATTGTGGAATGGTCAAAAAATCTTCATCTCATAAGATTACTCCAAGCCAACGATCAAGATCAGGAAAGGCTTCCTAGCGCTCCGACCCAGGCTTAAAAACTCCAACGTACAGTTCCCGTTCATTGCACCTGCTAAATTCAGAATCCAAGTAGATGTAAGACAGCACATCTTCGGTGATCCCAGAGACCTACAAGATTTCTTAAATGAAAGAGATGGAGCCTCAATGGACACTCAACCAGCGCCACCAATCGGACCCAAAACTTGATGCATAGGGCTTACGCTGACCTCACCAATATCCTTTTGAACACTCCTGCTTGCCTATTTGGTTCTCCGACATGTCTGGTTGGCACCCTCGTGTGCCCCTGTTTTGCGGTTATTCAATGTACCTCTTTTAAGTTCTCTAGACAACAGTGTATTTCCGCAGCACTGTCTCATTGTTTCCTCACTTAAATTGACATCTGCTGCTCACACTTACCATTGCTCAGTTGCTCTGTGTTAAACACTATAGCAATAGTTAGGAGGGACCTAAACACAATCCCAATTCCTGTCACAACCCTTCCAGCACGATAATTCCAAGGCACCATGAGATGTCATCAAAAACCCCTCCGTAGGTGAATCCGTTTGGCATCTTGTGCCGGGGTAGTTTTCCAACAACACAATTACGATTGTCAGTTTATGTCATGAGTCTCATACCCTGACCCAAGATGGGCTATCTGTCCAACACTCATGAGAGTCATTCCTAAATGGGGCATGGGAGCAGGGGGGCTCGCTCTGCCATACGTGCACTATAGAAGGACTACAAGAAGTACTGGCAGCCCTTTCCCTGTTAGTTGTGAATTACCAACAACATTATTAGTAGTCTTACTCCACATCCTCTACTTTTCTCCTTCTCATGTTTGTCATCTACTTTTACTAGGTCCCATTTACCGACGAATCCTTCCCTTTACCATATGGTTTGTTGGCACTGCTGTGTTCTGCGGGCGGACTTCACCCCACTGTCGTCTCCCTCACGTTCAATGTTTAGGGTGGGTAGGGTGGCCAGGAGGGAAAAGGAGGGGAGGTATTGGGATTGGGTTATTTTCTGTAATCAATTGTATTTCTTTGTACCCTTTAGTAGCATTTTCCTTTTGTGTTTGCACCTGGCTCACAAACGGCCTGTCAGTCGAGCAGCACTTCTGGCTCTTAGATTCTCCAGGGTGACCAACTGTCCTCTTGCGCTGGCACAGAGACGTTTCATGGCTTCATGTTTTCAACTTCTTCTTACAGTAGTACTGACACGGATTCCACAAGTCTCCCCTTTGCCTGGCCCCAGAACCCACCAGCCATTTCCTACACACACACACAAAGCGACCCACTCAAGTAACAACCATATAGACAGACTCTCACATCATGAGTAGCAGCAGCGCTGATGTGAACCTGAAAGTTGTCTCCCTAAATGTCAGGGGTCTTAATCACCCAGTCAACTGTAAAAATAATTGAGAACTGCCTTTACAAACTCAAGGCAGATGTGATCCTTCTGCAGGAAACAAAGGTATCCTAAAAGGAAGTGGCTTCATTTGGGAGAAGCTGGCTCACTGACGTCCTTTGTTCCCCAGCCTGCAATAAAAAGGGTGGGGTAATCACGCTAATCTAAAAAAACTCAGGTCTAGCTATTGACTCTCATATCACAGATGATAAAGGTAGATGGATCCTATCAAAACTATACAAAAAAAACAAGTGTTTTCACGTCCTCAACGTGTATGGCCCAAACAATGATTATCCAAAATGTTGGGATTCCTTAGCACCTCCACTTAACCAAATCCCCTCTGGCTCATTATTTTTAGCGGTGACCTTAACCTTCCCATGGACCTGACCATAGATCGGCAATACAAATCATCAATTCAGTCCTCCAGATCACACAAATCGCTTCAAGCTTTGAGCCAAGTTCAACCTTCTCAACCCATGGAGACTGCAACACCCTGATACCAGGGACCACACCTTCTTTTCCAATACCCATTACTCTTACTCTAGGATCGACTATCTACTGATCTACAAGACCCATATACATCTAATAGACCAGACAGACAGCTTATCTAGCTAGTCTCAGATCACTCGGCTGTCACCCTGTCCCTCATGGGCACCAACACAAGATCCCCTAAAAACAATTTGGAGATTTAATGATGAGTCTATCAAAGACGTTGCATCTAGAACCATTATAGAGACTACGATAAAGAACTATCTGAAGGATAATATGGTTTCGGAGACAACCCTGACTATTCATTGGGATGCTCTCAAGGCCCTGTTAAGGGTTCTATAATCGAAGTTCAAACTAAATTAAACAAAGCCCATAGTAGAGATCTTGAAACTTTAGAAAAAGATTAAATCCCTAGAAGCTGCACACATCTCTTACCCAGATGCCCAAACCCTCTCCACTCTCACCAACAAAAAATACGAATACAATAGAATACTGAGTGAAAGGGCAGGGATTTGCATCAATAAATATAAGTCCCTAAAACCATGCGAAGCCGACAGAGCAGGGAAAATTCTGGCCTCATACTTGAAACATAAGCAAAATCGTAGGGGCATTAATTCTCTCAAAGACAAATGTAATGTTCTGCACACCGAGCCCAAAAACATTATAGAGATCCTTACAGACTTTTACTTATCCTTATACAAAGAAGACTCCATATTCCCCAACAGAGGACTGTAGGACCAATCTTGATGATGCAGCACTGCCGTCTATCTCGGACCAGGAGAAACGGATGCTTAGTTCACCATTAACGATTGAGGAAGTGGCTAGAGCGGTTGAATCCCTTAAACCTAATAAGGCCCAGGCCCCGATAGCTTCACGGCTAAGTTTTATAAAACATTTGCTTCTGTGCTCAACCCCACTCTACTGGCCTTATTTCGTCACTTCTCAGACTCAGGCTCAATCACAGGCACAACCAGCCACCATCGTGATTATCCCAAAGGAGGGTAAGGACCCTTCGCTGGTGAAGCACTATAGGCCAATCTCACTAACTTAGATGCAAAAATGTATGTCAAAATCCTCTGTAAAAGGCTGGAACCATTGTTGCCCTCCCTAATTGATCATTCCCATGTGGGATTCATGAGAAACTGACTGTCCAACGACAACACACGTCTCCTATGCCACATCCTTGAGAAAGCAAAAGTAACAAACTCCGAAACCGTAGCTGTCACACTTGATGCTGAAAAACCATTCAATAGGGTCTCTTGGTCCTTTCTCTGAGAAGTCCCTATTGAAGTATAACTTAGGTGAGAACTTCACTAGGATGATCATGGCCCTATATAGTGGCCCCTCTGCCATGGTAAGATCTGACGGACTCTTCTCCTCAGCATTCAATTTGGAGAGAGGCACCCGACAAGGCTGCTGTTTGTCCCCACCCTTTTTATCATGACATTAGAGCCCCTTCACAAGATCCGAACTAATCCCTCCATACATGGCGTTTCCTTTAACAAAACAATGGTAAAGGTGGCTGCATACGCTGAAGCCATACTGATTATGTCAGGGGACGCTTTTCATTCAATCCCCTCCTTGCTAGGAGACAATAAAAGATTATGCTCGAGCGTCCAGCTATAAACTCAATAAAGACAAGTCTGAAATCATGGATCTGAACAACCTCTGCTCTAGCAATCTTTTCAAATCCACAAGTTTAGCCTGGCAGCACTACTACATTAAATTCCTACACCTAGAATTTAATGCTGACTTACTAGAGTCTCTCCAACATAATGGAAAACTAATGCTGAAAAAAAATGTAAGCCCTGCTGGACGGATAGAATCCCAAATTCCTCACATGGTGGGGTTGTATTGAGACCGTCAAAATGATGGTCACACTGATAGTTAACTATCTTATCGGTATGTTAACCCTAGTTTTATCGGAGGAATTCCATCACAAACTGGACAAGCTACTGACAAAGTTCATTTGGCAAAATAAATGTTCTCGATATCTCTCAAAAAACTGTGCTTGTCCGTTCATCTAGGTGGTGTTAATTTGGCTGGTTTCAAAATTACCAAACCGCCTTTCTAGCCAGACAAGGCTCCCTTTGGCTCTCCCATTCTCCAGTTTACACTTCCACGTGGCTGCTAATTGAAAAAGAAATTTTAGGTGATCTTCACCCTATCTCATTTCTAACCAGTAAAATAAATCCCACACCTTCTGGTAAATACATCTTTAATAATACAAAAAGAGCCCTAAGAAAAATTGATAAACTCTTGGAAACCCCTCTTTCCCACTCGAATATGATGTCGCTCTGGCACAACCCAAAAATAAAAATTAATGGGAAAACAATGTTCTGGAGCTCATGGGCATCAAAAGGCATCATTTTCTAAAACAATGGGGCCCCCGAGAAGCGCCTCTCTCCTTCAGAGAAGTCCAACAATGATATGACCTACTAGACATAGATTTTTATGACTTTCTCAGGCTCATAGTCAGTTTGTTCAAAATAAGTTATCCCGATAAAGATCCTTCCATCATTAAGACAATACTTTTCCTCAACAAGTCTGGTCACCAATCCTCCAAGCTTTACCACCACTTAAAACCAAAATCCATATCCTTCACGGGGCAGTCATGAGAAAATGGGATACTCATGGGTCCATCCCTTCAGGTAACTGCCACCTAATCTGGAAATCAGTCGTAACCCACAAGATCTCCCCATCTCTCTCCCAAACAAAGTACTGGCTCCTACATAGGACTTTCCGGACACCGGCTAAGCTTCGTAAAATGGCTTTAAGAGAAAATCCAACATTTTGGAACTTAAATGATTCTAACGGGGCCCTCTGCCATTTACTCTTTCTCTGCAGCGCGGTCTCATCTTTTTGGGATAGCGTTTTTGACTTTATCCACACTATGTGGGATCCGACTTAAAAAAGATTTCCTATCCCTAATCCAGGGATTTCTAGACCCCCAAATCCATTCGCAGTACAATAGACTCCTAGTGTATATACTACTAAATTTGTCTTGTAAGTCTGTACTGATCAATTGGAAGAAAAAACTGCTGCCACCTCTTTCCGCTCTTGGCTGAATTGGATTACTTACCCAAGAAGGGCAGACAATATCACTCTTCAGAACTCCCCCTGGAAATCACAAAATAACAACGTCCGAGAGTCACTTGACAGCTACTTCGCCATTACCAAACCTCCATAGCCCCTCAATAGGTCGGTGATCGTCCCTTTACTCTGACTTGGGCAGGAGTCTGCACACAGGCATAGACTGTGGGTCTCCCCTTCAAATATGCATACCAAAGAAGTATGCCAAACTATATATGATTATGGATACCTTATGCTGTACTGTTAATATGTAACATGTGTTATACTTTCTGGCATAACTGTCTCTTCAAGATTATGTTTGTCCCGATACCGCATCTGGTACGCTGCCACCCCTGCTTGGCTGAGATAATGGCATTCTGTTTCTGAACGGTAATGGGTCATGCTCGCCGCCGTGATCCCCTCAGTGAACCGCTATTTTAATTTCTTTACTTTACCTTCATTGTGTCCTACATGTTGTGCTCTGAATATTGCTCTTTCATTCTATAGTAGTTAATTTTCCGTTTTTGTAGAGTCTACAGACGATAACCTAATCCAGCTTATGTAACCTGTTGAACAAGTTACTTACCTTCGGTAACGATATATCTGTAAGAAACATTAGTTAGTTATAGATTCCTTACCTTAGAATTACCCCCAGGCGTCAGACTGGATCCGGAAAGTTTTTTAGTCAGCAGTACCTCTGCGCGTCAGAAGGTGGCTTCGGTCGGCTCTGCGTCCGTCGTCGGCATCGTGATGACGTCGCGGCAGCTACTTAGACGCCGCCCTTGCACGCTGACGTCAGTTCTGTACACGACTTTCCAAGCCAGAAACGCAGAGCCATGCAAGACACTGACCATTGGTGCACAAAACTAGGGCCCTGAAAGGTAGTCCTTAACCCTAGAAATCAGTTCGCAGAACGGGGAGGATGGGTGGGGCGGTAAGGAATCTATAACTAACTAATGTTTCTTACAAATATATTGTTACCGAAGGTAAGTAACTTGTTCATCTGAAAGAAACACGTTAGTTATAGATTCCTTACCTTAGAATAGATACCCCAGCAATACCAACCCCGGTGGTGGCTCTGCGAACCAAGATCACACCAGAAAGTCCTGGAGAACAGAACGGCCAAAGAAGCCGTCTCTCCGGACTTGGCTGTCCAGACAGTAGTGTTTCATAAACGTGTGCAGTGATGCCCACGTAGCTGCCTGACAGATGTCATTTAGAGGAACTCCTCTTCCCAAGGCAGTAGTGGCTGCCGTCGCCCTGGTGGAGTGAGCGCGTAGCCCTACTGGAGGCTCTTTTTAGCCAGAGAGTAACAAGCTTTAATACACAACACAACCCATCGAGAAATGGTGCGTTTGTGTACGGCCCGACCCTTCTTTGCGCCCACGTAGCCAACAAAAGGTTGATCATCCACCCGGAACTGTTTCGTGCGATCCAGAAAGAAGGAGAGTGCACGTTTTGGGTCCAGACGGTGGAGTCTCTCTTCCTCCTTCGAAGGATGCGGAGGCGGAAAGAAGGTGGGCAAGGTTAAGGTCTGCCCAATGTGGAAGGCAGTGACCACCTTAGGAAGGAAGGATGGACAGGTTCGGAGAACCACCTTATCCGGATGAACAGACAGGAAAGGAGGTTTTGAAGAAAGGGCCTGGAGCTCACTCACCCTTCTAGCAGAAGTGATGGCTACCAGGAAAGCAGTCTTAAGAGTTAAGAGCCATAAGGGACAGCTATGAAGCGGCTCAAAGGGAGCGCACATTAGATAAGTTAGTACAAGGTTCAAGTCCCACTGAGGCATAACGAAGGGGATTGGAGGAAAAAGATGTGTTAAGCCTTTTAAGAAACGGTTAACTACCCGGGACTTGAAAAGAGAAGGCTGATCTGGCAGCCGAAGGAAAGCAGAGATGGCTGACACATAGCCCTCGACAGTGCCCAGAGCAGAGCCCTGCTGGGCTAAAGAGAGAAGGAACAAGAGTACTTCAGAAAGAGGGGCAGAAAGGGGATCCACAGCCTTTGCTGTGCACCATGCCACAAATTTGTTCCATCGGCAGGCGTATACCGTCTTAGTGGAGGGACGCCTGGCTGCCAAGATTACGTCACAGACTTCGGGAGGCAGGTCGAAAGAAGTCAACTGCCGCCGCTCAATCTCCACGCAAGGAGGTGGAGACTGGACAGGTTCGGGTGGAGGACCGTCCCCTGCTGCTGCGACAGAAGATCCTCCCGAAGAGGCAGTCTGATCGGAGGATCGATGGCCATTATGAGCAGCTCGGGATACCAGAATCTTCGTGCTCAATCCAGAGCCACAAGAATGACTTGGGCCCGGTCGCGCTTTATCTTCTTCAGCACTCTGGGCAGAAGTGGTATGGGCAGAAGTGGTATAGGCGGAAAGGTGTACAACAGACCGCAACTCCACTCGCGACGAAAGGCGTCGCCTAGCGAGTGCCGCCTTGGAAATTTCAACACGCAGAATTGCTGACATTGCACGTTCTCTTCGGTGGCGAATAGATCTAACCAAGGCTCTCCCCATTGTTGAAAGAGACCTTGCACCACCTCCGAGTGGAGACGCCATTCGTGATCCATCATGCACCTGTGGCTGAGTTTGTCCGCCCTGGCGTTCAGGGAACCTGCCAGGTGTTGAACCACCAGGGATATGCCCTGATGTTCCAGCCATGTCCAGAGGTGGAGGGCCTCTTGACAGAGGGTCCACGACCCCACCCCGCCCTGTTTGTTGCAGTACCACATGGTGGTGGTGTTGTCCGTGAACACCTGCACTACTCTTCCCCGGACAGAGGGAAGGAATGCCTTGAGTGCAAGACGAATCGCCCAGAGCTCCAGAAGGTTGATGTGGAGCCCGGACTCCGCCGGAGACCAGAGGCCTCTGATCTCCGCCTCTCCCATGTGGCCGCCCCATCCCAGAAGGGACGCGTCCGTCACCACAGTGTGGTCTGGTTGGGGAAGGGAGAGGGATCTGCCATTGACCCAATCCTGGTTCGAGAGCCACCACTGCAGTTGACGTGCAGTGCCCTCCGAGATCTGGACGCAATCAGACAGATTCCCCTGATGCTGCGCCCACTGGAACTTCAGGTCCCACTGCAGAGCCCGCATATGCCACCTGGCATGATCGACTAGAAGGATGCAGGAGGCCATGAGGCCCAGCAGCCTCAGAGTCACTCTGACTGAAACCCGGGATAGAGGCTGAAAGATCGGAATCATAGCCTGAATATCCCGGACTCGCTGCTCGGGTGGATAGACCCGAAACCGCGTCATGTCCAGAACCGCTCCGATGAAGAGGAGCTTCTGAGAGGGAATCAGGTGTGACTTCGGCACATTGATGGAAAACCCCAGCGAATGCAGGAGGTCGGCCGTAGTCTGGAGGTGGGAGACGACTGCCTGGGGCGAGCCCGCCTTCAACAGCCAGTCGTCGAGATAGGGGAAGACTGAAACCCCTGATCTGTGCAGATGAGCTGCGACCACCGCCATTACTTTTGAACACCCGAGGGGCGCTGGTAAGGCCAAAGGGGAGCACGGTAAATTGAAAATGCTCGTGGCCTACCGTGAACCGTTGGTAACGCTGGTGGGCCGGCAGGACGGGGATGTAAAAACAAGCATCCTGCAAGTCAAACGCTACCATCCAGTCTTGCGGGTCGAGGGCAAACAAGACCTGAGCAAGCGTCAACATCTTGAACTTCTCCTTCCGGAGGAAGCGGTTGACGTCCCTGAGATCCAAGATAGGACGCCGGCCCTTGCCCTTCTTGGGGACCAGAAAGTAGTGGGAGTAACAACCACGACCTTCTTCTGGGACAGGAACGAGCTCAATGGCTCCCTTGGCCAAGAGAGCCGTAACTTCCTGCTGGAGAAGGGCCAGATGATCCTCTGACATGCGGTGGTATCTTGGTGGCATGGCTGGAGGGGTAGTCTCGAAGGGGAGGGAGTAGCCCCTTCGGACGATCTGCAAAACCCACCTGTCCGACGTGATGGTGCGCCAGTGGGGGAGGTGATGGCGAATCCTGCCGCCCACTGGCGTTTGATGGGCCTGAAAGGTCGGACTAGGAGGGTTTGGAGGCTGCTGCGGCCTGTGGCTCTGGGCGGGACGTAGCGGGGCACCCCTTCCGTAGCCACGAAAGGGGCAAAAAGCAGACTGCGCAGGGCGGGTGGAGAGGCCCAAGGACTTGGCCGTAGCCCGTGAGTCCTTGAAACGCTCTAGAGCGTGGTCTGCTTTGTCGACAAAAAGGCGACAGCCAAAGGGCATGTCCATCAAGGTGTTCTGGACATCCCCTGAAAAGCCAGTCGACCTCATCCAGGCGTAGCGACGAAGCGCTACCGACGTTGAAATGGTCCTGCCCAGAGAGTCGGCGGTGTCCAGCCCACAACGTATGGCAAACTTTGCTGCATCTCTCCCGGCGGCCACAGCCTGGGAGAGCACTGCCCGGGCCTCCTCCGGACACTGAGGCAGCACCTGCGCCACCGTATCCCACACGGAGTGGGAATAACGGCCCAAGAGACATGCAGTTTTTACCGACCGCAGTCCTAAGCTGGGGGAAGAGAAAATCTTCTTCCCAAGGTGGTCCAGCTTCTTGAATTCCCTTTCCGGGGGGGCGGTAGGGAATGTGCTCTTGGAAGTGGAGGCTTGGACAACCAAGCTCTCCGGGGTGGGGTGTTGGGAGAGGAAAGTGGGGTCGCCCGGAGCCGGCGTTGGGCAATCATCCTGTCCACTGGAGCCCCCGTGTTGGGCCTGGACCAGGTGCCCCAAAGGACGTCGGTGAGCTCTTCATTGAACGGCAGCAAGGGCTCCGAAGAGCTCGCAGCCGGCTGAAGCACCTCCGTCAGGAGGTTAGTCCTGACCGCCACCGTAGGAAGCTCGAGGTTGAGAGCCTTGGCCACCCTACGCAACACCACTGCGTATGATGCTCCCTCCTCCGTAGCCACGGTAGGAGGAGACAACATGCCAAGGTCAGGGGAGGTGTCCAAACCACTGGCATCCCCCAGTTCCTCTCTCCAGTCCTGTTCACTTTCCAATTGGTCAGTTAAAGGGTCACCTGACCCTTCCCAGTCCTCCTCATCATCCTCTGGGTGTCACTGTGGTTGAAAAGGGACCCCAGGAGTGAACAGGGGCATGAAAGCCGGATCCGGCATCGGACGACGCCGGTCCGGCTCCGCGTCCACGTCAGGATGGAGGCCGGGGTCGGCGCCGGCCGGGGGGGCAACCGGCATCGGACGCGGTAGTGGTGCCGTCGGAAGCGGCGCCGGTGGAGGCGTAATGAGGTCAACCGGCGCCGATCCGGATCCAGGCCTGGATCCAAGGGGGGCCTGTGGCGCCGGAGCCACCGGCAGCGAAGACCTAGGCCCCCCAACAGAGTCCACGGGGCCCGAAGGCGCGCCGGCGGGGTCGGTTCACCCAAAGATGGCATGCATCGCCTCGTAGAACGTACGAAGCTGGGTGGGAGTCGCTCCGGGTCCTGGAAAGGGAGGGAAACTCGGAGTCGACTTGTCAGGCTCCGCACGCGGAGCCGCAGGAGGGGCACCACCCGCGTGCCTCGTCGGATCGGCCGACCGACGAGGAGTAGTCGAAGAGCGACGATGCTTCTTCGACTTCTTCTTGTGCTTCGACTTACCCGACCCCGAGCGCGAAGACTTCGATGATTTCGAACCGGAATGGTGGTGGCTCCGCGACCGGTCCCTCGACCTCCCTCTCGACCGGGACCTCGAACGGCGCGGAGCCAACTGCCGATGTTCAAGCAGTTTTCGGGACCGCTCGCGCAAAGCCTTCGGCGCCATCGACCGGCAGTCGGAGCACGACTTGGGGTCGTGGTCGCGCTCCAGGCAAAAAAGACACGCGGTGCGGATCCGTCACCGACATCAGTCGGTTACAGGAAACGCATGCCTTGAAGCCGGGCATCCCTCGTGCACCTTTTCGGAGTCGGAGACACGAAGAAAGAAGTCGACAAAAGTCGAGAAAAAGTTAGTCAAAAAATGACTGAGGTACCGCTCTTCCCAGATCTGCGCTGGCTGGCGCTGAAAAAGAAAGAACTGAAGTCAGTGCGCGAGGGCGGCGTCTAAGTAGCTGCCGCGACGTCATCCCGGCGACCACAACGCCGACGACGGACGCGGAGCCGACCGACGCCACCTTCCGACGCACAGAGGTATTGCTGACGAAAAAACTTTCCGGATCCAGTCTGACGCCTGGGGGTAATTCTAAGGTAAGGAATCTATAACTAACGTGTTTCTTTCAGATTATTATGTACCTTGCTATACAATCACTTCATTGTCTCCTTTGTTATGTTTTACAAAACCCCAAAAATTATTTGAAATAAAAAAAAGACACAGTGGCATACCCCAGTGTGACAATTTCTGCCAGAGGAGATTACACTGAACACAGTGAAACGCTGCCTTCAAGTCCATGAAGCAGAGTTAACACGGTTGTTTCATTAGTTTCAATTCATCTATAATAATCTAAAGTGCCAAAATAATAATTGACGTGCATCCGCCATATGTGAACCCAGTTTGATTTGGAGGGATGATATTTTTCCCCTTCTGCCCAAAGAGTAGGCTCTGTTAGTAGGAGGCCTGCAAAATGCTTTGCCTTAGAACCTGATTTAGATCTTGACGCACAGGTTACTCCGTCACAAAGGTGACAGATATCCCGTCCGTCAAAATGTAAATATCATTATATCCTATGGGATTTATATTTCAGCGGATGGGATATCCGTCACCGTTGTGATAGAGTAACCCATCCGCCAAGATGTGGATCAGGCCCTTAGTATCCAATAGGGTAATGAGGTGATGGTTTTCAGGCTGCACTCGATCCCCTCCCCGTTTGAAAATTGGGTTGATGATTGCGCCTTTCCATGAGTCAGGGATATTTTCTAGCTGCAGTGCACTGTTGAAGACCACAGTCAGCGTTTCTGTGCAGAATGTAGGATTGGTTTTGTACAATGCCTCCGGAATCCCGTTCGGGCTGTGGGCTCCATTGTGTATACACCTCTGGATTGATTTGGAAATTTGGTCTTCAAAGAAACTGATGGCATGTTCGTCCAAAATTGAGGTCACTGGTGTAGATGGACTTTTTGGCACATTCTTAAGGGATACAATCCATTCCAAAGATTGATTGAATTGTTAGCATAAAAACTCAGCCCAACTATTTTCAATGAGGTTTGAGTTATTTACAACATTGAAAGGCCTGTTTAGGCTGTTTACCAGCCTCCAGAAGTCTCTCGAATTCTTCTTCCTGCTGAGGTACAGAGGTTTAGCCCAGAAAGACTGTCTTGCTGTGATTTTTTCCTCCCATACCATCTTCCTATAGCAATTTGTTTTAAGCATCTCACATTGGCTTGGATCGAATGATTATTGGGCTGCTTCCGTGCCATTCTAAGAGTTCTATTGAGATCCCTTTTTACTTTTTGACACCAGGCATATATTCGGTTCCTTTTATGGCCTTGGAAGCCCTCTGTACTTTGTGTGTAATTATGCGATTATTAAGCGGGTACTTATTTTTTTTTTTTAGACTTTTAGTAAAACACTCAGTTGGAGATCAGGGTTAAATGTTTGTTGTTAAAACAGAGTTCCATAAGATCTGATGCTTCTTTCCCAAGGACTCCTATGGATTCTTGGAACACCTAATCTTCTTATAATTTTCGGTTTCCCTTTCCCCTGGCAGGACACTTACCTGCTGATGAAGGGGACATTTGACAGCAAGCTCTATTATTTGTAGGCCATGGTATTTATCTGCCCTTTTTTGAATACGAAATGATGTAATTAAACAAAGTAGGGGGAGAGTGGCTACTGTAAAATCAATTATGGTGCTAGCGTCAGAAGAACAGTAGGTCCAGGTCGATGGAGTATCCACTTGAAATCTGCCATTTAATACTCTCAAGCCAAGAAATTTTAAGCCTTTGTGTAAATTTTCCTTTTGCAATCAATTACTTCAGATTGGTGAGGGGTGATCAAGAGTTGATCCTGATGAGTGATGTAGTCATCTCGAGCATAGGGCAACAGCAGGTTCATGTTAAAGTCCCCTGTCATCAAGATGTCCAGATGCGATTGTCCATGTAGACTATATAATAAAATGTTTGACCATTTTTGTGACAAGATGCTCTTTGACGCTCCATCCGGGGAAATGTAAAGGTTAATTAGTAAAAGGGGTTTATTATATTTTGAATGTTAATTCATCAGCTTGACCATTACAAATTTTTTGTCACCAGATTCCACCAATTGGCTTCTTAGATTAAGAGAAGCGGCCACAAAGATTGTCAGGCCCCCCTTTGAGCAGCCAAACCTCTTGGTTTTATACGTTGGCTATAATAGCCTACAAAACCCTTACCGGGGGAAGGGCAGAATTAGCCATGTTTCTTGCAGCAATATAATTTGAAAATTCCTCAGGTAATGTATCAGACTCTTATTGTAGTCTTTGCTATAAAAGCCATTATGTTCCAGGCACAAACTTTCATTAGATCAGGCAAATGGTCTGTCCTGCGGCTTCGGGTGTCAACGTGTCAAGATTGCCTTCCTCCATGCAGGGCCGCTGTGAGCTAACCTAATTCTATTCCTTTGACTAAGTCTGATGGAGAATGAACGTTATTTTTGAAAGAACGTATAGCCATGTTATGTTATGTTAATGTGATTTGTAAAGCGCGTGTGTACCCAAAAGGTGTCTTGGCGCCATCTACTCCTGAATCGGAAAGGCCTAGTTATTGAAAAGCCAGGTTTTTAGCTGTTTTCTGAAAGAGATGAGAGTGGGAAGGGCTCTGATATGAGGAGGTAGGTTGTTCCAAAGCTTGGTAGGTCCCAACACAAAGCTTCTGCCTCCCCAGTTCGTTCTGTAAATTCTATGAGTGGTTAACAAGTTCGCCCCTAGGGATCATAAATGTCTACCGGGAGTATATAACCGCAGGGAGTGTTTCAGAAATCCAGGGCCCACATTGTGCATCGTTTTATAGGCTATAGACAACGCTTTAAATTTTATTCGGCTTCTGATTGGTAGCCAGTGTAATTGCCTTATAACTTTAGTTAGAATTAAATTTAGGAGTCCCAGAGAGAATCCTTGCGGCCGCATTCTGTACCATTTGAAGCTTATTAAGATTTTTTCCTGAGAATTGATCAATAAACTATTGCAATAGTCCAATTTAGAAAGGACTAAAGCAGTGATTATTGTCCTTCTTGCTTCCGCCGGAATAAATGGAAAACGTTTTTTTTACCATTTTAAGAAAATAAAAACAGGAGGAGACCAAAGAGTTCACTTGAGGTTTCTAGTTCAGGTTGGACCCCAAGGTTTTTTGCCTTAGCCACTGGAATGGGCAGAGATCCCAGTTCTTCAGGCCACCAGCTAGAGGACCAGGGAGTAAATTTCCAAACACAATCACCTCAGTCTTAGTAAAGTTCAGTTTGAGGCAGTGACTAGACGTTCATGAGCTAATTGCTAGCATACCATCATGGAAGGTGCTCGATACATCGGACCCATTTTTATAGACGAACAGAAACTATTTGGGTATCATCCGCATAGTAGGCTAGCGCCAGGCCAAAGTTTTGGACTACGAGCGCAAGTTCTGTGGCATAAATATTAAACAGCTGCTGGAGAGCTTCCCCACTCTGATTTCCGAGGATGTGGAAGCGTTACTACGAACAGTAAAATCTGGCTCCCCTCTTGATATTATCCCGGCCAAAATCTCTGCTTCTCTAGCTAATCAATTGTCCTCGCCCATAGGTACTCTTCTCAATCTCTCTATGAGAGAGGGCTATCTTCCTTTGGAATGGAAGGCGGCACAGGACATCCCTATTCGTAAGAACACCAAGGTCCCTATGGAAGACCTTTCCAATCTCCGTCCCATTTCTTTACTTCCTCTCCTGAGCAAGCTACTGGAAAAGTACATCAATAAACATCTGTCCGACCATGTCGAATGTACTGGCAGTTTGGATCCCTCTCAATCTGGTTTCAGGCCCAAATATAGCAGAGTCTGCCCTGGTGGCTGTCACGGATAATATCAGGATGACCTTAGATAGCGGCCAATCTACGATTCTTGTGCTCTTGGACCTCTCTGCCGCATTCGACACGGTCTCTCACCAGATCCTGCTCAGGAGATTGGAGGAAATTGGACTCAGAGGACCAGCCCTTCAGTGGATGACGAGCTTCCTCTCCTCAAGCTCTCAGACCATTAACTTAGGTCTTTTTCGGTCAAAGACGATGGAACTGACCAAGATAGTACCTCAGGGCTCATGTTTGAGCCCTACCTTGTTCAACATTTAGGTTGCTCCCCTAGCTAACCTCCTTAGGACCTGTGGCTTTACTCCCATTTCATATGCTGACGATACTCAGCTTCTCCTCTCATTTAATAAATCCACTCCCTCTGTTCAGTCTACTTTCTCTTCTGGAATGATAGCCATCTCCAATTGGATGAGAGGTAATTTTCTCCAATTCAACGTAGGGAAGACTGAGATAATGCTTTTCGGAGGCACCTTTGCTGTGGACACCAGAGTGGTGGCCGGCGGACCTGGGTGCTCCTCCTGCCCCCAAGACCCTTGTTAAGAACCTGGGCATCCGCTTAGATCAGGCATTGACCTTGAAGGAGCATGCAGCTTATACTGCTGGCTCCTGCTTCCACGTGCTGGGTTTGTTGCGGCGAGTTTTTCCTTTTCTTCCAGATTCCACACGTAAAGCTCTTATTCAGACAATGGTGTTAACCCGCTTGGACTACTGCAACGCTCTCCTGGTCTCAGCCAACGAGTCCTCGTTAAGCAGATTGCAGGTGGTTCAGAACACCGCAGCACGCCTTGTCCTGAATGCTCCCCCAAAAACTGCCTCTCTTCCTCTCCTCCAACAGCTTCATTGGCTCCCGGTGCGTAAGCGGATTAAGTTTAAAACCTGCTGCACCATTCACAAGGCGTTGTATAACAATGGCCCCCCCTATCTCGCTGAGAAATTTAATCATTATGTCCCCTCCAGGACTCTTCGCTCAGGAACCAAATCTCTTCTCTTGGTCCCCCGGGTTAGGAAATCAAGGTTGGGCGGGTAAGCTTTTTCCTACCTCGCTCCCCTTTATTGGAACCAGCTCCCCATCCATCTAAGGCAATGTTCTGACTATCTCCAATTCAGAAAGCTTCTCAAGACAGCTCTGTTCTAAAAACTGCCCCGTCAGCCTTCCTTCAGCACTATTCAAAGCGCAGAGATACCCCTTCGGGGGTGATTCAGGCGCTATACAAAACCTATAAATAAATAAATAAACCCTGTGGAACCCCACAGGGAAGAGAAGGTGGCTGATTCAAAATTGCCCAAAGTAACTGATTGTACTCGCTCAGACAGAAAAGATATCAACAGAGATTTGGCCCTATTCCTGATGCCTAGGGTGGTGATACAGTTGATCAGCAGCCCGTGGTCAACCGTATCAAAGGCTGCCGCCCCTCCTCTGTCAAGGGCGCCCCTTATCTCTTCGGTGGCTTTGATCAACGCTGTCTCAGTTCTATGGCCGGATCTGAAACCAAATTGTGTTTCATCCAGCAACTGGTTATTTTGAATACATTGTGCAAGCTGACTATTCATCACTTTTCCAACCAGTTTAGCAGGCAGAGGAAGACACGAGATGGGTTGGTAGTTCTTGGGATCAGTTGCAACTAAGTTTGATTTCTTCAACAGCGGAAGAATAGAAGCCTTCTTCCATTGCATAGGGAAGACTCCTGAGATGAACATAG
This sequence comes from Calotriton arnoldi, assembly GCA_963921515.1. Taxonomy (NCBI): domain Eukaryota; kingdom Metazoa; phylum Chordata; class Amphibia; order Caudata; family Salamandridae; genus Calotriton; species Calotriton arnoldi. The sequence goes on along the minus strand of CAWUFW010000201.1, from coordinate 895,377 downwards.
TATTAAAAATGTTTGCCAAGTTTGCCCCTATTAGGTCCAGAATAAGTTTCAGGACAGTCGGTGGGCAAGGGTCAAACGGTGAGCCAGATTTGGCCTTGCTCACCATGGGGGCTATTTGTTCCGTGGTAACTAGAGAAAATTCTGTAAAAGCAAAAGGCTCAGGCCGTTCCATGTCGGAGTCGTGTAGAGTCATGGAGAAGGTGGAAGCCTCAAACTTAAAGTAAATTTGATTTACTTTTTCCTGAAAACCCTGGGCTAAAGAGTCACAGAAAGCTTGAGCAGCAATACTGGAGTGCTTTTCTGGTGGTGCCGCAAGTTTGGACACCACCTGAAACAGTTGTTTAGTGGAGTCCTGAGCGGATTCTATTTCCTGTGTGAAATAATTACTTTTTTCCTTTATAAGGAGAGGTTTGTAGTTAACCAACAGGATTCTTAAGGATAGAAAAAACTTAGTTCTTATCTTCGAAGATGCGTGGAAATGTGGGCTCTTTTTGATAACGGAGCAGGAAAAGATAGGCTGTTGGTGCGTGCGAGTTGATTTAAATCTCCCATCTGCGAAAACAATCACTTTCCTGGAGGACTTTTCTTGCTGTTGCATTTAAGGCCCATGTCACAAGAGTGGTTTCCAGTGCGTTACTTTCCGTAGGGTCTAGAAATTCAACAGACTCAATGTCTGCGGAGGTCATATTCAATGGACTTGGCACAGCCTGTAGTGGTTTTAGTAGGTTGCCATAATTTAAATTTGTCATGCCTAGCCCTGGATTAAGGACTGTGTGCTTCATGTGGATTGAGTTCCCCTGCGTATATGCGAACACACTTGTCTGTCATCTTTGGACTCCTGGACTTTACTCAGAAGTGCAGCGTCTGTGTTATGGCTCCGAGATGCTGACGCTTCGTGTTTTTTCAATGTAAGGTCAGACTCTTTTTTGGGAGGAAGGTTGAACAAGGACTTTTTCTTGGGTGCTTACATATGTATCACTCAATGTTTTCTGTTCAATAGTGGCCGTATCCACAGGAGGTATCTCTTTTGATGTGGTGATCTCTGCCTGGGCTAGAGTTGGCGTTGTCAGAGCTGTGTTTGAGAGAAGTTGCCAACTTACAAATGATGCCTGCTCCTTTAAAGGACACTGGGCTGTTCAGCATTTCCCGGTGTTTTAACGAAAATGGGGTAAACCTTCATTCCCTTAGAGAGAACCGTGCTAGCAAAGGAAGCTGGATGAGCTTCCTCGCCATATTATGTGTTGATTTATACTTGTATAGGGTAGAAGTGTCCGTCTACTTGTAACTTTGCTTCTCACCTTACGCTGCTTCTTCCTTCATTTTGTTTGTTTCCCTTTTCCGGTGGCGTATGGGCAGTCAATTCATTTAACTCATCCAGGACTATTGGCTTTGGGCTTGAACCGCTTACCAGGGTTACTGATGTCTTGATTGTGTTTTGCACCTGAGGTTGCTCTATGGACCTGGATATGGACTGGATCAGTGGATATTACCCCCTTGGACAAGCCCTGAATTTGACAGGCACGTGGGGCTCCTTATTTTACCCCGGAGGGAGACCTATTATCATTTTCTCCTGCTACCCTTGTGTCAATATGATGTCCATTATGTTGCTCAAGCAGCATTGTATATTTGTAGGCAATGAGGCGGCTAGATTATCCTTTAAATCTTCAATTAACGTGCCTTAGACAGCTAGGATTGTACAGAGTTTGTTCATCACAGGTGTACATGAGCCTTCTGTGAATGTGTAACTGCGTGGTTTTGGGCCCTAATTATTAGCTTGTTTAAATCCGCCAGCTAGTGGTCCATCCCAGAGATGAATATTGCTAAGGTATTTAACAAGTCCACTTGGACGTCCACTTTATGTGACTTGTAAGACAGGACGTCTAAAGACAGCTGTGAGGTTCTAAAGAGTAGGTCCCATAAATCTGTTGGCATTGTTTGGCCATCGGAACCCCTGTGTCGGGGTGTCTGAGAAGTTTGTGGCATGCGTCTTGCTCTCTTTAACTGATGCTGTTTGTGTCCCTACTTCTGCAGAGTTCCAAGAAGAGGCTGGCGTTCCGTTGGGGCTGCTGGGCAAGCTCGATTTGTTCTGAGACCACTTTTCTCAACCCACTAGTGGGGGCTTTGCGCTTTTTTGTTTTAGCTCTTCCCCGGATGTTAGCCCCATTGTCAGACCACTGCTCTCCTCTTAATTTAGGTGGGTTGGGCGTCCATAATTCTCCCTTGAGTTGATTGTGTTGTTTCTAATAGCAACCAGGGGATTGCTCAGCTTGGGGGGGAGCACGATATTGAGCCTATGCACCGTGTTTGTACTGCCAATGGCTCGTAAGCCTCCTCTAGAGATGCATCTTGTATAATAAGTATTCTTCCTGGTTGATTGTGTTCAAACTGTGTAAGTCTCCTACCACTTTGGTCCCAAACTCTATTGGTAATGGGGCTCCATTAGATAGCAGTAGCCTGGGGGCTAATGGAGCGATATTGATCTAAAAGAAAGCAGCTCCATATTGGTTACCGGACCCCAGGCCGATTCTTCATTGTCATCTTTGTTTACGTACAGTTGTACGTCTTCTCCCTCCTAGTGAGCTACCCATTTCCTGAGATCAGGGTGAAGGAAGTGACCAGATTATGGTCACCCGGGTCACTCACGACCACCTCTCAGCCTTCCATACAAATGAAGAGTCGGACAGACAGTAGAGAATACAAACCAATATTTATTCAGATACACTCGAGCGGAGCCCAGTCTGCCCAGTCTCTTAAGATTGCTGCAGAGGGACTGACATCAGCAAACATGGCGATACATTATGTACAATTCAGTACCAATGAAGGCACGCCCATAATGGAATTTTCCCGGCAGATGCAGCTAAATAAAGAAATACAGAAGGATAGGTTTCGCTTCTGAGGCCGGGCACACACTATCTCCTACTCAAGGTCATTCTGCCAGTGCCCGCCACAGGACAAGTGGGAGAAGGCCTCTATCTAGTGGGAAAGGTATGCGTTAATAAGAACAGTGTATTCATTAGCAAAGCAAGGGCCAACCTTGGAGAAACGAAACTTACCACAGCCCGTTTCTCAGAAGCAAATCAGGATTAGTTTTGATCATGGTTCAAAATGGCGGCCAAACATAAAATGGTGCAGCGAATGCTAACTTACATAGAATAATACACAAACAAAATAACGAAAACATTTTCATTCCAACAGACCGAGCATAAGCGAACTATTTTTATGAAATGATCAAAGAAAACATAACATTTTCGAGAACAAAGGAGCATCAGTATTAGAAGTAGGTCATATATTCAGTATCAGGGTTGGAGGCTGCAAGTAAAGATGTAGTCTCAAAAATACCTTCATCAATCTGCATCAAATCGTCAATATCCTTTTGTATCATAATTGTGGCGTTAGTATCATGAATTGATATTTTCTGTTTGGGAGTGAGGATATTGACACAATAGGAGCAACAAGCTGGGAGACGTATGCAGAGGCAACATGTAAAGAAGATACCAGCAACCACAGCCAAGAAAGTGAGGATCTTCCAACCCCAGGATGTTAGCGTATTCCAAAACCACCCCGACAGAGTCCAAGTACCTGTTTCTTGGTGTATCTCAGCTGATATTCTATGTAATTTTTGTATAGTTGAATAAACATTGGGAGCGTTATCAGGTATGTAAACACAACAGCTGCTGCCTATGACGCGACAGGCCCCTCCCCGATCTGCAAGGATAACATCTAGCACCATTCTGTGGTGCAAAGTGACTAATCTCGTAGCCTGGAGCTCAACAGTGATATTTGTCATTATCCCAGCAGTTGTATTTAACCCCTTCAACAACTCTTGTTAACTGACGAACTTGAAGACTATTAGCCATGGGGCCCCAAAAAGGTAGTAGGCCCTTCACAGCATCTCCAAATTGCTGTGCTGTGGTGTCTGTCTGATCTATATCCTTTGTGTCAACAACCTTTTTGGCTCCGGCCAGGAAGGTACTTCTACGTTGCAGCTGATGATTTTTATGACAATAATTAGAGGGGGCAACATATACAGGGGGAAGAAGGAAGGAGAGATAACATGTACCTGACCATCCCCTCGGGAGCCAGCCGTGAGGTTGTGACCCACAAACAAAATAAACATTATGGGGCAGGATCAAAGGCGGATTATTAGTCTTATTCAGCTTGTAGGTGAAATTACATTTACTCTCTCCCAACTTTATCTCCCCGGTCCCCTGGACACAAAAAATAGCTGTCGTATTGACCACCGACACAGGTATCAGGTTATCTTTAGTAATATTTCAACCTCGGAAGGATTGGAAGTACTCAGAAATATTAAACCATTGGAAATCAGCCATTTTCATTCAAAACCAGTCATTATCCTTCACCCTATGGTACGTTTTCAAACATGACTTTGAGGACAGTGTCCCTAGAGTCCCTTGTCCTGCTGGTCCTAAAGGGGTAAACCCTTGATAGAAGCGTAAATATTCATTTGCAGTGTGAGAATCAATGGATGTCATACCCAAGGTAGAAAGTTGATATTGGAAATACACCAGTCGAAACAATTCGTACCAACCCTCACAGCTGCCAGTATACAACAGTGGCATTGACAACAAATTGTCGCTCTTATGAGTGACCAAAGGGAGCAACCCACAAACCCAACAATTAGTTGTATTAGACACATTATGAGCATGATGCAACATTTGTATAAATACATTGTCTGTGTAGGACAGCCTATGCGCTTCTTTGTGTGGGGCTAGAGAAACAAAAATGTACTCAGGGGGAGCGGGAGTAGTGCCAACCAAGGAATGTACAGATAATTTCTCCTCTAAAAACCAGGATTTTCCAAATATTGTTGCTAGTGCAATCACAACAATTAATATGCTAATTATTTTTCTCTCTGTCGACCAACCCCTTGTTAAACGTGGCGGTGCAAATGGCTGTTCCTCCTCATAAATAGGCCGGCCAAAAGGATGCATAATTATGCAAGGAAGAAAATGCAACAAAAATGATAGTAAAGGTAAGCGTTCCCAATGTCCGTCAGAGCCTCACTGGTACAGGCTCCTATTGTGCATCAATACGTTGGTGCTCTTGAGCACCGGCGGTGGAGCTTGCTCTGTCCTAAGCTCTTGATGTATCCCACGCCGATCAGGATAATGTAACCGCCCCCCCCCCCACAAGGGAGTAGGTTCAATCTATCCTGTCCAATGTCAAAACAGTGCACAAATCTCACTTCACCCTAAACTAACTCCGTTGGTACTACAGCAAAGTACATCCTAACTTGCACAGTCCATCCCTATCTAATCTGACTTCTCCTCTGGTGCACTATTCCTCAGCTGAGGACGTAGATTGTACCTGGTGACTCCAGGCACAGAAGGATTAGTGAAAAGGCGTCCCTGAATAGCCCGTATCTCTGGTGGAACTGCTGCATTCAGCACTTCAGCATTTTCTGCATCCGTTTGGGTCTAAGTCAGCCTGGCATCACTAAAGGGGACGAACTGAGGCACCTTCTCGCACTCAGAGTCCCCTATGCCATCCCTCACCCATTGGTCTTAGGGCAAGGGCAAAGGTATCCTTTTGCAATTAGTGCCATGCACCCAATTCTTTTGGCCAGCGATCTTGACTGCAGTACATGTAGCCAGAAGGACCTGTTCTGGTCCCTTCCAACGCGGCTCCAAACTCTTCTTCCTCTGAAAATTACGGATCAGGATGAAATCACCAGGCTGAATGTCGTGTCCGGGCCCTTCTGGTGTGGTTGGCAGGGCTTCTCGGACCTGCTGGTGAATAGAACGCAGATTTTCAGTTAACTGGCAAAGGTAGTCAATCAACAACAGGTATTCATTATCTGAGAACCGCCGAGGACGCGGGACGCCCCAGACATTTGCCGGGCGTCCAAACACGACCTTGTACGGTGACAATCCTGTCCTAGAATGTGCTGCTGTTCTTCTCGACAAAAGAGCTAATGGTAAAGCATCTGGCCACTGTAACCCTGTTGTCTCCTGAATCTTTGCCAATTTCAGTTTGAGAGTACCATTGGACTTCTCAACCAAACGTGCCGACTGCGGGTGGTTTGCAGCATGAAACTTCTGTTTTATGTGCAAACCATCACAGATTAACTGAATGACCTTGGCATTAAAATGACTTCGGTTATCACTCCAAATCAAATAGGGCAAGCCGAAACGAGGAAATAACTCCTTCAGGAGTACCTTTGCAGTCGTAACGGCTGTATTATCTTTAGTGGGATAAGCCTCAACCCATTTACTGAATGCACAGACAACCACCAAAACATACTTCAAATTATTGCACCTATCTAATTCAATATAGTCCATCTGGATGACCTCAAAAGGGAAAGTGGGTGGTGCAAAATTACCGGGTGGTGTAGGAGTACTCTTCCCAGGATTGTGCATCATGCACACCATGCAGTACTTCACTAAATGTGCAGCTGTTTTTGAAATGTTATCATTCTGCCATACAGGGTCTAACAACTTGCAAATACCCATAGCACTAATCTGGGCTGGGCCATGAGCCATCGTGACTACAGGAAGAACATATGCATCTGGAAACATCCATCTCTGCTTCCCTGAGTTATCAATCCAACATCCCTCATCGTTCAATTGTGCTGTACTTTCTTGCCACATTGCTAATTTCTCTATTGTGGCCTCACTTTGTATCTCCTTCACGTTCTCAAGTGTATCTTCAAACATGGTGACTTCAGGCACCCACCTAGCGGGACCTGCTACAAACATTCTTTTTATTTTGGTCCGGGCCGTTTCCTTAGCTGTCTGATCTGCAAAAGCGTTCCCCTACCTACATCATCAGTGACTTTCCGGTGAGAACTACACTTCACTATTGCCAATTTCTTAGGGAGTGTCAAAGCAAACAAAAGCCTCAATATAGGGTGCCCATGTTGAATCTTGGCACCATGTGACATAAGAAACCCTCTCTCTACCCAGAGTCGCCCGAAGTTGTGCGCGACTCCAAAGGCGTACTGACTGTCAGTATAAATATTGACAACCAGTCCCTCACTCAATTCACAAGCTCGTATTAGGGCAACGAGCTCTGCAGCTTGGGCCGACTGATAGGGAGCTTGTGATGTCTCAACTACTGTACCCAGCGTAGTAATAGCATATGCAGCAGTTGTAGTGCCAATGGTAATTTAAAACAAGAGCCATCGACATATAGTTCCTCTTGAGGGTCAGATAAGGGAACATCAGTCAAGTCTACCCATCCCTTCGTCTCTTCCTCCATCCGGAAGACACAATCATGTGTATCAATTTCATCACTCTCAGAAGAGCGGGGCAGTAAAGTGGCTGGATTCAGAGTGGCATATCGTTTGATCGTGATGTGTTTCGCGAACAATGTTAATTCATAGCCAGTCAGAGGTGCACTGGTGAGGTGCTGTGTCTTTGTTTTATTCAAAAGTGTATCCACTGCATGGGGTACCATGACCGTGAGATCAGTATCAAGTACAAGTCCAGCCGATTGCCTTATTGAGACAGCCATAGCCGCGACCGCTCTTAGACAACTCGGGAGGGCCCGTGCAACAGGTTCAAGCACAGCAGAGAAATAAGCACACGGCCGTTACTCATCTCCAAACTTTTGTGTTAAAACAGAAATCGTGCAACCAGCCATCTCATGAACATATATTACAAAGGATTTGGCGTAGTTAGGGGTACCAAGCACTGGAGCCGAACAAAGCGCAATTTTTAGTTGCTCAAAAGACTGGTGACATTCAGACGTCCAAGGTAAAGGCACATGCACTTCTTTCATTGTTAATGCAAGCAGGGGCTTAATTAGTAGGGAATAGTTAGGTATCCACTGACGACAGTAGGAGGCGATACCTATAAAGGCGCGTACATCTTTCTGGGTTTGTGGAACTGGCAGTTGAACAATGGTACTAATACTCTCCGGGGTCAATCTCCCACCCTCCTTCGACAGTAGGTGACCTAAATAGGTGACCTCCTGTCGACAATACTGAAATTTAGAAAGGGAAACTTTATGTCCGTGGTGTGCCAAATGCAACAACAACTTAACTGTACTGTCCCTACAACCTTGTTCTGTATCTGAAGCGATGAGCAAGTCATCAACATACTGTAGCAATACATTACCTGTGGGGAGCGACAAGGAATCCAACTGACCTTTCAATGCCTGACTATAGATACTCGGACTCTCTGTATAGCCTTGAGGAGCGCGACAGAACCTAAAACTTCTACCAGCTAGGGTGAACCCAAACAGATATCTGCTATCAGGATGAATAGGAATACTGAAGAACGCATTTTTCAAATCAATGACAGAAAAGAATTTAGCAGAAGAGGGAATCATTGTCAAAAGAGTGGTGATGTCCGGAACCACCGGAAACTGAGGAATCACTATTTTATTAACTTCGCACAAATCGATCACAAAACAAACATCCTCATGGTCATCAGAGGAACCTGGGGGCGCCCTTTTGAGAATCGGAATAATAGGGCTATTGCAAATATTAGCAGTGGTCTCCTCAACCACTCCCTTCCCAATCAAATCCTGCACAATCTGCAATAAGGCTCGCTCTCCTGCCTGCGGTATTTTATATTGAAGGATACGAGGTAAAATGGCACCATCCTTAACCCGCATCGAAACAGGCGATATCTGCAACAATCCCACGTCTGTGTCGCCTGTTGCCCACAGAGTGAGTGGCACATCTTTGAATTCAACAGGAAGGGGCGCATCTTTGGACAGACACTGCTTAGCGCACACCACATCTAGACCCACTGTCATATAGACACCTGCTGGGGAACAATAAATTGTGGCATGCAACTTTTTCAATAAATCCAAACTCATCAAATTCTCACCACAAGTAGATGTCAGCAAGAATGGCGAATCCACAGTGAAAGGACCAATGGTCAATGCATGAGATTTTGAAATGGGGCTTACAACCAGTACACCAGAAAAACATACCGAAACATTATTATGGCCGGACAGAGCCACCCCAGGGACCATATTTAGAGAAACAGAACTTTTAGTCGCACTCGTGTCCACCAAAAATTCCTTAGGTGAACCTTGCAATTCTGCTGTTACATAATGGCCACGCTGGTCTACAGGTATCGGAACTGGTCCCCCACTCTGTCCCTGGCTGTCCTAGCTGTAAGACATTCCTGTCGCTTCATCCACATCATAATCATCGTGGCAGTACTGTCCATCCTGAGGGTCATCAAAGTTATTATCAGAACAACCCTGCGACGCTGCAGCGTTCTGAGCCCTGCCTGCCCCACCAGTTCCACGACCCCTTCCACGAGAACCTCGTCCTCTAGGGAACGCCACCTTCTGCAAAAGAACAGGACACTCGTTGTCCCTCCTCTTTACAATATGCAGCCTGATTCGGACCCAGGGGCGTAGCGTTTGGCTGCCTACTAGTGCGTGGAAGCTGGCAGGCCAAAACACCACGTCCTCTACCATTCCCTCTAAAAGCCTGTTGCAACAACACCTTTGTCTTCAAATCCTTATGCTTTTTCTCTGTCCTCTCCTTTTCCTCATTATCCCTATGCTCATAGTACTGTGCCATATTCAAAATAACAGAAGGGGAAGAGGAGGACCAGGTGCTTTCGGAAGCCTGCAATTGAGTCGCAATCTCAGGAAGCAGATTAGAAACAAATCTATTAACAAACAACCGAACACCTCCCTCAATAGACAAATCCTGCCCACTGTAATCCAGAAATACATCCTCGAACCGAGTGAAAAAACCAGACACACTCTCATCCTTCTTTTGTCGACAAGCCGTTAACTTGTCCCCATCAACCTTCCTCGGTGGAATAAGAGAAACAATATACGTAATGATACGGCCGGGCAAAGCAAGTATTTCTGTTCTAGGCTTATCACCTGGCTTCCGTTCCTGAACCCATACTTTAATTTGGTCCCACGTGCCCCCCAACTCCGCAACATGGTCTTGAGTATGCACCTGTCTCCAAATATCAACCGGAACAAGGAGACCAAAAAACATTTCAATATCAGCTAGAGTCATCACAGTGGAGGAGGCAGCCTCAGTCAATTCTTTAAAATAGGCAGTTGGATTCTTCCTAGGATCAGGCAAATGAGTCTTAAGGGACAAAACCTCACTCCTTTTCCACGGAGTGTAAACCCATTGTTCCTGAAAACAAGCCGCTTCTCTGGCCCTTATAACATTACCGCGGCCATCTTGCACTTCTGGTAATTCTGGGTGGTATGTAGGATGAACTTCCCGCATCGGAAACTGAGTCACCGTCTTGGAACTGTTCTCATGCAATCTTACCCTATATAGGCTATTATTGTCGCGACATTACTGAAAACTTATTCTGGGCTCAAGTCACTAACATACACACGATCTCTAATATCATGTAAAATTTTAGGCGCTTCTGATTCAAAACACTGCTGCCAAAGACCAATCAAAGTCGCAGACATGTGCTTAAGAGCATGCTGCTGTATAAAGGGCTCAAAATCTCGCATTGTTCCCCAAACATCCTCCACACTGTAAATGGGGTTACGAGCCCACTGGGCAGCCAGATTAGCTATTATCCTTTTCTCTTCATCTCCCACATCAGATCGTACTAACGGCCCCATACATTCCTTACATTTCGTCCAGTCTCTATCCTCAAATCCACGTACTGGTGTCCCACTACTCAGTAATGTCGGGGGATGAAAAAACAAAGTGGGAGTAACAACGGAAGTAACAGGCACCAACGTCGCTGCTGGCTGCATCGCAGGTGTAAGAGCTGGCGAAAGGGACGCTGAAACAATAGGTGTGGCAGGAGTACTAACCGTCATAGTTGCCACAGACGGCGAGGACAAAGACAGGACAGGAGGTGCCATGGCCAAAGCAGTCTGATCAACAGTAGCAGGAGCAGAATCAGCAGAGACAGAAGAAATGGGTGGCTAGGACTGTGAGGGAATAGCGGGATATATCCTCTGCGGGGCATATGGAGGCGGGGGTCGAGTATCTAACAATTCTTCAAAAGTATCATTTTCTTCTTGGGCCACATAAGATTCATCAATCTCTAATCGAAACCTTCTATCTTCACATTCAACACCCTTCTCCTGCTTTTCCCTGTCATATGCTACGGCCTTCTGAGTCAACGTCTGCATTCTCCCTTTCCGGGGCTCTTTCTCTGCTTTCATTCGCCTCTGTTTAGCTGCTTTTTGCCACGTTCTAAGGGAATCAAACATAGACTGTCTACTTCTTTTCTTAAACAACTGTTCTTGTACATACTCGATCTTTTGCTCATCAAAAGTGCCAGTCAAAGGCCACTACAACTCGGCATTGTCCCTCGTATATTTGTGCCATAGCGTACTAAACATAATAGGGCCAAGGCCATGCTTTACATACATATCAAAATTCGGAGTGCCTTCTGGAGGCGCTGGCTGACTTTCCTCCTGTCGAGCATCAGCAGAACAACAACTACAGCACAAATAAACCAATTTACTTATTCCAGGCATTCTCAAAAGAAAACAAATTCACTACTTATGCCTGGCAAAGTATTTGCAAATACTTTTCACCCAAAATCGGTCCTTTAACTGTACCAAATACAAACCAAAATGGTACCATATCCACAACGAACCAAAACAAACTCACCTAAAGTATGCAGGTCAAACGAATTTATTCTCCACTGCTGACTCTTCAGACCAAACGGTCAGATCCAAGGGTTTCGCCGTTCAGGACCCCTAGTCGGAATGACTGCTGGGCGAGGCACCGTCCAGCGGGACAGAAGGGGCAGCTGCGAGTACAGGAACTCTCTCGTGCAGGGATCCCTGATCAGTCTGTCCAACCTGACGATGGCCTTGACCTCCCCACCCGTCCTCAGGAGGGGATGGGTCACTCACCAGATGGGGTCCCTGTTCAGGCGCCAACTGAAGGAAGTGACCCGATTCGGGTCACCCGGGTCACTCCGGACCACCTCTCAGCCTTCCATACAAATGAAGTCGGTCAGACAGTAGAGAATACAAACCAATATATATTTATTCAGATACACTCGAGAGGAGTCCAGTCTGCCCAGTCTCTTAAGATTGCTGCAGAGGGACTGACATCAGCAAACATGGAGATACATTATGTACAATTCAGTACCAATGAAGGCACGCCCATAATGGAATTTTCCAGGCAGATGCAGCTAAACAAAGAAATACAGAAGGATAGGTTTCGATTCTGAGGCCGGGCACACACTATCTCCTACTCAAGGTCATTCTGCCCATGCCCGCCACTGGACAAGTGGGAGAAGGCCTCTATCTAGTGGGAAAGGTATGCGTTAATAAGAACAGTGTATTCATTAGCAAAGCAAGGCCCAACCTTGGAGAAACGAAACTTACCACAGGCCGTTTATCAGAAGCAAATAAGGATTAGTTTTGATCATGGTTCAAAATGGCGGCCAAACATAAAATGGTGCTGCGAATGCTAACTTACATAGAATAATACACAGACAAAATAACAAAAACATTTTCATTCCAACAAGGGCACGAGTCAGGGGTACAAGCGGGTGGACGGCGTCCACTCACTGTATTCACAGGGTGAATGCCGCCCACCCTGCAAAGAATTTGGGCCCCTCTAAATAATGTGCTGAACTCGTCCCGGTGTAATTTCCAAACACCGGGACACTTTCAGCAGCGCCTGCACGTTGTCTGCTTTTCATCTGCAACAAGCAACAACATGCAGGCGGGGATGGGGCTTTCTTATTTAACCCCTTCGATGCTCATGACGGAGCGGTTCCGTAATGAGCATCGGTTGGGCTGTGCTTATGACGGAACCGCTCCGTCATGAGCACAGCCCCTGGGGGAAGCGCTGGCGCTCCCCCCCCTGGGGCATCGATCTTGCCCCCACAGAGGGGGATGGCAGCGGAAGAGTTTCCGCTGCCACCCCCGGCACCCCCCACGCTTCCCCATGACGTCAGCGCGCACAGCGCGCACCGACGTCATCAGGAAGCGCTGGACGCGCTGGAAATCCTTTCTTTCCAGCGCGTCCAGAGGGAGGGTGAGTGCTTGTTGGTGCGGTGGGGCGGGGGTGCCATAACAGGATGCCTTGAGGCATCGGGGGAGAGGAAAGAGTATTTCCTCTCCCCTGATGTCTCAATGCAGGGCATTCCTGCTTCACGATCGCGCACAGCGTCGCGATCGTGGAGCAGGAATGCCCCACTAGACACTAGGGATGTTTTTTTTAAATAAAGGAAGCGACCCCTTGGGCAAGGGTCGCTTCCTAGGGGGCCAAAATTTAATCAAGACTTTTCTGCCCACCCTGGGGACAGATCGACCGTTTTTTCGGCCGTTTTTGGATCCAGGGGGGGCAGAAAAGCCCACTAGATCCAGGGATTCATTTTTTAAATGAAATGGAAGCGACCCCTTGGGCAAGGGTCGCTTCCAGGGGGGCATTTTTCTTTGTTTGGACATTCTGCCCCCCCCTGGGGCAGATCGCCCCTTTTTTTGGTTTTTCAACCCCCCACTAGACACCAGGGAGTTTCTTTAAATTGTGATGGGAGTGACCCCTTGGGCAAGGGTCACTTCCAGGGGCCCATTTTATTTTGTAATGGGAATTCTGCCCCCCCTGGGGGCAGATCGGCCTGTTTTTTTGCCTTTCTGCCCCCAGGGGGGGGCAGAACCCCCCACTAGACACCAGGGAAGTAGTTTAAATAAAAATGGAAGCGACCCCTTGGGCAAGGGTCGCTTCCGGGGGCAGATTTTTTTATATGTGTATTCTGCCCCCCCTGGGGGCAGATCAGCCTAGTTTTTTGCCATTTCTGCCCCCGAGGGGGGCAGAAAACCCCACTAGGCACCAGGGATTTATTACTTTTGCAAGGGGGCAAATTTCTGTCTGCTGTTTTCTGCCCCACCTGGGGGGGCAGATTGGCCTGGCAGACAACCTCACCCGATCCCTTGGGCAAGACCACCCCCTATTTTTCTCAGCCCTATTTGAAGGCCCATCTGGCCGATTGAGGTAGTAACATAGCGTGTTATAATGTTAATTGTTTTATTTTTTGTGAATTGCAATTGTAATGCTTTATTTCTCCTTTTTTGTTCTAGTTGAAGGCTTTTGCTCTTTAGACTGTTCCAGGTTGCGGTTTCGTTACTGGTGGCTCTGCTGTTTGTGTAGTTGCACGTGTTTGGTAAGAGAGTTTTTTTGTACAATGTAAATGAGTTTCATTTCTCTGCATGAATTTGTTTTTTGCAAATGGTGTAATAATAGCAGTATGTTTGGCTTCTGTTTTTTGAGTGTCAAAAACATTTTGCATTTGTGCTCGATGTGTATTTTGTTGTCTTGTGAGTAATTGGTTTTGTTTTTTTCTTTCTAGTGGGATATCGTTTTTGCTGTGTCTCTGCAGAGTAGGTGCTGGTGAGTGTAGCTGTCTCTTGTAAGTGAATTGTATAGTTTTTGAGTATATAGATCTTTGTGATAAAGGCACACATTTTTTTACTTACTTGCTTTGCACAGTGTTGGTTGTTGTTGACTTGTTTGTGCAGTCTCCTTTCTTAGTAAGGATAATGGCTAGCCGCAGGATTACTGCTCAGCAGGTTGTTGGTATGCTTTTTGAGTCTTCCTCTGACCATGGTTCAGAGACTGACTCTGCATCTGAGGCAGAGGAGGCAGGGGACGATTCAGGCAGTGAGTTTTCTCTCCACATGGAATCATCGGATACTGAAGATACTCTTAGTGCGGATGAAGTGCCTGTGTTAGAGGAGGACATTGATGTGCCAATAGTGCGGCAAGAGGCATCTGGGCTGCAGCCTGGGGCTGCAAGGCTTTCCGTTGGTGTAGCGCGGCAAGAGGCATCTGGGCTGCAGCTGCAAGGCTTCCCGTTGATATAGTGCGGCAAGAGGCATCTGGGGCAGCAAGGCTTCCCGTTGGTATAGTGCGGCAAGAGGCACCTGGGCTGCAGCATGGGGCTGCAAGGCTTCCCGTTGAAAGTGCTGACCTCTGGGTTGCCCCAGGCATGGTGCAGCCGGCATTGCCAGACTTTACTGGTGTTCCAGGGTGTAGAGTGAATACTGAAAACTTTTTGCCGATACATTTTTTTCAGTTGTTTATGGACGATGTGTTTTTGGCAGAGATTGTTGAGCAGACTAATTTGTATGCCGAACAGTTTTTGAGGGACAACAGTGCCAGTCTTAAGCCCCACTCTAGAGCTACCCGGTGGACTCCCACAAATCTGGAAGAGATGAAGAAGTTCTTGGGTTTAACTTTTTTGATGGGCTTGCTAAGGAAGCCATCAATGTCTTCATATTGGTCTACTAGTCCCTTGATGGCAACTGCTATTTTTCCGGCAGTCATGAGTCGTGATAGGTATTTGCTTCTGCTTCGGATGAGGCATTTTGTCGATAATGGTTTAGCGTTGCCACGAGATCACCCTGAATGTGACCGTCTTTTTAAGATTCGGCCTGTCATTGATCACTTTGTTGATCGATTTTCTGAGATCTATGCTCCAGGGAAAGAAATTGCAGTGGATGAGTCTTTGGTGTTGTTCAAGGGCCGCTTGGTTTTTAGGCAATACATTCCTAGTAAGAGGGCACGCTATAGAATTAAGCTGTATATGCTGTGTGACAGTAGGACTGGATATGTCTCTAATTTCAGAGTGTACACCGGTAAGGATTCCAGTATTAACCCCCCTGGTTGTCCGTCCACTTTTGGAGTGACTGAGAAAATTGTGTGGGAACTTGGAAGAGGATTTTTTAACAAAGGCCACCATTTATATGTAGATAACTTCTACACTGGTGTGCGGTTGTTCAGGGAATTGGCCAAAGTGGACACTGTTGCTTGTGGCACAATCCGCTCTAACCGTAAAGGTTTCCCAAAAGAACTTGTTTGTAAAAAGCTTGTGCGGGGACAGTGCAGTGCGTTGCGTTGCGAGGAGCTTCTAGCTGTGAAGTTTTCAGACAGGAGAGATGTCTACATGCTGTCTACCATCCATGATGAAAGCACTGCACCTGTGACTGTTTGGGGTCAGGTTGCTGAAGCGCGCAAACCTGTGTGCATTTTAGACTATAATAAGCACATGGGTGGTGTTGACAGAGTAGATCAGAGGTTGGAACCTTACGCTGCTCTTCGTAAGGCTTACATTTGGTACAAGAAGTTGGCTATCCATATTTTCCACTTGGCAACCTTTAATGCTTTTGTTGTGTTCCAGGAGACCTGGGGGAACGCTGGGTGGGAGGAAATTTGTGGATCCACGCAGATTCCAGAACTTTCCCACACAGAAATTTGACAAAAAAGTGAATTGTCCGGCGAAATTTGAGGTTTGCAGGGGATTCTGGGTAGGAGAATGATGGGGGACCCACGCAAGCCATACCTCGCTGGACTCCCCCGGGTGTCTAGTTTCCAGAAATATATGGGTTAGGTAGGTTTCCCTACATGGATGCCGAGCCCCGGGCCAAAAACTCATGGGACCCCCCATGCAAAACCAGGTTGGTTTGTGATATGTAATTTTGATGTCGCCTCAATAGCTTTTGGGGCCTTGCCTGTCGCGGGTCCTTCACCCACCCACGCAAGTGAGGTACCATTTTTATCGGGAGACCTGGGGGAACGCTGGGTGGGAGGAAATTTGTGGATCCACGCAGATTCCAGAAATTTCCCACACAGATTTGTGAGAAAAAAGTGGATTTTTCCGCGAAATTTGAGGTTTGCAGGGGACTATGGGTAGGAGAATGATGGGGGACCCACGCAAGCCATACCTCGCTGGACTCCCCCGGGTGTCTAGTTTCCAGAAATGTGTGGGTTAGGTAGGTTTCCCCAGATGGCCGCCGAGCCCCGGACCAAAAACTCATGGGACCCCCCATGCAAAACCAGGCTGGTTTGTGATCTGAAGTTTTGATGTCACCTCAATAGCTTTTGGGCCCTTGCCTGTCGCCGGTCTTTGACCCACCCACACAAGTGAGGTACCATTTTTATCGGGAGACCTGGGGGAACGCGGGGTGGGTGGAAATTTGTGGATTCACGCAGATTCCAGTACTTTCCACCACAGAAATGTGGGGAAAATGTGTTTTTTTGGACAATTTTTTAGGTTTGCAAGGGATTCTGGGTAACAGAACCTGGTGGGAGGCAGTCAAGTCACCCCATCCTGGATTCCCCTGGGTGTCTAGTTTTCAAAAATGTATAGGTTTGCTAGGTTTCCCTAGGTGCCAGCAGAGCTAGGGTTCAAAAACTACAGCTAGGCACTTTGCCAAAAAAGGGTCATTTTTCACTGCGAAATTGAGGTATGTCCACATTGCGTTTTACGCCGTTTTCTGTCGCGGGCACTAGGCCAACCCACGCAAGTGAGGTACCATTTTTATCGGGAGACCTGGGGGAACGCGGGGTGGGTGGAAATTTGTGGATCAACGCAGATTCCAGAACTTCCCAGCACAGAAATGTGGGGAAAATGTGTTTTTTTTTACAATTGTTTAGGTTTGCAAGGGATTCTGGGTAACAGAACCTGGTGGGAGGCAGTCAAGTCACCCCATCCTGGATTCCCCTGGGTGTCTAGTTTTCAAAAATGTATAGGTTTGCTAGGTTTCCCTAGGTGCCGGCAGAGCTAGGGTTCAAAAACTACAGCTAGGCACTTTGCCAAAAAAGGGTCATTTTTCACTGCGAAATTGAGGCATGTCCACATTGCGTTTTGCGCCGTTTCCTGTCGCGGGCACTAGGCCAACCCACGCAAGTGAGGTACCATTTTTATCGGGAGACCTGGGGGAACGCGGGGTGGGTGGAAAATTGTGGATACACGCACATTCCAGAACTTTCCAGCACAGAAATGTGGGGAAAATGTGTTTTTTTTAACAATTTTTTAGGTTTGCAAGGGATTCTGGGTAACAGAACCTGGTGGGAGGCAGTCAAGTCACCCCATCCTGGATTCCCCTGGGTGTCTAGTTTTCAAAAATATATAGGGTTGCTAGGTTTCCCTAGGTGCCGGCAGAGCTAGGGTTCAAAAACTACAGCTAGGCACTTTGCCAAAAAAGGGTCATTTTTCACTGCGAAATTGAGGTTTGTCCACGTTGCGTTTTGCGCCGTTTCCTGTCGCAGGCACTAGGCCAACCCACGCAAGTGAGGTACCATTTTTATCGGGAGACCTGGGGGAACGCGGGGTGGGTGGAAATTTGTGGATCCACGCACATTCCAGAACTTTCCAGCACAGAAATGTGGGGAAAATGTGTTTTTTTAAAAAAAAATTTAGGTTTGCATGGGATTCTGGGTAACAGAACCTGGTGGGAGGCAGTCAAGTCACCCCATCCTGGATTCCCCTGGGTGTCTAGTTTTCAAAAATGTATAGGGTTGCTAGGTTTCCCTAGGTGCCGGCAGAGCTATGGTTCAAAAACTACAGCTAGGCACTTTGCCAAAAAAGGGTCATTTTTCACTGCGAAATTGAGGTGTGTACACGTTGCGTTTTGCGCCGTTTCCTGTTGCGGGCACTAGGCCAACCCACACAAGTGAGGTACCATTTTTCTCGGAAGACTTTGGGGAACACGGGGTGGGTGGAAATTTGTGGCTCCACGCAGATTCCAGAACTTTCCAGCACAGAAATGTGGGGAAAATGTGTTTTTTGGACAATTTTTTAGGTTTGCAAGGGATTCTGGGTAACAGAACCTGGTGGGAGGCAGTCAAGTCACCCCATCCTGAATTCCCTGGGTGTCTAGTTTTCAAAAATGTATAGGTTTGCTAGGTTTCCCTAGGTGCCGGCAGAGCTAGGGTTCAAAAACGACAGCTAGGCACTTTGCCAAAAAAGGGTCATTTTTCACTGCGAAATTGAGGTATGTCCACATTGCGTTTTGCGCCGTTTCCTGCCGCGGGCACTAGGCCGACCCACACAAGTGAGGTACCATTTTTCTCGGAACACTTTGGGGAACGCGGGGTGGATGGAAATTTGTGGATCCACGCAGATTCCAGAACTTTCCAGCACAGAAATGTGGGGAAAATGTGTTTTCTTGGACAATTTTTTAGGTTTGCAAGGGATTCTGGGTAACAGAACCTGGTGGGAGGCAGTCAAGTCACCCCATCCTGAATTCCCCTGGGTGTCTAGTTTTCAAAAATGTATAGGTTTGCTAGGTTTCCCTAGGTGCCGGCAGAGCTAGGGTTCAAAAACGACAGCTAGGCACTTTGCCAAAAAAGGGTCATTTTTCACTGCGAAATTGAGGTATGTCCACATTGCGTTTTGCGCCGTTTCCTGCCGCGGGCACTAGGCCGACCCACACAAGTGAGGTACCATTTTTCTCGGAACACTTTGGGGAACGCGGGGTGGATGGAAATTTGTGGATCCACGCAGATTCCAGAACTTTCCAGCACAGAAATGTGGGGAAAATGTGTTTTTTTTGACAATTTTTTAGGTTTGCAAGGGATTCTGGGTAACAGAACCTGGTGGGAGGCAGTCAAGTCACCCCATCCTGGATTCCCCTGGGTGTCTAGTTTTCAAAAATGTATAGGTTTGCTAGGTTTCCCTAGGTGCCGGGAGAGCTAGGGTTCAAATACTACAGCTAGGCACTTTGCAAAAAAAGGGTAATTTTTCCTTGAGAAAATGTGGTGTGTTCACGTTGGGTTTTGAGCCATTTCCTGTCGTGGGCACTATGCCTACCCACACAAGTGAGATACCATTTTTATCGGGAGACTTAGGGTAATTCAGATTTGTAAAGCAACTGTTATTACCTATGGACTTTCGATGCATTTCTGCCTTCCAAATGAAAGACATTGTGTAAAAAAAAAAGTCATTTTGAAAAATGACCGATAATTCTCATGCTAGTAGGAGTATTCCCAATTTCAAAAATGTGCAAATATCTACTGTTTCTAAACTCTATAACTTGTTCCCATTTCAGAAATACATAGGTGTCGCTCATACCAATTTTTCCATATATACATTTTCCCACAATAATTGCTATATACCCGGTACATAATAAAAAGCCATTGCAAATTGCTGCTCAGTTTTTTACTCTGGGTTCGTCGGGTTCTTGGTGAACCTACAACTCCTATATATCCCCACAACCAGTAAGGTCCAGCGGATGTAACGGTATATTGCTTTCAAAGAGCTGTCATAATTAGAAGAAGTTACAGGTGAAAACGTTGACACAAAAGGCTGTTTTTTTCAACTAATTTTCAATTTTTCCTATATGTAACTGTACGTTTCTATAAAGAAACCTTGATGGATTCTACACAAATGACCCCTTGCTGAATTCAGAATTTTGTCTACTTTTCAAAAATGTATAGCTTTCCAGGATTCATTATTGCTTTCATACCCATTTCTACCATTAAGTGGAAGGAGGTTAAAAGCACAAAAAATAGCAAAAATAGGCTGTGTCCCAGAAAAATGCCAAAACTGTGTAAAAAATGTTGGTTTTCTGACAAAAGTCTGTCATTCCCTAAAAGCTGGGAAAATGGTGATTTCAGCCCCACAAACGCTTTTTGGATACCATTTGCAGGGAAAAACCCAGACGCTTTCATTTGCAGCCCTTTTTTCCAATTTTTCCCCCAAAAAACAAAATTTAGCTGTATTTTGACTAATTTCTGGGACCCCTCCAGGGGAATCCACAAACCCTGGGTACCTTTAGAATCCCCATGATGTTGGAAGAAAAGGACGCAAATTTGGCGTGGATACCTTATGTGGTCAAAAAGTTACAGGGGCCTAAGCGCGCACTACCCCAAATAACCAAAAAAAGGCTTAGCACAGGGGGGGAAAAGGCCTAGCAGCGAAGGGGTTAAGACTCCTGCTGGGCCCATAACAAAGGCCGAATTTGAGGGGTCATTTGGCCTCCTGTTGTTCGAGTCTCTTGGCTGGGAGCAGTCAGGAGCATCACACCTGATGCAAATGAAGCGGAGGGGAAACAAAGGCTCACACCTTGTTAGCACTTCACACATACTTGAGAGGCAGCTTTTCACTTTGTTCAGTCCCTGTTTAGGAGATATGCATGCACTGTAAGAATGTCAGATGTGTTGGTCTTTCCCAGTATTTACACAAAGCAAATTGTATTTATATAGTGCTTACTACACCTGAGGAGGCGTTGAAATAATTTAAGTGCTACTATTTTTTGCTTGTATAGCCCTACTCATCCCAATGCAGGGTGTCAGAGCGCTTGACATCAACATGTGCATATTACATGTACAATAAATTATATAAATTTGTAAATGAATGTACAGGATGTGTTACATAAAACTGGGGGATTGCAAGGTGTAGAAGTCACATATCATCTTCCATAGCTCACTGTGCTATTATCCTCGCAAAGCGCCCAAACGCTACATGACAGACCTGCTAAACATATATGTAAGGGCTTTAGATCTGATGTCACTTCTTGTGATACCACTTCCTGCAAAGTCGTGGCTTGTGATGCCACTTTCTATGATGTCAATTCCTGTGATGCCATGTGTGATGTCATGCGCCTTGATGTTGCACGCCGTGATGTCGCACGCCGTGATGTTGTGCGCCGTGATGTCACTTGCAAACTGCCTAACTAGGTTAGTCCCCCCACTTCTGTTTTTTAGGACTTGTGCCCTGCCTGAGATGCTTCGTAGGGCAGGCTATTGTGGCTGATGAGGCTTTCTGTTGGGGAAATAGATGTTGGAAGGCTTTCTATATCCACAGTTGTGGAGAATATGGCCCAGTGGGACCTCTTTAATACAACAAGCATTTGCACCGCAAACAGCTGACCAAAACTCCTCACGGGTTCCGTTTAACCACACTACCTTCCCCGGCCCTTAAGGCTGAGCTGACCGTCTCATTATACAATAATGGGAACGTCCTTATTCGAGCCTCGGACCGGAACCTCAAGCGTTTTGATTATGTCTTTTTGAGGATTAAGAACACTCCAACTCTAACCCGACCTCCCTTCATCTGAGCGGTCCATCCACTATATCTGTTCCCGCGGTGACAGACGCCTCTTCCTCACCCTTCACTCTGTCCCAATCTGTAACCACTCACCGCACTGACCTATCCACCAACACAGAGGATGTTTTTATTAACCACGCCCTTATCCCGGACAACCCTACTCTGCCTCTCGTGAATTTTGATTTATCCGACATGAGTAACGCCCCCCCAGCTGCTCTCCCCAGCAAGTCGCCTCCTTTTCTTCGCCCTCCCTCTCATCGTGTGTCCCCCTCACCACCCATTGCACACTCCTACAACCGGGTTGGTGGGCACCACTCCAACATTAAGAACCAGAACTTCAATGGTCCTCTACCCTTAGACTCAGGATCTTCCATTTCTAGGGCTAGGGATCCAGTTGTTGTCTCCAGTTCGCTGACCTGTAACCTACACTCACCCTCTCACGCCTTACATGCTACACCTACTCCCCCGCCTATATCCATTCCGCCTGCCTCCATTCCCACCCCGGGATCCGTTTCCAATCTCAAGTATGACTTTATCTCCCCTGATAACTGTGGTAAGGGCCCTTCTCAACCCTCTTTTACCCCTGTAGCCGCTGGGTCAGTCCAAGCATCTCATTCTGGTTCTGCGGAAAAGGGCATTAACAGGCCCTGTCTGGAGGAGAAGATTGCTGATCTCAAGCAGGATCTCTTGGCTGTTAAAGAGATCGTGCAGAGCTTACTACAGTTCTCCCTGAAGATGGAGAAGCTCTGGAGTACTCCCACCGCCCAGAGGAGAGATAATTAAGACACTAAGTATAAGATCTATGCTCCTAACGACCTTTCCTCTGTCCACTCCGCTCTTAGGTGGAGCTCTAGGCCTCTACCTAACCATCACTCTAGGCCCCATAGACTCCTGCCCCAACTATTGGAGGAGGACATTCTCTCCCTCCTACTCTCTTACACTGACTCGAGGACTGTCCCCTCCTCCTACCCTACTCTCAACATCCCCCCCATCATCTCGGACCCTGACAGGGAACCTAGTCTCAAGCACAGATCGGTGATCAAAGAAAATCTACTCCACATAACCACCTCTCATCATGAAGTGATCACCTCCCACCGGCACGTCAAATCGATGCTACTCAACGGCAGATCAGCTGTGAAACATGCAGCGGATATTTCAGAACTCATCATTGCACAAAACCTGGACCTACTGATTCTCACTGAAACTTGGCTCAATGATACCTCCTCCCCAATTCTCGACATCTTAATCCCCCCGGACTACGCCACTATCAGAAGTGATCGACCTGTTAAAACGGGGGGGGGGGGGATTGCATGCATTTATCGCGCCAACCTCACCGTAAAACTATCTCTATGTTCTGTGTTATCCTCCTGTGAACAACTGGTCACCGAAATCTGGAATAAAGGCAAGAAGGTTTGTGTACTGCAATCCATCTATCATCCACCGGCTGACAATCTGGTATTCATAGAGCAAATCATGGAGGTCATTAGCTCGAGCTCGGATCAACTCTGCCACATCTTCCTCGGAGACTTTAACGTTTACTGGAATGACGCAAATGATCCTATAGTCTGCTCCTTTAAGTCTTTTCTCTCTGACCTTAACCTCTCACAGCTATGCATAGGCCCTACACACAATAAGGGCGCTACACTCGACCTGATAATTGCTAAAGACAATAGCATACAAGTAGGTGACATATTACCCTGTGACTGGTCGGATCATCATCAAATTCCCTTCCTCATCTTGGAAAAGGGCCTGGGTAGACCGGGACAGCCCCTCAAAGCTAAACAACTGGCGCGCAATATGAGAGACCTCAACATCAATACGCTAACCTCAATCACCAAAAACAAACTACAACCCCCCCCGCAACATGACCAACCTTGAAGATCTCTCCAATCACTACATTAACACGGTGTTTAACATTCTTTTTTAATATAATTTTATTGAAATCAGGGTATGACATCCAGAAAAGGCAGCATACACGAATAATGACAACTTAGTTATGGTACAGGTGAGATGCAAAACACAGTAATTGCAAGCCAGCAGTTGAATAATCACAATTATTACATAGTAAGACCCCGTGCGACCGCATCGCCCCTCGCCAGCGGGGGCTCGCATATCCCTCCCCTATAGTTATTCCATTGTTCCCAGATCTGCGACCACTTGGTGGGGCACCCCCTAGATTCATAGATGGTCTTTTCAGTGACCATGACCAATCCATGTCTTTACCCCAGTCGGCCAGACTTGGCGGGTCCCGAGCCCTCCACAGTCTCACAATGCTCCGCTTCGCCACCATCAATCCCAAGGTTACCCAAATACGCTCTCTGGAGTTTAGGTCTGTTGGGCCCCAGGCGTTTAAGATAGCCAGTTTAATATCACAGTCAATCTTCGCCCCAGTACCCCTTCCATGCATTCCACTACTGTCGCCCAATACCTTTGGATAACGCGCACTCCCAGAGAGTGTGGATGAAGGTACCCTCCTGCCCACATTGCCTGGAGCAGCCGCCATCTGTGCAATGGCCCATACGAACCAATAAGGGCCCAGACAAATAGGATCTATGCAGGAGCTTCAACTGTATTAATCGGAACCTGTAGGAAATGGCCACCTCTCGAGGAGAGGCCATTGCGGCCATCCACTCTTCGTCGTCCAATCCTGCTACGTCATGGTCCCATTTTGCCAGTAGCCGGACCAATGGGTCAGCCGTATTATTAATCAGTTTTTTGTAAATGAGTGATATGGCCCTCTCCGGCAGGTCACCATCTAAGACTCTATCCTCGAGAGGGGAGGACTCAGGGATGGACTCGCCTCTTGGGAGTATTGCGAGCAAAGCGTGCCTGATTTGCAAGTACCAGAAATATTCAGATCCCGCCAGTTCATATTCCTGCTGCAGTTGAGTGAAGGGAGTTATGTCACCTGACTTCCACATGTCGCCCACCCTCGATTTGCCTATAAGATTCCCAGCGATCAAAGCCCTTCGAGTGGATCAACATACCCAACTGCGCGCTGTGCCAGAGCGGTGTTGCCTGTGTAATCCTTCCTTCCCACCCCAGACTTTTCGTGGCTGCCTTCCACAGGTGTCTAACATTCTTGATACTATTGCACCGAAACAACTCAAAAGGATTCCCGTCAAACAATCCAAACCCTGGTTTAATGGTGCCATAAATGATGAGTGGCGCAATCTTAGACTCTCAGAGAGACTCTGGAGAAACACACCCTTCACCACTAGTCTCACTCAACTTAGGAAAGTGAGAAATACTTACAACAAACACATCCGCGTGGCTAAAATAGACCACTTCAGGACTCCGCTGGATGGAGCTAAAAATAGACCTAAGAAACTCTTTGAAATCATCAAGGAACAAGCTAACCATTCTTCCAACCCTATCACTTCTCCGGTTTCCTTGCTTCCTAGCGGTGATGATTTCACTGTTCACTTTTCTGAAAAAATAAGGAAAATCGAGCTGGAGCTACGTCCTGTCACTCCAACTCTGAGGCCTCCGAAACCATCCGCTCTTCCAGTTGAGCTGGTAGAATCCTCGACAATATCATCGCCCTTAGGTTGTTCTCTCAAGAATAACGCCTCTTGGAATTCCTTTCGCCTTCCTGATGTCAAGGAGCTTCTACACAACATGGCGTCCCTTAAACCCTCCAACCATTTTAGTGATCCTTTACCTGCCAAGCTTTTTAAAAAGCTTCATTCAGCCATTCTCCCTCTTTGGTCCAGGATCATTCATGAATCCCTCTTACAGGGAAAGATACCCGACTGCCTCAAGGTTGGGCAAGTTACTCCCATCCCTAAGAAACCCAACGTGGACCTGTCTGATCCTAACAACTTTAGACCTATCACCTGCATTATGACACTAGCTAAGCTGCTCGAAAAATGCGTCCACTCGCAGCTATGCAAACACCTTGAGAAATATCAACTCCTTGACCCCCATCAATCAGGTTTCAGATCAGGCCACAGTACTGAAACGGCACTAACCCACATTGTAGATGACGCCTTGAGATCCCTTGACCAAAATGTCCCTTGTCTCCTGATCCTTCTGGACCTGTCTTCAGCCTTTGATACCGTCAAACATGAGAACCTGATTGATCTTCTTCAACATAGGATGGGTCTCTCGGGCCCGGTCCTAAATTGGTTCGCCTATTTCCTGCATAACCACACACAAAGGATCAAAATCAACCAGTCCCTTGCTTCCAGTACCCTGTCACGATAGGAGTGCCTCAAGGATCCGCGCTCTCGCCCACTCTCTTCAACCTTTTTATGGAACCACTTACCGTCATTCTGAACCGTGCTAACATTCAGTACCACATATATGCGGATAACACGCAATTGTACCTGAAGATCTCCTCACAAGAGGACATAAAAACGCTAAATGCTGCACTTGCACAAACCCAACAATGGTTAGCTCAGAACCATCTGCTGTTACATACTCTCAAAACGGAATTTCTTTTGATTCCCCCCCCAATCTCTCGGCTCCTACCCTGGATTGGCTTAAACAACTCACTGCTCTGAACTGCACCCCTCATGTCTTAGACTCTGCCAAATCTCTAGGCATCACCTTGGATAAACACTTAAACATGCAAGCGCACATCAGTGCAGCTAATATGGGAACCAACTTTCACTTAACAGCCTTAAGAAAATCAAACCTTTCCTCCCCCCCCGAAGACATCAAGCCGGCGGTTCAATCCTTGGTTATCTCTAGGTTGGAATATGGTCTGGTGACCCTTGCTGGTCTTCCCAAAGCTAGCTTGGCCCCACTTCGAGCTACCCTGAATGCATCGGCTAGACTCATCACGGGCTCGAGAAAGCATGACCACATCTCCTCTGACCTTTTGCAACTAAATTGTCTATCTATTGAAGCCAGAATCCGATTCAAGATAGCTTGCCTGACCCATAAAGCCATACATTATAACACTCCGATCTACCTGGCAAATAAGCTTGAACTCTCGGGCTCTGGCCGGAACCTTAGAAGTACGTCTACCCTACTCTTGAAACCACCAAGATTCAAAAAGAAAAGATCTTACAATCGTACTTTCTCCGGTCTGGCTCCAAGAATCTGGAACTCCCTGCCTCCAGAGATCAGATCCAATCCCTCCACAATTTCTTTCAGGAAACTTGTCAAACGGCTACTCTTGAACGAACTTTAACAGCATCTACTGACTCTCATGCTCTTGTTTTGTTAATATTTTTATTCTTATTGTAATACACGAGTGTGCTTTATTGTATGCTGGTATGTTTTCGTGCTCTAGGACACCTTCTGATACCCCCAACGCTTATCTAGCTCTGTTTTCCCACTCTGTTGTAACCTTCACTTACTGTCCCATTGAGTTTGTTACCCTCGTTTTTGCCATTTCTGTACAGCGCTCTGATACCCGTATGGGTCTTGTTCGCGCTTTATAAAACTTTTCAAATAAATAAATAAATTCAATCGGTCTCGCCTTTGGGACCTTATATGTATTTAGCTATGCAGCACATTAGCCTGGGTGCTGAAACATCTACTGTTCTTTAACATGGAGGGAAAGTAAGCATCAAACTGCGTGACCTGCCAGGTATGGGAACACATGGAGAGAAATATTGCTTTTCAGCGGGAAATGGTATAGTCCAAAGCCCTGTTTCTAATATAAAATCAGGGCCTTCGGTGGTCATATCACTGAAAACACAAGATTTGAAAAAAATATTATTGTCTACAGGTGCTCGTGGAAGACAATTTCTATGGACTGGAATCTAGAGAATGCTAAAGTGATTCTGGTATTTTACTAACATCTGCTGGTTGTTTTCTATCAAGAAAGTTAAATAGAGGCAATTGCCAGAAAAACAAAAAAAGAAAGTCCCTCAGCAGAAAGCATTTCTGGTATTTTACTGACCTCTGCTGGTCGTTTTCTATCAAGACAGTTAAATAGAAGCAGTTGAACAGAAAAAAAGTCCCTAAGCGGAAGCAGACAAGTCCTAGGGCTGATCTCCAGAGCCCACAAAGTACATACACATATGTATATAATAAGAGTATACTAAAGTATATACAAGAGGTCTCGAAAGCTCGACCTAAAAAATCAAATTTTGATGGTACTCTAATGCATTTATCAAACATGCGAGCTACCTGGAAAATTAGACATTGGCACTCCCTTGGTATTTTTTAAGGCGGAAAAAGTTTTCAACTTCTTTTTCTTCCGTTACCTGAGGTTGCTGCGCCCTTACCCGCCCAGAGCACAGATTGCCCTTCAATAGCATTAAAAGCCTTTTACGGGAAGAATAGATTGTTACAGGAGGTGTGTAAATGTCCCAAATGACTTCGTTGGGACTGTATTAACAGTCTTGTACAAGCAGAATGGACTTTTGTGGAGGGTATATGTACTATCTTAAAGTGACTTCATTTTGTTATTGAATGATGTGTGCTCCAAGGGTAGTTGCTGCAGAGGGATGTTATTGCGAATAACGAGGGTTGTGAATGAAAGGAAGATTGGAGAGGCAACGTTTTCCTATTAAACTGTTGCTGTAGGTTCATTAAACTGCTGGGGGCAGCAGGGGGAGGCTGACCTGGGGAGCTCAGAGAGTGGTGCAAGCCGCACCGGGAAACCTAGCTAGGCTGCCTCTCCTGCTCACCGGCGCACCAGCACAGCCCACCTTGGCCTCCCCAGCCCCTCCGGCTTCAGCGCACCTGTGAGCCTAAGCGTCACTTCCGCCGGGACACAGAAGCATGCCCGATGCCGAGTTTCGGGGAATGTTTCACAGGCCACCCTCCTCCTCTCTTCTACTCCTCGCCGACCGACGTGGTCTGGACCCGCGCTCCAACCTCCTCTCTCTGCAGTTATCGGCTCCGAGTATTCGGACACGCGGGGGCAGCAGCAGTGGTAGCGGTGGCGGTGCTCGGGCCAGGAAGCGAGCATGTTTCATCCTCGTCAGCATCAGTCAAGTAAAATAACAAACTAGTCAAATTAACTGAAATCATTGCTTTGAACAATCCAAACAGAACTATAGACTTGGCAGATATGGGGGAGGGAGAACTTCTCATGGTTTGGATGCACAGCTACCATTAAGAAGACCTCGCTCCCTCTAATGTTATATGCATTTATGATGAAACTCTCACTTCCAACAAAGATACTACCCAAAGTTCAGAACCTGACAAGTTTATATGGACCAGAAAGAAAAACAGAATAGCTGAGAGCAGAAACCCATTAAGGAGGGGGGTGGGTGGGTGACCCACACGGTAACAGATATTACGAAGCAACTCAATTATGTTACATGGCCGAATGGAAAAATCTGAATAAGAAAAACACTGGTGCTTTATGGAACCGACAGAGTACATGAGAAGGACAGGTGCCCAGGATGGTGCTCTACTCGCCCCCAGTTACAAGTACTACGTTGTGGGGGGCATGGCAGACGAAGTCAAATAATTCACCACCCTACCACAGGGCATAGGCCCATAGGGCTGAAAGAGCTTCAGCCAACACCCCCTCCCCCCGTGTGTCTCAGCCAGAGCACTGTTGCAGCTCGAGCTGCTGTGGGCTCGGCAGGGCAGTGTCTGGAGTCTTACCTCCGGCACACCAGAGTTTTTCACAGGTCTTTTAAGACCATTTGCATATTTACATACCTCTGTAAACTGGTTGAGGCTTTGTTTTTTTCTGGTTCCTGTACCCCCTGGGCCCCCACTCCGCCTTAGCGTGAGAATGCATTTCATGAAAAGGAATATAAAGTAGGGTTGCTAAAAGAAAAAAGGCAGACATTTGCTGTTTAAAGAGCCTGCAAAGATCTCGTCTTGACACTAAATAGGGTTATAAATAAAACAGAATGTATTTATTTGTAATGCGACTTTTCTGTCTTTGTTCCTTTTAATTATCAGTCATGGATCATTCAGGCAGCCCTAGAACTCAATTAAAAATGCTTTTCTATTTATATTTGCTGTTCCAAGTATGCACAGATAAGTGCTGAAAATAGGCTTTAGGTGACTGCTTATTTTTGTACCGTCTGGGACATCAATATAATGAGCTGGCAACCCTAATCACAAGACTGGAAGTTTGTTGCAGGATGAGCACAGTATTTATTTCCTCCACCCTCGATCCCTGAACAGGGCCGGAATGGGAACGCAAACCGGCCTTGGCAATTGAGTTGGACGGGCCGTGGGGGAGAGGAGTGGGGTATGGGCAGAGTGCGCGTGGAAAACACTGCAGCTGCTCTTGGTACAGGGGGCCGATATTGCAGCACTGCTGCAAAACCGGCCCCCTGTACCAAAAGCGGCCTCCACCGGTCAAAAAACGGCCCCCACCCTTTCGGTCCACCGAGAAAACGCCTGATGCCCGCTACGGCCAGTCCGGCCCTGTCCCTGAATAATGCCACAATAGAAATAGTTTAACTTGTATCTGAAACCCTACGCCAGCCCTCAATAACATGCTGAGTTACTTCAAGTGTCTGGGAATGCACCCTGCATTCAGACAACTCACTCCTCATTCTCGCCCTTCACTTTCACACTCATCCTGCACTCACAGCAATCACAATGCACTCACACTGATCACCATTCACTCACACCATTCACCCTACACTCACAATAACCACACAGCACTTATGCCACTCACCATGAACTCACACCGTTCTCCCTCCACTTACCATGCGGTCACATGAGCACAATGCTCACTCTGCACTCTGTGATCACAATGCACTTGCGCTGTTCACCCTATACCTCACCCTGCAGTCATACAATCACACTACTCACCCTGCACTCATGGGACACTTCACTCACCTGTCCCACTCACTGCTCACTCTGCAATCTCACTCAAACAAGCCCATCACTAACCATACATTCATTCGTCCCATTCTGCACTCACAGCCGCACCCAAATTTATATGGTCACTTCACTCACCCTGCAGTCACTCCTCTCACCCTACTCTCACACTGTCGCATCGCTCACCGTGCACTTACATGGGCACTCCTGTCACCCACACAGCACAGAGGGTTAATGTGCCTGCTACAAAGAATGTGTACCATGCAAATCACAGACCTGAGTGCGAGTAAACTAGAAGTAGCCCTATAAAGAAAATTAAATGTTTGTCAGTAGGGGGCTATAGAGAAATGATGTGCATTGTTGGCGAGTGGTAGTGAGGGAATTCATGGAGGAAGAGGAAATGGGGGAGGTGCGCCAAAAAAGACTGTTGCACCGTGCGCGACCGGTGCTAGGGCCAGCCCTAGCTGGGAGTCTTAGCCCCCACCGAAGTTCGGGTCTAGTTGCACCCCTGCCCTACCATCACCACCAATATCCATTCTTAGAAATTCAGAATTCGGTCCCCCAAAAGAAGATCAGCATTTTGAAATCTGGCGGCAGAAAAGTTGATAGAGAGTAGGAGACATGTATTAAGGAACCGAGATTAAATCATTCCAAGATATACCTTGCAATTCGAAATGCAGGAACCTGAACAGTAGAGATTTCCAAATCAGGTACTGGTCCTTTAACCCCACAATTAAATAATGGTCAGTAGCCTTCTTAAAAACGTTGAGCAATAGCCACTCAATAGAAAATGACAAAATAAATCTAATTTCAAATATATAAAAAAATGCTAACGCACAAATCACTAAAAGAACTACTTTAACACAGGAGACTATTTAAGAGCGCATCATATTGGTACCACACAGACCTCAGAAAAAAGTGTGATTGGGATTAAGTGCAACTCAAAGAAATGCTGAAGCGGCTGAGACTCAGATGTTACCTGGTACATCCGGAGAGAAGTACTTGACACTGTGGATAACATTTCCCAAACCAATGTCCCCAGACTCTCAGCTTCCGTGGTTTTGGGCACAGCCAACACACAAACATATCCACTGTACTCCAAAGAGGGATGGCGGGGTGTGGGGGTCATGTCTCCTGCACTATAAATGGCAAATAATAAATAATTTTGGGGAGGAAAGACAGACCACCAGACATAAGGAAATGCTTATGTAAGATTTAGCATATTACAGGGATGTCAAATTGCTGCCTCAATTGAAGGGAAGAAAAAGACACAACGGGCATCGTTTTGTTAAACGTGTCTCATCATAAATGAGAGGGCTTACTTGTCCAAGTTATCTGAGGACCTTGTGGATAACAGCAAACAAAGTTGAAAGCCAAGTCAGGAGAGAATGGGAGTCTGACAAAGGAACAGAAAAGGCATTCTAGCCATGGACAATAG
This sequence comes from Calotriton arnoldi, assembly GCA_963921515.1. Taxonomy (NCBI): domain Eukaryota; kingdom Metazoa; phylum Chordata; class Amphibia; order Caudata; family Salamandridae; genus Calotriton; species Calotriton arnoldi. The sequence continues at coordinate 863,502 of CAWUFW010000201.1, read as the reverse complement.
TCAGTCCCAGAAGACAGTTGTCGGTGTGGGATAGGGCAAGGGAAAGAGATGCAGGTAAGGAGGGGGCGAAGGGTAAAGTCTTATATTCCTTGCCGGCCAGAGTATGTAGGCAAGAGTATGTGTACTGTTAAGTTCGGAAGAAAAACAAATTTGAACGAAAAAAATGGGAGAAGTGCCAGCTTTGTCTGTGCATGGCCATCAAACACTGCGGCACCACTATTATTATGAATTTAGTTACTTACCTGTAACTCCAGTTCTCCAGCATTGGTATCTTTCATATATTCACGCTTGAATCATGCGCTATTGTCAGGCTCCAAATACCCGGTAATCTCAAATGGCCAAAGGCCTCAACAACAGTGTTTGTTTAGTAGCACATCTACCTCATTTGAAGCAACCCGAACTTCAGCCAATGAGGTGTGCCAACTCTCCTACTCCCCCAGAGGTCTCCATAGCTCAGATTTCATAGCCCAAGTGTGAGAAGAGTATATAATAAATGAGCCCCTGGCCGGGTAGGAGGAAGGGTAGCATGTGAATATATGAAAGATACCAAAACTGGAGTTACAGGCAAGTAACTAATTTCTTCTTCAGCACTGGATCTTTTATATATTCATTTGCTTGATTTAGATTAGGAAGCAGTACATGAAAATCATAATAAATATAAGAAAAGAAGAAAGCAGACTCACCTTTACTGATAAAGGTTACGAAGTACAGCCTGTCCCACTGCCAAGTCAGCTTCTGTGCTCACATGGAGGTAGTAGTGCTTTGTGAAAGTACGTTTGCTCTTCCAGGTAGCAGCATGGCAGATTTCTTGCAAAGGCATGCCAGAGTAGAGTGATGCAGTGGTAGTCATTCTTCTGGTGGAATGTGCCCTCACTCATCCCTGGAGTGCACACTTGACCTTGTTGTGGCAAAAGGTACTGCAGGTTGATAACTAATGTGCTATTCCTTGCTTGGACAGGAGTCAGCCTATTTTTCGATGGCCGAAGGACACAAACAGTTGGCCAGTGGAGCAAATGTCTCCTGTTCAGTCAATGAAAAACTTAATGCACCCGGGAACAATAAGCAAGTGCAAACACTTCTCTGCTGATGTTGTTGGATTTGGAAAAAAGGATTGCAGAATAATGGGTTAATTTAGATAGAAGTCAGTAGGGATTTTGGGAATAAATTTGGGATTGTTCCGTAAAATGACTTATCCTCAGTGAAACAACGGTGCAGTTCTTTTATAGTCCGTATATATGCATTTCTCTTACGCTTGGCATGGATGTAAGTACCATGAGAAGCAATGTTTTCCAGGGAAGGAACTTCAAACGTGCTTTATTGATGAATCAGAATGGAGGTAACATGAGTTGGCTCAGGACAGTATTTAGTGCACAGGGGAGGACAGTATTTAGTTTCTAGGGTACTGGTGGGTGCGGTATTCAGAAATTCTGAAAGGTCCCTTCTTAAATTGCTTTAGGATTCTTTGTGAAAAAAGCGTGACTGAGTTGTCCTCTGTTCTCCAGAACCATGAGATAGCTTCTAGATGAACTCTTACGTAGGAGTATCTTAGACCACCTTTTGCCAAGTTAAGAAAATAAGGAAGTATCTGATGAGGTGTTTTTGCTATCGGCTGGTGATAAAAATGGAGGTCTCTAGTTGGCAGGTTGTTACCCTGTCCAAGTAGGGGCCCTTCTTCCTAGTCAGGATAAGGGAGTCACACTTCTAAAATAACCCCTGCTCACTCCCTTGGTAGCTTGGCACGAGCAAGCAGGTTTATCTCAGAGGCAATGTGTAAAGCATGTGCACATAACACACAGTAATACAGTGAAAATGCTACAAAAGGACCCCACACCAGTTTTAGAAAAAAAGGCAATATTTATCTGTGTAAAACTAGACCAAAACGATAAAAATTCAACATAGAGTGATCAAGATACAAATAATGGAAAAACAGACTTTAAATACAGTTCCTTGAAGTCAATAGCTCTATCCAGGGCTATCCCGGCGTTGTGAACAAACAAATCCAACAGTTCAGGCCGGCCGCAGTGTCGTGGACCAGCCACGGTGTCGGGAAGACTCGTAAAACAGTACCTTTAGAAATGCAGGGGGTCAGGGACCTCGTAATGAGCTCCTGAGCCATGTCAGCAGGCGTCGGTTCCGGAGGTCGGTGCGGGAGTCGTAGGGCCTTTGAAATCACACGCGTGCAGGATGAACTCTGTGAGGTTGAAGTCAGGAGTGCCGGCAGGCATCGAGGCAGCGATGTGAAGTGGAGCGGTGCGGCATTCGGTGCCCTCAGGTCACGGTATAGGCAGCGGCTCGGTGACGGTCATCCAGCAGCATTGGTAAGACCAGGGCTGCGGTGCAAAGTGGGGCGGTGCTTGTCGCAGTGCTGGCAGGTCGCAGTGCAAGCAGCGTCATCGTCGTTGCTGGAGCGCTGTCGTTGTAGACCCAAGGCTACGGTGCGAGATGGGGCAATGCAGTGTGCAGGGCCCACAGGTCGCGGTGCAAGCAGCGGCATCGGTGACGATCTGGAGCCGATGGTGCTGGCGTCGGTGGGCCCAGACTACGGTGTGTGACAGGGCGGTGCGTTGTGTAACTTACGAGTGGTGCCCACAAACCACGGTGCAGGCAGCGAAATAGAGGTCAGCTTGCAGTGGCATCTTCGGTGACACCAGGGCGGCGGTGTGAAGCGAGGCGGTGCGAAGTGCAGTGCCCACAGATCGCAGTGCAAGCAGTGGCGGCTCAGTGGCAGCAGCGAGACCAGGGTACGAAGTGCAGCGGTTCCCTCTGTGGTGCCTTCAGGTACCAGAGCCAACAGCGATGTCATTGGCGGCATTGGTTTGCTTTTCCATCTGTGGTGGCAGCTGAAACACAGTTCCAGATGCAGGTAATCAGAGGAAGATGAAGACTTTGCTGTTCCTGAGACTTCTTGAACAGGGGGCAAGCTCTACCTGAAGCCCTTGGAGATACTCAGGAAAAGAAGTTGTAGAAAGTTCAGTCCAGTCCTTTCACTGCCCAAGACAGAAGCAGCCACTGCAGGCCAACACAGCGAAGCACACAGCAAAGTGGTAGTCTTTCCTCACAGCTTCTCCAGCTCTTCTTCTAGGCAGGTTCCTTAATCCCAAAGAGTTCTAAAGTCCTGGTGTCAGGGCCGCAATATTTATACCACATTTCCCTTTGAAGTTGGTACCACCAAAGTTCTTCTGGCATACATAAACCAGTTCTGCCTGGCTCAGGCCAGGTGCACTCCAGGAGGGGGAGACAGCTTTGTGAGAAGCAGCCACAGTCCATTCAGGTACAAGCAACATCTCCTCCCACTACTCTAAATACAGCCAGTTCTATTCAGCGTGGCTATGAGTCACACAGGAAAGGCAGGCCACACCTCAACGTCCCCCTTGGGTCTGTCTAGTGTGAATGCACATCCCCAGCCCGTCACTCCAAAAACAGACAGTGAATACACAACAGGCAGAGGCACACAGGATGGTTAAACAAGAAACTGTTCACTTTCTAAAAGTGGCATTTGCAAACAGTATAAAAATCCTCTTTACTAAAAGATGTATTTTTAAATTCTGAGTTCAAGAAGCCTAAAAAGACAAATTACTTACCAGTACACTGTGGTTCTCCAGTATTTGTATCTTTTATAGAGTCACGTGCTTGAATCAGATTAGTAAGTAGTTCCTAAATGGCAATGGCGGCGGGTAAGATGAACCATCCCACCATGCGACCCAAAGTTGAAAATAATAATGTTAAGTAGATACTGTAATTGCAGAAAACAATAGGCATATAGTGTAGCAGTTATTCATTAAGATGAAGGTAACCAAAATGCAACAATCACAAATTAAACAATAGGATAGAAAAAAGACATGAGTAGGTGCATACCTTAGGCGAAAAGACATCGCAGGGCAGCTTGTCCGACTGCTACATCCGCTTTCTGCCATGCATTCAGGCAGTAATGCTTTGTGAAGGTATGGACGTTCGTCCATGTCCCCACCCTGCAGATATCAGGTAAAGACACTCCAGTATACAGGGCAGAGGATGCTACATCTTCCGAGTGGAATGAGCTGTGACCTTGGCAGCAAGTGGACATCCAGCCTTCGCATGGCAGAAGATTATAGTAGAGGAGACCCCGCAAACAATAGATTCTCGTGCAAAGGACTGACCCTTCCTGGGGGCAGAGAAGGCGATGAGCAACTGAGTTGATTTACGGAAAGTCTTTGTTTGTTTGCAAGTAGAATTTTAAACAATGTTTAATGGACAGCGAATGGGGGGGCTCTTTTTGCAGGCGAAGATGGAGCATGAAAAAGGAAGGCCGAATCACTGATTCATTTAGATGAAATGTGGAAGGCACTTTAGGAATAAAAGAAGGATTGGTGCGAAGGACCACTCTGTCCTGATGAAATGCAGGTAAGGGTCTGTTGCGGAAAAGGCTTGGTCTCACTAAAGCTTCTAGCAGATGTGATGACCAATAGAAAAGCCACCTTTCATGAAAGGTATTCTAAATCGCATTTGTGTATTAGTTCAAAGGGAGACCTCATAAGCTGCAACAAGGCAACGTTAAGCTGCCAGAGTACTGGAGGAGGCCTTATCGGTGGGTAGGCCCTGAAGAGACCTTTCATTAACTTCTTCACCAGTCTGTTAGACCACAAGGACAAGTGACCGGAGAAGACCAGACTAGGCGAGATACAATAGATAGGGTGAAATGTCTTCAGGAGGTGAGGAGAGATGATGACGGTGAGTGCTTCAACTATTTTAGAAGTTGTAGCCCCTATCACAAGTCGTTGTGAGGAGGAACCTTAAGATGAAGCATGCCACATTAAGGTGGGTGAGGGTTCACGTCCTCAAGCACCCTTTCTTTCTTTTGTTTTTTTTCAGAAACATCAACTCAAGGATTTTTTCAACACTAAATTTTAATTCTAATTGTTAGACTTTGGTACCTAGTTGCGCTGGTTTGTTTCTTTGGGAGTTTGTACCCATTGGTCTGTAAATCTTCCTTTTGGTTCTTTAGTATTATTTGCTGCCTGGCAGATGTACAAAACTGGTAACCTTTGAGCCAACACAGTGGTAGCAGCTTTGGCTGTGATCGAATGAGTCTGGAAGCTATCAGGAGGATGCTTTGTGGCTGGTGCATAACTTAATGCAGAGCACAATCCAGCACAAGATGGTCCTTTTATACACAGCCTTGCCTTTCTTTGCTTCAGTAAACCCAATAAAGAGCTCATCACCCACTCAATGGTCTCTGGTACGAGCAACGTAGAAGCTAAAGGCTCTCTTTTCATCCAACTGGTGAAGTCTTTCCCCCTCCTTAGAGGGGTGAGGTGGACCAAAGAACACAGGAAGGGTGATGTTCTGAGCAACATGAAAACAAGTCACTACCTTCGGAATGGAAGGCAGCTCGAACCCACAGAACCAGCCTGAGTAGGTGGTGTAAGGTGGGCGGACAGACAGAGTCTGCTACTCGTTCAACTGTGGCACCAAAGTTATAGCTATAAGGAATACTGTCTTGAGAGCAAAGAGAACAATTGTGCAGAGGCTCAAAAGGCGCACACATGAGAAATGTGGGAACTATAAATTTAAGTTCCATTGGGACATAACAAACGGAGAATGAGGAAACATATTTTGGAGCACTTTAGGAAAAACATCACAACAAGTAATTTAAATAATGATGGCTGGTCTGGCATTTATATAAAAATGCCAAATGGGCCGCCAGATATCTCTAAACAGTTCCCAAAGCAAGGGACAACACAAACAACAGAACTTCAGACAATTTGGGGTGAAGTGGGTCAATCTGTTTAACAGTGCACCAAGCCACAAACGTAACCCAAAAGCAGGCGTATACAGATTTGGTCAACAGATGCGTGGCTGTCAGGGGGACATCCACAACTTCTGGCAGAAAGCCAAAAGCACTCAACTGCCGCTGCTTAATCTCTAAAAATAGAGGTGTAGACTGTGCGCATCTGGCAGCAGAAGCCTGCACTAATGTTGCAACAGGAGATCCTCCCAAAGGGGCAACCTGATTGGAGGACAGATGCTCATGCCCATGAGTTTGGGATACAAATACTCTCCGTGACCAATCGAGGGCCACTAGGATGACTTGTGCCCAGTCGGTACTGTTCTTTTTCAGAACTCAGGGCAGGAGAGGTATCAGCGGAAAGGTGTATTATAGTCCAGACTTCACCTTGATGCGGAACGTTTCTCAGAGCAAGAGACGTCTCGGCAACTCCAATGTGCAAGTGTTGACATTGTGCGTTCTCGGTGGTGGTGAACAGATTGGACAAGGGTTCTCCCTATTCACGGAAAAGACGCTGTGCCACTTCCAGATGTAACTGTCATTCGTGATTCGCAAGGCGTCAGCAGCTTAACTTGTCCACTCTGGAGTTCATGGAACACTCCAGGTGTTGCGTCACCAGAAAAATCCCTTGGTGGTCTAGCCACGTCCAGAGACGGAAACAGCGGTGGCCCATGCAGGTACGAGCCGTGGGGTGGTGGGGCCGCGGGGTGGGGAGGGGCAGGGGATTTCGATGGCGAGGGAAAATGAATTATTTTCTTAATTTTCCCTCTTCATCGTCCGTCGAAATCCCCCACCCGGCTCCACCGCTCTTACCTGCAAGGGCCGCGGCTAGAGACAGAGCCTCCTGGAACAGTATCCATGACCCCAGCCTATTCTAATTGTTACAGTACCACATGGCAATGGTGTTATCAGTAAGCAGCTGCACTAGATTCCCTTTGATTGAGGGAAGGAAGGCTTTCAATGCCAAGCAGATGGCCCTCAACTCCAGGAGGTTGATATGGAGTTGGATCGCAACCAGAGACCAGACACCTCGGATCGCCACCTCTCACCAGTGGCTGCCCCAACCCAGAAGAGATCCATTAGTTGTCACTGAGATCGCAAATAGGGTAAGGAGAGGGGTCTACCACTAACCCAATCATAGCCCTGTAGCCACCACTGCTGATCTCTTATAGGCTCCTCTGAGACTTGATCATAAAGATCCTCATGCTGCTGGGTCCTCTGAGACTTCAGATCCCACTGCGGAGCCAGCATATATCACTGGCATGCTTAACCAGAAAGATGCAGGTGGCAATAAGTCCAGCATCCTCAGAGTCGTATTCACTGAGATCAGAACAGAGACTGAAACAATGGGATCATAGTCCAAATGCTCTCTGCCCTGGGGATAAGTGCAAAACTGCACAGTGTCCAGAATGGCTCCAATGAAACAAAGTGTCTGTGAAGGAGTTAGGTGTGACTTTAGGAAATTGATAGTGAACCACAACGTTAAGGGACTCGTAGTGTGGAGGTGGTCGGTGACTGCTTGGAGCGAGCTGGCCTTCACCAGCCACTCGCCAAGGTAGGAGGCAACTGAAACATCCAACCTCTGAAGATATGGTGCATCCACCGCCATCTCTGCCATGCCCTGAGGGGCACTGGCTGGTAAGGCCAAAAGAAAACACAGTGAACTGAAAATGCTGATGGCCCACTGAACAGCAGATAACATCTGTGTGCCTGCAGGCTGGGAATGTGAAAATAAGCATTCTGCAAGTCCAATGCTACCATCCAGTCTCCAGGGTCGATGGCAGATAAGACCTGGGTCACGGTGAGCATACTTAACTTGTCTTTTTTCAGAAAGCTGTTGAGAGTGCGAAGATCTAACAATCTTCGCACCAGGTAAGAGGGAAGGACAACCACAAGCGACTTCTGGCGCCAGAAGACTCTCTATTGCTCCTTTGGCCAAAAGAGCCAGCACTTCCTGTTGCGAATTAGACAGATTGTCCTCAGTCAGCAATTTCAAAGTTGGTGGAAAGTGCGGCTGGGTTTCAAGGAATGGCAAAGCGTAAACCTGCTGAATAATTTGTAGAACCCACTTGTCCAAAGTGATATCCTGCCACCCTGAGAGAAAATGTTGTAGCCTGCTGCCGACTGCGTAGCTGTGCCCGCCTAAGGGAACGCTAAAGAGGTCTGGGAGGGGCGGCAGCTGGGGCTGTGGAAGACTAGGCTGCCCAATTGATTCACTTTTTGGGGTTGCTGTGGTACTAGATGCTCTTACCAAAGCCACTGTTGGGATGGAAAAGTTTTATTCATGGTAATGGATGTATACCCCTGCCCTCAGTGCCTAACTGGAATGTTGTCTGGATCCCCAATGTAGACTTTTGTTGTCATAGGAAAACACGAATCATGCGTGTGTGCCATGGCATAGAACTGTCTCAGGGATTGTGGCCTTGGACGGGGAGGAGCACCCAAAGAGCTACCCTCATAAGTGGTAGAAGGTTACTGCCTTCAACAGGAGGTAAGCAGCACGAGCATGGTGGTGGCAGCATACCATATAGTGATCAGTAGGAGTGAACAGGTCCTGAAGTCATGGACGAGAGGCCTAAAGGCTCACTCCCTTTTTAGGTCTCGCGCCTAGCGTTGCAGTGCTCAGCCCTGCTCGCGCAGCGCGAGACCTCTTGAACGGGCTTCAGAAAGCTAACCACACGCTCGTGCGTGTGGTTTTGCTTTGTGAAGCCCACATTGGCTGTAGCGTGCTTTTTTTTTTTTAAACGGCACGCAATTGGGCAAAGGCGGGCGCATGTCCCGCCTTTGCTCCTCCCATTCCCACTGGTGGCTAGCAGGCGCAGCAGCGCGCGTTCGCCTCGCTGCCGCGCTCCCTCCCCCCGCTCCTCTGTGGTGCGCGCGCACCACTGTTTTTTTTTGTTTTGTTGCTGCAGTCCTCGGTGCCATGGGCCGCGTCTGCTGACCGTCAGTCACATCATTGTGGACGTTACTTGAGGCGCTTCCGTCCGCACGGGAAGGTCACTGCCCTTCACCCTTTGCTGCATTCGAAAATGGCATCGGGTGATAACAGCACGGCCTTATTCCCCGGCACCTCACCCTCTCGCTGCGTTCGAAAATGGCATCGGGGTGATAACAGCATGGCCTTATTCCCAGGCACCTCACCCTCTCGCTGCGTTCGAAAATGGCATCGGGGTGATAATAACAACACAGCCTTATTCCCGGGCACCTCACCCTGTCGCTGCGTTCGAAAATGGCATTGGGGTGATAACAACACGGCCTTATTCCCCGGGCACCTCGCTCCCCCTCGCATGCTGTCATGCAGATTTGCCATCAAAATCGGTGACAGCTCTTGACAGCCTCAGAGTGCATCATTGTACTGCTCCGAAATGGCACGACTGTATTATTTTCTACAGCTCGCTTGAGGAATGTGGAACCATCTTAATATATGCATGTGTCGGTTGCTAAACTGATGAATGCTTGCACGTTTGGGTCGGGGATATGACTGCATTTGCAAGAATAAAAAGAAATTGAAAAACATGGTTTACGTGCCCAAATGTTCCCGCAGCAGTTGTGGTTTTTTTTTTGGTTTTTTTTTTTGCGAAGGCTTCCGCGGATTTGTGTCGGAACCCAAATCCCACACTGCAGTGGGTCAAATCTGTGTATGGAGTATTTAGTTTTATGAGAACAAGTTAGTGTTTACATAGTGTAGCTATCATAATTTATTTTTAAAGGCACGCAAGCGTTCAGATCTCGAGGGCAATTTAACTTTGAAGTTTTAACTTCTGGTTTTAGCTAATATTGCTTAGCATTCTGAAACTTGAGAGCTCACGGGGAAGAGCGATACTACAACTCCCAGAATGCAGAACACTGGTTTCTCCAACCTGGATTAGCGCAGGGGGTGTAATACGTCATGAGGTAACTTGCCAGCACTGCCCAAACCAGTGTTCAGATGTTTTTGTTTTTAAACACCTATTAATTTGTTAAAATATCTAAATGTTTTTTCCGTTGCACGTCCTCCCAAACTCTTATGATGTGGGAGTAGTGTGTTATCGTGTTTGTAGCATAAGTGCTCCTTCAATTTATCTGCTTGTTGGAAGTCACCTTGCAATGGTTTCTTGCCGTGATACGCACTTGCACGTGGTAGGGCTTTACAGTAGCGATTGAAAATTGCATCAGATTTCTTATCACCTGTGAGCTAAGGGCGGGTCTTGCGCCAGCAGCTTTTGTTATGGCGCTGCAAGGTTTCTTAACTGGGTCTGCTCAGTACCAATGCTAAAATTAAGAATACAAGGGGCAGGTGTCCAAAATTGGTGCAGGGAGGCTGGATAGGAGCCATAGCTATGATTAGTGCAGCAGTCTCAGTTGCACCAGGGATGATAGCTGTAACGTGCACCAGCATTGCAGTCATGTTTTTAATAGGAAACGAGTGGGCAAGAGAACCAGATTTACTAGCTTATATTAGGGTCTTGGATTCCCTCATACGCCCCTGGCCTGGATCCATAACAGATTATCAGGATAGCAGCATAGGATATATTTATACACAGTGCCAAAAGTAATTATTTACATAGTGGATGGTTATCTGAAAATGTGGCATTTGATCTTCTCCTCACTCTCCGTCCTTTTGCTTCACGCTGCTCTTCTCTTCCTCACACTCCTTCCTTGTGCCTCACGCTGCTCTTCTCCTCACTCTTCGTCCTTGTGCCTCACGCTGCTCTTCTCCTCCTCACTCTTCGTCCTTGTGCCTCACGCTGCTCTTCTCCTCCTCACTTTCCATCCTTGTGCCTCACGCTGCTCTTCTCGTCCTCACTCTCCGTCCTTGTGCCTCACGCTGCTCTTCTCCTCCTGACTCTCCGTCCTTGTGCCTCACGCTGCTCTTCTCCTCCTGACTCTCCGTCCTTGTGCCTCACGCTGCTCTTCTCCTCACTCTCCGTCCTTGTGCCTCACACTGCTCTTCTCCTCACTCTCCGTCCTTGTGCACGCTGCTGTTCTCTCCTCACTCCGTCCTTCAGCCTCATCTTGCTCTTCTCCTCACTCTCCTTCCTTGTGCCTCATCTTGCTCTTCTCCTCACTTGCCTTCCTTGTGCCTCACGCTGCTCTTCTCCTCACTCTCCTTCCTTGTGCCTCACGCTGCTCTTCTCCTCACTCTCCATCCTTGTGCTTCACGCTGCTCTCCTCCTCACACACATTCCTTGTGCCTCTCGATGCTCTTCCTCGCCTCACACTCTGTCCTTGTGGCTCGCACTGCTCTTCTCCTACTCACTCTCCATCCTTCTGCCTCATGCTGCTCTTTTCCTCCTCACACTCTGTCCTTGTGCCTCACGCTGTTCTTCTCCTCTTCGCTATTCATCCTTGTGCCTCACTCTGCTCTTCTCCTCACTCTCCACCCTTGTGCCTCACGCTGCTCTTCTCCTCCTCACTCTCCTTCCTTGTGCATCACGCTGCTCTTCTCCTCACTCTGTCCTTGTGCCTCACGCTGCTCTTCTTCTCCTCAGTCTCCTTGTGCCTCACGCTACTCTTCTCATCCACTCTCCTTCCTTGTGCCTCATGCTTCTCTTCTCATCACTACCTTCTTCACGCTGCTCTTCTCCTCACGCCTTCCTTCTTCACGCTGCTCTTCTCCTCACTCCCTTCTTCACGCTGCTCTTCTCCTCACTCTCCTTACTTATGCTTCATGCTGCTCCACAACTAACAATTCCAATCCAACCCACATAATTCCACTACACACCACATACATAAACTCCATTACACATGGGTAAAAGACTTTGCCATTTACAACACCAAAAGCTCTAACTCAAACAAATGCGAGACCTATTGCGCACCACAGAGGAGCGGGGGCTCGGGAGCGCGGCACATTGGCTGTAGCGTGCTTTTTAAAAAAAAATACCGGCACGCAATTGGGCGAAGGCGGGCGCATGTCCTACCGAGGTGCGGTTTTCGTGTTATAGGACCCGCGCATAGCAAGTGGGTTGGATGATTAAAGTGTAAGACAGTTAAGCGTTTTATAGTTTTCAGTATGCTGTTAGCTTTGAACAGCTCTGCAGGTCCTTTACGAGATTTGATATGACCTCGTCTGCTTAGTTGGTTACTGCATTAGGTGGTTCAATCTGACATTTTGTGTATAGTTGTTGCACTGAGCTGGCATGATTGGCGGGAGAGAGAAGTGGAGAGAACTGTTGAGATGGGCATTTTTTTCATCATCCCGTATCTGAGTGTCTAGTGTTAGATGTAAAGAAATGCTCAGATTGTATAGATATTTGGGACCTGCAGAGGACTAAAGTCCTCCAAAATTGTCCAGTAATGTGTGGCAGATCTCTTTAGTTATTCCATACCTGTTGATTTGGTGGTGTTTGTTTTTTGGCTGTACAGTGCTGGTGATGGATGTAAAGTCGTGCGCTCAAGGCCCAAATACTAAAGTAATGAATGATACAGATATATTATTCTGGTGGGTGAAACTGGCACAGGGCACATACGCCGGCCCCTTTTATTGGCAGGGTCACCTGAATGATGATGCCTGTGTTAGATGGGTGTGAGACACTGCCTCTTGGGAGGGCTGCTGCATGATGTGACAGCACAGACTATTCCAGGGCCCCAAAAGTAGTAGAATGGGTTAGGCGGCAGGCATTAGTCATTTTTAATGTATACTAAATTTATAAACAACTGCTGTTGTGCTCATCTCAAATTAAGATAAACGGTGCCACCATGTGGTAGACTATCATATGTGCTAGTGTTGACAATTACGTGCAGGTGCTGATCACCGGAAACCACTTGCTCAAATTAAGCACTGACTGCATCGGTACTGTTGGGACTTACCTGCTGCTAGATCCTCATCTGCACTGACAGATGGTCAGCTGAGGCCATAACCCTCCTCCTGCTGAGGTGATGCAAGGGTAAAATCCCCTTAGTCTAGTCTGCGAGTACTAATTACCACACTAGGCCTAACTGGGTAAGTTCAAGCATATGTGGAGGCTTAGGAGAAAAGCACTTTATCATCTAAGTGCAAGACATCTAAACCTTAGCATTCTGCTTAAACCCAGGACTCGGAACAGAACTATTTTCAACAGACCTATCCAGCTGCTTACATTCATGAATAGACGCGGAGATGTTCAGCAAGACCTCTGAAATTGTGCAGCAGGGAGGAACAAAATTATGTGGCAGACTGACTAAATTATGTGGCTAGAAATGGCAAATTATGCACCGTTATACAGCACACTTTGTAATAGTATAGTTCTATTATTTTGTCATTTGTAAACAGGTTAACAGTGTCTGGGGAAATGTTTCACTTCATTAGTATCTGTTTTACACGCAAATACAGCAATAAGCAACAGAAACTGAACTAGCCAACCTTTGGAAAGTGCCTTTCACTGAGCCGCCAAGTTTTTAGTAACCTTGCTTCATTTTTGTTTGTTAAAATCGGCAGATTATGCAGTGGATGGTGGATTATGTAATAAATGCATCAAATAAATATGTAGAAAAAGCTGCGCCCACAAAACTGCATAATTCAAGTCCAAATGGTGATAAGTGATCCAAAGGTAGATGCCATGTGCATTACTCTTCCCTGAAATCAGACTTGGGGAAAATATTATTATTTTAGAGTAGCCACCATTTCTTGCCAAAGCAATTTGGCAGATGCTTCTTTATACGTGGTGCCTAAACGTCAGCTACAACCTTTCAATTTCTTTAGCAGACACACAGGTATTGCCATTAATCAATTCATGGGATTTAACTCATTCTCTTTGGAGATTGCCTCCTTGGATGTCTCACTCATGTGGATGCTTCTGCATGGACACACATACCTCCCCAAAGCACATGTCTGAAGCAGAGAACACTACTTGTGGAGAGGTGTGGTGCAGCGGCCAGGGCAGCTGACTTCGGAGCACAGGGTTCACGGTTTGATCCCCGGCTCCGGCGGCAGCTCAGCTCAGCACCATGTGACTCTGGGCAATAGCTCACTTAATTTCCACTACGGCCCCCAGCGCCTTGAGACCCGTAAGGGTGAGTAGCTGCGCTATATAAAAACGGACTTACTTACTTGAAATTCACTACTGCACAGGAAAATATCAACTGGAACACAAAATAAATTATGGTGATCCCAAATTTGCTAAGATTTACCCAGAAACTATATGTCCCACTGAATGAAATAGAGACTGAAAATGCAACATAGGAGTGACAACCACTGCATGTCCAGGGGAAGCAGTGATTTGACTTTTGTGCCCTTGTCAAACGTGGATGCTGCAGTAGAGGAGATCGTAGCTGAAGGTGCTCCCATCTAGTTCGCTGCAGCAGATGACAAGCTGACCAAGCAAAGATTCAGGAGCTGCTATAGAATGCTATTAATCAAAGGCTGCATGTTCATGCATGCAGCGTAACTCAGGTTCCTTACTTCTGCTAGCACAAGAGCAGTGTTAACACCAGAATAGAGCACTTTAAGTGCACACCAAAGTCCAGCCCAATAAAGGTAAGCTTATGAAATGTAGGGAAGAGCAAAAGTATCATTCTAGTACGTATTTCGCGATAAGTAAAATCAGAAGAACGCTACATAAAGTTAAGTTGAAAAAAGGACAAACAGTTACTGTCTTTGTATTTATTCGAAATGTTACTACTCCCAAATGAATCATTGTCCAATTCGTTGGGGTAGTAAAACAATCGTCGCCTTTTGTCACTGTGACATCTCTCAGGAAAGCAGACATCTTAACACTCTCCTAAAAGATTAATACTGACAGGGGAACAGATCAGAAAACAAGCATTTGCAATGCAATAGGTCTCGCATTTACGAGAGTTTGAGCTATTGGCATCGTAAATGACAATGCCTTTCATTTATGCGTTGGTTTTAAAACAGATAAATAAAAGGCATTGTCATTTACGTTGCCAATAGCTTAAACTCTTGCAAATGCAAGACCTATTGCATTGCAAATGCGTGCTATAAATTTTTTTTAAAAAGCGTTAGGGGAGAGCGTGTCCTGCCTGCTGTTGCTATTTGAGAAAATAGTGCTCAGAAGCTGTAATTAAAGCCTACCGAGAAACAACACACTTAATAGGGGGTGCTGCCATGGGAGGTTACAAAATGAGACATGGCGGTACTAAGGAGGGACTACTAAGCCTTTTGACCAATGAACAGCCACAGTTTACAGTGGACAATGACACAAGCCAATGAAACATATGGGCGGAGAGTGGGCATAGCTTCAAGTCCCTACACCTCAATACAGCAGGCCTCGCAGAGCAGCGCATGCGCTGCCCAGGCTCGACCTAAAAATACATTGCATTCACGGTAAACCGTTGGTTTATAAAACAGACTGACACACAATTCCTAATGGATTGTTTGTTTTTGAATTTATAATTTCCGGTCATATAATTTGTCCTCCCTCTGGAGCAGCTGTACAATTCCTCTTCCTTATTTCTCCACTAGTCAATTATATTTATAATTTTGGCAAATATAAATCATAAAAAATTAGAACATTAGCAAAATTCACTGGTAATTAACAGTGCCTGTTGAGCTGATTCAAGGGAAAACAGATATTAGGAAAGGAAAATCAAAGATGAATGCCTGAGGACCGGACTTGTTACTAAAGAGATCTGGTAGAAAGGTATCTTTTATGTTGCTGTCAGAGGCCTTTACACATTCATCGGGAAGCGAGGCCAGACCCAAAGGTGAGCGTGGATGTGGCAACAGACACAGTCTCATGTGTGTCACACGGTATTAGCTTTGCTCACATGGTCTTAGGGTTATAAGCCGATATCACAGGAAAGGAGATAACATAAGCTGGAAACACCTGTGCAGTGTGGGTTTCCACCACGTTTGGAGACTGGGGACTGTTGATGTTTAATGGGGGTGAGGGGGATCAAGCTCTCCAGGACATTATCAGTAGTTGCAGAAGCTTTGATTTTGAGAGGAGAGGTTTGGGGGCCAGTTCTTGGCACAAAGCCCTGCCTCCTCTCCATGATCTGGGCTTACACCCTAACCAGACTCTGACCCTTGAAGTCCCCACCGCCACTCACACAGTGAAATTTAGGTGAAAGTTGGCAGGCCTGTGGGCTCATTCACAGATGTGGCTTGGTCATGGAAGAGGAGAACAAAACTAATAGCGTTGAGCGAGTGGTAGCAAGGGTGTAGTTAGAAGTAAAACAAAAAACATTCAACGCTACCAAAGAAAAATCAAATAAGAGACAAGATGGCAGTGGTAATAATAGACTGTCAGCACCTCTGTTAAGTAGGTAAATGTAATGTAGAAATAAGTATAGTGTGCTCAAATGAATAGACACTATGCCATCCCAGTAGTGTGCATTAATATATGGAAAAATTTCCACATATATACAAAATTATTTTACAATGCAGAGCACAATAGAGTGATTTTGATTTGTCACAGTTACAGATCCAATTTTAATTTGTAAAGTACTCCAAAACAGCATAAATTCAAGCAAAGTCCATACGTAAACAAAAGTAATAGCCCAAAGGTCTGTTGACACGTAGGTTGATAGATGACGCACACAGCCGACACGTGTTTCGTCGTGTTGACGACTTTTTCAAGGCTTGAAATCGTTATGACCCCGTTTGTCCTTTTCAAATCAAGGGTTTTGACCTCAGGAGCCCCCTTTGCATTTAGGAGGAGTATGCGATAAATACAACCCCTAGGAAGTCGAGGATACGGGTGGATCCAATGTTGGATCTAATTGCCACCTCCCATAAAAACCTAATGCTCGTAGTTATCTATATTTCACCTCTCAGTTTAGGGCGAAAAGTTTCAAGGAAGTAACGTGGGCATACGTTAGCGTATTATCCAGTAAGGGGAGGCCTGTAAACGAATAAGAGTAGCAGACCGTAGTGGCTTGGCAAACAGTATCAGGCGTAAATATTTCACCAAAGAAACCATGAAACAGCTTTTAATATATTGGGGGCCCTGTCAAAATGTTCCTTTATATTTTGGGCTGCTGCTAAAAAGCAGTCTTTGCAGTGTTGTAATAAACAAGAGCAGAAGAGAATAGAGCAAATTTGGACGGCAATCCTGATTGGTCTGTAAAACCTGGCTTTTATGCACAGCTATACCGAGTCAAGATTAAGCCATTGATAAAGAGCTGCACATGTAATCAGTGAAAAGGGTTTACACATCAAGAAGTGCATAAACCATTCGAGGTATAAGTCAAATATATACATAATACCACACCGTGACAGTTTGATGGGTATGGGTTCATTTTTTTCCCATTCCTTCGGGACTAATCTTTGCATTCTCTTTTAATGACCTTTGACAGCAGCATGCTTTTTAAATGCTGCATGCACTTCTCGCAGTAAAGGCATGGGCAAGTACGCCTTGCACACAGCTACAGATTTATTGTTACTGGGGGTGTTCATCCACCATGAAGGTTTCATAATTGCTTAGGCAAAAGCAGATGTGGTCTGAAAAGAGCAAAAGAGTTGATTTAAATCTGAAGATCAGTGATGCAGAAAATCAGCACAGAGGACTTAACAGGAGGGTGTGCTTGGCATCTTTGTCTAATCAATGCATTTGGTCTACAAATAGGTGCAGCAGAAGTGGGGAGAAGAAAAGCACATATGTGCCAACTGAAGCGTTAAAGGTTTGGCAATGGCAGACAGCATCCAGCGTTCAGAGATTTGTCAAAATCATGCCAGGATGGCGTATATCTGTGTAAAAACTTTGTACAGAATGGATACTTAGAATACGTTTCCTCTGCATTTAAGCACCTGAAACCATTTCATTTTGTGGCAAGCACACAGGGGCGGTGGGTCCATTGGGGCGTTGGGGCGTAGCCCCCCCGCAGCTCCCTCGGCGTCTTTGAACCTAAGTAAACTGAATCAGTTTACTTAAGTTCAAAGAGCCGAGGGAGAACTGACTAATCATGTCAGTCAGCATGACGTCGGACCGCCCACCCCTTCAGAGTCTGAAGGGGGTGGGCGGTCCTGCGTCATGTTGACTGACATGATTGTTAGAGGGACCAGGGGCAGCAGGCAGCACTGCAGCACAAGTGCGCATGGTTGGGCAAGGGCACCGAATTTTCGCGCCGTGCCCAGTCATGCGCACTTGTGTGTGCACTGGCTTGCGCATGCCCATTAGGAGAGCGAGGGTTGAGCAAAGGCTCAAACCTCGGTCTCCTAATGGGCAGGCGGGCGAGAGGTAACCGTGCCCTAAGCCAATCCAGCGCCAGGATTGGCTGAGAGGGGCTGTAGGCAGGGCCAAACGGAGTCGGACCCGAGGCGGCGCGGACGGCGGACCTCCAGAGTCAGGTAGGATTTTTTTTTAATTTAAAAAATCCCCCGGGCCCCCGAAACAACCCCCCCCCCCCGCGAGCCGCGTCTGCACATTACTTGATTGGAATATCTAGGGTGCTGTTCCATGTCACTGGGCCTCAGACTGCGCTTTTCTCACACATGATTCATGTGGTGTGGTTGAGCCCCGTGTGGTTGTTCACCAGGGCATGTACTCAATATATCATACTAGCGTGCCCACGCACGTGTCGTAGCCTAGGCCATGTGGTGTAGCGCTGCAAGTGGTGACTGTCCCGGTGAAGCGCTCCGAGGAGTACAGGGAACAAAGCGCCTTGAAAGACATCTGCTTATGCAGCGGAGCGCTTGTGAATGAAGTGCTGATCTTTGGAAAGTTACAAGGGTGAGAAGCTTTCATTCTTCCCCCAGAGCCCCCTGGAGGGGGCGCTTGTCATCTTTAATTAACAGGGCTCCTGCCTGCAGACAATACTGCGCCCCCTCCCTCCCCGAGCTAGGGAGACAGACCCCCCACGCCCCCCAGAGCGGATTACCTCGTGCAGAGAGACTGTGACGGACCAAGGCCTAGAGAGAGATGTCCCTTGGCAGCAGGGCTGAGGGTCGTAATAAGAACACGTCAGCTCTAAAAAATCCCCCGGGCCCCCGAAACAACCCCCCCCCCCGCGTGAGCCGCGTCTGCACATTACTTGATTGGAATATCTAGGGTGCTGTTCCATGTCACTGGGCCTCAGACTGCGCTTTTCTCACAAATGATTCATGTGGTGTGGTTGAGCCCCGTGTGGTTGTTCACCAGGGCATGTACTCAATATATCATGCTATCGTGCCCACGCACGTGTCGTAGCCTAGGCCATGTGGTGTAGCGCTGCAAGTGGTGACTGTCCCGGTGAAGCGCTCCGAGGAGTACAGGCAACCACCAAGCGTGGTGTGATGGGGGCAGCTATTGATGGCAGAGGCCCAAGGATGCGTCTTAAGGGAAGAACTTTAGAAAAAATAGAAAAGGGGATTTTTAATACAGCCGCCCACTTCCTGGGAAAGAGGCAAACACAAGGCGGGGAACAAAGCGCCTTGAAAGACATCTGCTTATGCAGCGGAGCGCTTGTGAATGAAGTGCTGATCTTTGGAAAGTTACAAGGGTGAGAAGCTTTCATTCTTCCCCCAGAGCCCCCTGGAGGGGGCGCTTGTCATCTTTAATTAACAGGGCTCCTGCCTGCAGACAATACTGCGCCCCTCCCTCCCCGAGCTAGGGAGACAGACCCCCACGCCCCCAGAGCGGATTACCTCGTGCAGAGAGACTGTGACGGACCAAGGCCTAGAGAGAGATGTCCCTTGGCAGCAGGGCTGAGGGTCGTAATAAGAACACGTCAGCTCACCGAGGGACTCCCACAAAAGCCCCATTCAGGGGCAGCGGTTTTAATTAACAATCTGCGAACGCTAAACATTCCCTCCTACAACTGACTGGCCGTGATGAGGGGGCTTTCACCACAACTGGCCCCTTCCTCGCCATCTTTACCGCCCTCCACAGTCCACACCCATCTCTCATCCGAATCGTGTACATTAGCTACACTGTGCCTGAACGGCTGCTTGTGGTCTATCCTCCCTCAGGACCCGGTATAGGTGGGAGTGACACCAGGCTCTTGGAGGACCCGAGCTCTATCAGCAGTCCCAAAGTGCAGTTCTCCTATGGCACGGCCGGGAACCCAGCCCACTGGTTTCTCACCACCAGAGTCAGGGCCGCAAATTGTAGTAACTGCCCCGGCCCATGCCAAACAAGTTCTGTGCTTCCTGGAATGTGATACAGGTGTCACCCGGGTACATATCCCCGAGCAACTCGCATTCCCCCTCCCTCCACACTGTTAATGAGGGCTCAGAGCTGAAGTCCCTGACCTACAGCAGCCACGCTATCAGAAGTTTCTTTGAAAATGCCTGAGCTCTGAACATTCTCCTAATGGTGCTCTCCCACGCCAGGGTGACCTGCATCACATCACCCGCTCGCCAGCCAAACAGAAGGCAAATCCTGAACCTTTTGCAGCCCCGCCAACAGATGCTTCTCCCAGTCATCTTCCTAAGCACACCATCTGGCCCGTGCTGCAATTGCGCAGCTAAATAATATAATTCAAGGTCCGGGAGACCTAGACCTCCGTGCTCAAGGTCGAATTTTAGAACCTGCAGGCCTACGCTGCTCCGCTTACCTGCCCACACCGCTCCGCTTACCTGCCCACACCAGTGCCACTAGGAGCTATCAAGGATCAAACACTGCGAATTCTGCAAGACGTACAGTCACCTCAAGAGCAACACCATCTTTACCAGGGAAAATCTAACCACTACAGACAAGGGTAGTGTCTGCCAAAAGGACATAGAGGCACGCAGTCCCATTAGCACCGTTCCTATGTTAAGGGCTTTGGCATGTCTCCCCTCTGCACCAAGCATAGTTTTGTGTGAAAAAAATCGCTATTTTGCATATTTAAAGCCGAACTCCACAATTGAAAGCCCCTGGTAAACATCACTTGAGTGAAACGTAATCATTGTTTCCTTAGACATCGCTCCCGTGACTTATATTCAGGATGTAGCATTGCATTGGCACGTTTATCATCGGCTTCAGGCAGATGAAAGGCCGAGATGCCCCGAAGATTCAGGCCTATATTTGCATATATGGACGCTCTATTTATACAGCGCCAAGACTCATGAATTTGGAAGCAACAACTTGTTTATGGAAAGAAATGGTTAAAAAAATTGTTTTCTATGATAGGAGAAAAGGCAATTAGATCACTAGAGTTATGTTACTTTGTTAGGTAAAATTCTAATGTACTCTGGTCATAAGCTGCGTTATGCAGAATTGTGTTACATTATTTTGTGTATTACTGCGTTGTATTATGATACGCTAGTTTGTTCTGGGGTAATGACATTTTACTGAAAACCTTTTTCCTAGACAGAGGTTTGGGGGCCCCTTTCACAATCTTGGGTATTGTACTCTGTCGTTTCTGCAGTCAAGCCAGGATTTTCTTGGTGTTCTTACATAAAGGAGGTTAGAATAATCAATCTCAGAGGCAAACCACCTGAGAAGCCTGGACACAGTACCTATTCCCACGTCACTGACTTCCAATGCCGTTCTCAGATGTTTGACCACAGGCGTAGGGGGTGCCTGAAGGAGAACTGCCTGCCTCGGGCGCTCACCGTTTGAATACACCCCTAAGCCCAGTCCGAGCTACAGTGGGGTAACACATGATGAATACAGTGTTGTGCTGTGCCAAGGAAAGATAATGGCGCACTATCAGGTTGAGCAAGTCGCCTGCCAATGACGTCAGCGACGCTCATGCTGCATATGGCTGTTCTGTGTGACGCTCACCCTCGTGCTGTGGTGCGAAGTTGAGCCAGCAACATCTAGCCTAGGATTTGTAATCAAGCTACTTCCTGTGGTACAAAGTCATATGTGTAGAGCAGTGCACAGAGGTCAGAAGTGGAAGATGCGTGTTTTAGTGTAAAGCACACATTTTACACGTAGGCATTTCAGGCAATATTCCACTTGACCTCTTGCCTGGTTACTCGACTTGTTATGATTTGAAATTAAGCTAGATCAGACTGCATTAGAAAATCTTGTTTTGCACCAAAACCTATATTTTTTGCGCTGGCTTCCAAACATGCCCCCTTTGCATACATTGACAAGTTGTTGGCACAAAGAGGTTTGGGCACTGAGGAGGGTCAACTTCTGGTGCAAATAGCTTTTCCGCATGAAAGTTGATCTGTTGCTGATGTTTTTGCATTGTCATTGTTTGTGTCGCTCGAGTTGCACCCTCCTGCAAGTAGCTGCAGGGAGATCCGGTGCAGCAGAGCAGGGCGCATGCGTGCTTGTGGTGTAAAATACATCTCCAATGGGCACCTGCAGTGGACAGTGATACCGCTTTAGGCTACGGATCCCAACTGATACAGGGGCTTGGTCACTTCGCATTCCCTCATCTCCTTGTGGTTTGTGTGTCCACAGCCAAGGTTGGCAACTTTTCCATCCGTTTAATTTCCTTTGTGAATGTATCTCTTAATTTGTTTTGTACATCAGACAATGTGTATGTTGCACTATGGTGGCTAATCCGGCGAGTCAATGCGGAGAGTTTAGATGGGATGGAGATTCTCATTTGTGTCTGAAGGGTTACAGTTGTTGGTTTGTACACGTGTCCTTCAGCCATTGTAATTCTCTCTTCCGCATACACCTCTGACCATTATAGTTTCTAAAGAGCAGCGTTAGTGTGCGCATCTTTGCACTCGAGTATCTCCTCTGCAGTTCTTCAGTTTTGTGACTCGCCATGGGCCCAATGATATTATGTTTGTGTGATGATGCATTTTGTTGTACATAAAGGGACATCCGCAGTTTACTTTTTTTAAATATGTGTGTATGTGAGTGTCTGTGCTGCAGTTGATGGTACTTCCTTACAGATGTGCTGTCAGTAACTTGTGTGTACATCACACAGCCACATTGTAAACTGATATCAGGATATTGTTTCTGGTTCCACCCGCAGATTCTTGAATTCACCTGAGTAAGTGTTTGTGTGTTTTAAGTGGCACCAGAGCGCGGCGCGGCTTGCTGTGTCTGTTCAGGTGACATCCCGCTAGGCCCTCGGCAAACGGCCTACAAACACTTCCGCAATGTCACCAACAGTTGCCTCTGCCAACTTTCCAACATCAAGGGCAAAAACAAAAATTCACAAGTGGTGAGGGTGCAGATCCTTTTACTCCTGTACCCATGTCCGACCATATTGTGCAAATATCTGAAAATGCTGTCTTTTTATTACTCTCCAGTGAAGGATGAACTGTACACCTTTAAATACTTTCATTTGCCATTCTAATAGTTTTCTCTGCTAAACAGTACATTCTAATAGTTTTCTCTGCTAAACAACTTTCTATTTACTTTTCGAGTTTATGAGCGGTTTCAGGGCGCGCACACTGAATATCGACCACAGAGTATCAATAGGGCACATTATCAAGGATAAAACATCAAAAAAAATATAGACAGGTGTGAGTCTAGATTTTCTACACCTAACACCACATATTGTATTAATTGTATTTATATAGCGACTCTACAATAGTCTACAGTGATGAGTACATATCACAAGAATTACCACTTGCTATTGTTTAATATGCTAAACTGAGGGAGACGTTAAATGTACTGTGTTCTGCTATAGGTGATGAACTTGCCACATAGAGAATTTTATGGCGTTCCGGAGCATGAGTTGTGTTTGAGTGTTGCTCCTTCTTTATTCCTTTTTGTTTCCTTTGGCTCTCATTCATAGTATATGTACAATTGCTAAGTGCTTGTATTCATAAACCTTCTACTCTATTTAAAGGTATTTTCTGTATTCCAGGTATGAATGGCTCCAAACTAAATGGCCAAGAATGAGTTCTGGTGTTGGAATATGCAGAAGGGTTCAGGTTTGTGCAGTAGAATGTGATGAGTTTTCAACTTCCAGAGAAAATATAGAGAGGACATGAGATGAGAGAACTCTCTTAAGGGCATACTTTTTGAGGAGGCCCTCTGCTTTTGATTGCAGTGGCTCAGTTTATTTGGTGATTCACAATTCCAATCATGGGTAAAACATGGCTTGTTGAACATAGATGAGATGTACTTGCAAATTGTTTGATTGCATATTGCATTTCAGGTTTTCAATTTGACCAATCCTTTGACTTCTTACCAACAAAATATGAGTGTCTTCCTGGTCGAGGACCACACTGCTTTTTCTCTTATCTGTCTTGTATCAAGACCCTGCTGGACTATGGGGTGAAAGAAAGCTTGAATAAGCAGCTACCTATGTTATATGACATCTCTTTATTAATGTAATAACTGCACTTTCACAATTGCTTTATTAACCTTCCTGCTTTCTCAAATTTGCTTGAAAATGCACCATTTGTCCACTCTTTTTTCAAAATTTTCTCGGGGGGAGAACCCCCCAGAACCCCCCTTAGGTTGTTCGGGCTCGCTCGCTACGCTCGCTCGCTGCGGTGCAGTATGCCAATTATTTTACGCCCCACCAGCCACCACTGCAAGCACAGGTACAGCTACAGCTAGGGAAAGTAGCTACCTGGAGAGCCCCATAAGGAAGGCCAGAAGCTCGAAGCCCTAGCTTCACCATAAAAATCCAAAATGCAGCAAACGTGCTTGTAAACGCAGAATGTGCCTAAGCCCCTCATTCAGTCTTGGTGCTCATCTGTGAGGCTGCCCATCAATGGATGCACCACACAAAGGACAAGCCGCTCCCTGAGGGGCAGCAGCAGTTAATCACTGGGAGGGTAAGTGGAAGCAACGCACATGATACCTACGGTTTTGTGCAGAAGGACTGAGTTTGTACACAGAAAGCATTGGGATGAAGTGTGCTTAAGGTGTGTAAAAGAGGGAATATTGTGCAGCAGCACACCACCTCTAGTCACAGAACAGCACTAAAGCCCTTGCTCACTTGTCTTTATATTGATATTTTCATACAAGATTTCTCATATTGTTACTTTTACAAAAACTTTATAGACACCTTATCCTTCCACCACTCCTCCCACTTCTGTACATTAGTACAGTATCCATGCAAATGAGGGGGAGAAAGAATGTCTATGCTTGAGTAAAAACTATGCAGGCTCAGTGGATAGCTGCAAGAGATCAGGCATGCAAAATGTGAGAAGACGGCATCCGGAGTGGCACAAGACGAAAGCATTTCTGCATGTCATTGGGGAGACAGACAATTTTTCCTCCTGGGGGACTAAAGTCTTACTGATAAAGGAAAACTGGCCACATGGCATCAATAGGAGAACCACTGAATTAAGGGGGTAAACAGCATTGGCAGAAAGGATACAAGAAGCAAGCATCTTGATATATAGTTTTGACATTCCCCACAGGGAACTTTGGTGAGTGGAAGATTAAAGACTGCTTGGCTTAACACACCTTACATCAACTTGCACAAAGACATGCTCTAGGGACAATTAAAGCATGAAGCTCTAACTCCACAGCCACCGATGCCCTGCCAGCTTATGCAGTGTAGAGTCTGCAACTTAGGTGAGCCCCAGCAAATCGTAAAATGCAGAGCTTGAATCGTTCTGAGTGGGGGTACCAGCCTGCAAGACAGTAATTTGGAAGTGTACCAGCATCACCCCTCCCAACACACACACACACACACTCCACACTCCACACTCCACACTCCACACTCCACACACACACACCACACTTAGTGCAGGTTTTTTTTTTTTAATTGAAAGGAAGGCTAAATAAAATGTTTTACATATTATTTAAAATTGAACATGTGGTAGGTCATTGGGCTTAAACTGATTCAGGGTACTAGGCTTGCATATTTGATGTAGTTTTCTTGTCAGCGAACATGTTTTACTTTGTTAGTGCTTATTTCTTGTGTTTCAACCTGATGTGAAGTTCATTATTTTCCTTTATCTTCCCACTCTGTATGCTGGGCCTGGTCATCCCCTATAGGTAGGCTCCATAGCACCACAGGATTTCATTTCCATTTTCCTGCATATGATTTTCATTGCACCTACTTAACCTATCCCTCCTGGTCTCCCGTATGGACTCAATATAAGTACACTCTGAGGGCTTAACAGTGCCTGCAGTAGGGTTGTCTCTTGAGCACTCCTGGCAGACCCACATATGATACTCCCTTGTTGTTCAGCAGTGCTTTCAAAGGTTGGGGTTATTGATGCTTCTGAATGAACTCAACATTATACTCCCGGCATGCTTAACAGTGCCTGCAGTGGGGATGGTTCTCTGTCGGGCCTGGGTGGACTTCATATAATACACTCTGGTGGCTTAACATTACCCGCATTAGGATTGGCTCTCAGTTGCCTCTTGGTTGACTACTTATAATATTCTCTGGTGGCTTAACAGTGCCTGCACTAGGGTTGGCCCTCAATTGCATTTGCTTATAATACTATCATATTTACTGATGGCTTAACAGAGCCTGCATTAGCACAGTACCTTTAGACGCTACAGGGTGGACTCGCATACCCTAATGGAGCCCATTTGATGCACATCAATGAAGGATTTCTACGTATTAATCTGTTCACCCAAAAGATGGTATGTACCTGCATGTGTGACTATGCCTAGTTTCAAATTCCAATAAACACTTCTGCTTAAGCACAGTGACATTTGATCAACAATACATACACCACGTCATAAAATCCCATGCACCTTATCGCGTAGGCCCCATTTAGGCCATTTTAAAACAATACCCTTCCCACCATGTACCCCAATGGACAAACTAGAGTACAAAGGATATCTGAGAGCTTTACGACCTACATCTGGATATGAAGAACCATAAAAATAATAAAAGTGAACAACGCAGAAATCAAGTTGGGCCTTGCATGGCATAAGGAAGTTCTAGACAAATAATGATTCAATACAAATAAAGAAATTTAGCCAACATAAAAGGAAAATTGGCATCCACATTACTGCTAATTTCGAACATGCCATGCTCACTTGCAGTGAATTGCTTTGTTGATGTTTATTATAAATTGTGATGACAATGTTAAAGAAGATGCTTATGCCACTAGAAACAGTAATTCAAAAGACGAGCCAACTCGCTAGGAGTAATCAAAATAGCATTGCCAAACCAGTTTTAACAAGCATTTGCAATGCAATAGGTCTCGCATTATTACAGTTTGAGCTATTGGTGTTGCATTATTTAGCAATGCCAATAGCTCAAACTTTAATAATGCGAGACCTATTGCATTGCAAATGCTTGTTAATGTTCAGCTGCTGTGTGCTTAACTCACTCCTTGGCCTACATTGGTTGGATACGAAGTGCTGTGCAGCGCAGGAGTGGTGACTCTGCACTGGGTGTATGTGTGTCTCGGAAGGGTACAATACAGACATAGGGCAGTGCTGTACAGTGTGTGCAGGGTGAGTGCATGTACAGGATGTATGTTTACCTGCGAGGAGTACAGTACATTAAGGATGTAGTTTTGTGCAGCATGCACATGGTGAATGTGTGTGCTAGGTGTATGCCTGCAAGTGGCACAATACAGAATGGCTACAGTTCTGTGCAGAGGATGCAAAGGAAATGTGTGTGCCGAGTGTATGTGTGCCTGTGGTGGCACAATATATGGAAGTAACAGTGGTGGACAGTGTGTGTGCTGAGTGCAAGTGTGCCTGTAATGGTACATTGCGTGGAAGATCCTCAGTTCAATTTTGGGAGATTCAGGCCTGCATGGTGAAGTAATGAGGAGGTAGAGGAAGCACCCCCCCCCCCCCCAGACAGATGTGTATTGCTGCATTCCTGTGAGTTGGGTGGGACACAATAGGGAGGGGAGAGCACACTTCAAAGGGTGTTCTTTGACACAATGAGAGATCACAAGAAAGGGGCCTGGACACACCTCAGGAAGATGGGGCTGATAAGGGAATCAAAGAGTAGGGCTGGAAGCCAGAAATTAACCTTTCGATGCTCAGATCACTGTGGCTGACATCCAGATGTGAACTCTAGTAACTCCCATGGCCGGTGTTGTGGGACTATTTGCTTTGGAGCCTCTCCTGCTGTGACAGACAGCTTTTGAGGAGGAAAAGGGACAGAGGAGTATGTACTTGAAATGAAGCAAAACCCCCACATAAAAACTTCAAAGACCCAAAACCTAAATCGTATTTGGTGGCTAGAATGGACTATAAGAAGGGATGCTTGAAACACCGCAAATTGTCATAGGCCAAGCAGCCAGACAGGCTGTGTGAGGAGGGGGGAGCTCTGCAAGACTTCTGCCTCAGACCAGGACTGGGAGCCACAGCCTGCTAGTCGCCCTGCTAGGTGAGGGGACATCACCTAGAGTAACCAAGACCACCGGCCCTGGAGCACCAGCGCCTGCCTGCCAAGACCAGTAAGCCCTATGAAGAAGAGTAGAGCGTTGGGAGGGAGCAAGGTCCAGGGGGCAGCCCTGTCAAGTGGACTCTCGGTGAGAGGAAAAAGCTACTGCACCGATCACGTTGTTCCCCATGTACAGAGCTGAGCCGGCGACCCCTGTGTGCTAGGAGAGGGCCCCTGTGAAGACAGACATGTAAAAGACTGCTAAGATGTAAAGGTCAAAGTATGTGCCGCACCTCTGCATCAACCCTGTGTGCGAGGAGGGGACACAGTGGAAAAGAAGCCTGCGTGATATCGTTGTGGCAACCCGGTATGCCATGCAGTAAGGGCTGAAGCCTTGCGTGGCAGCTGTGCTGCAATTACTTATGTCAGGAGGGACTGCTGGGAGTACTTGTTCTGTGCTGATCGGGCAACTGTAAACTGTGAGCAGTGGTGACCCGTAGGTCACCCAAAGCAACTAGACTGACTGACCCAACCCCGTAAAATGAGTGGAGAAGCCGTCGGAGTAACGCCAGCACAGCTTGGGATTGAGGACAGGAGCATCGGCATCATCACAAACACCAACCCCCTATCCGAATCGTGAGGCTAGAAACTAACCCGCAGGGAAACATCTGACCTCTGTGCGACCGTGAGAGAGAGAGCGTCCGTGGCTTCACTCCTACTAAAGAGGGTAAGAATTGTTTCGGGCCTACTTGTTCGGGCCTGCTGAACGCGCTGCTGTGCTAAGACACTTTCGACTTCACCTTAAGAGTTAGAGTGGACTCCTGAGAAACGGACTGCAAGGTAAGCATTCCCTGGATGTGGCCAACAGTGAGTGGAGAATAATCCCTATTGCACTGTGAGGAAAGAGTGGGACAGGAACGAGACATTGAAACACAAGAGCAACCATCTCAATGGGAAATGTTATTGTTTGTGAATTTCATATTCCTCCTTTGAATGAGTACGTTTTCTTTTTAAATCTCTTTATTGGCATTTGAGTTATAAACAGTACAACACAAAAAACATTGTCTGCTTCCCAACAGAAATGGGGGTGGGGAAATAGAGAGGTGGGAAGGAGGAGGAGAAGGGACGGTATGTCAGGGACAAGGTACAGAGGGATAGCTCCACCATACACAATCCGTAAGTGATCGGATGACATTGTCAAGTTCTACATTCCACATTATAGGCCAAGTGATAGGTACAAAGTTGACATAAGCAGTAGGTTAGCAGGCAATGTGACGCGAGCTCACTGGTATCAATGCATGATGAACTCCCGCCCACAGCCCTACAATTGCAGGTGGGGGGGGGGGGACACACGCACAGTCCCCAGGTGGATAGGGCTGTCATGTTATTGAAGTAGGTGAAGGAGGATCTGAAACCAATCTGCCGAATCCAGGTAGTGAATGGCTCCCATATGTTTTTGGGATGGGATCGGGACACATAGGCCCCAGTAGGTATCCAACTGCTCCTGCAAGTATGTGATATCTTGTAGCCATGCTTTGATAGTAGGGGTGGGTTTCCTGCCCCAATGAACTACCACCTTGTGTTTGGCCAATAGTAGTAACACGGCAATGAGTTGTCTATGTGTGGGTGGTATGTCTCTGACATAACCAATAAAGAAAGAGGTACCCCCTAGTTACTTTAAGGTCAAAGAGGAGGGGGGAGACAACGAATTAAGATAAGAAACCTCTAAACTGACCTATATTACTTTATAGTATGGCCTCATGAGGCTCATAAGCAACACAAACCCAACAACAATATCATATACCCGTGTTTTTTTCAAAAATATATATTTTTTATTTTCTTTATACAAAATATTATATGCTTTTTTAGTCTGTTTTATCATTTTGCTACTATACATTGCTTAAAAAAGAGAAGATTCGTCATTGTTTACACATACATATAACAGAAAAACAGATGAACGAACAGTTACCTAGGTGGCATCAAAGTCTCAAACAGATAAATGTACAATGGTCCTCCAGCTATTTAGGCAATTAGTATCAACACTGGGACCATAGATCAGAGGTCTTCAAACTTTTTGATGCCGAGTCCCCCTTGTCAACATTTTTTAGGCGTAAGGACCCCCTCCTGACAAATTCTTTTTGAACCTGGTACTCCATCATCGACAACCATAAATGGCCCAATTCCTACAGCAAATCATTTTTACGGTTGGGAAATAATATTAAACAGTGTTTAGCCAACCAAAGGTCAGTGAGCGTGGGGGCATGGTCAGAGGTGTAGTAAAAAACAAAGGGCCTAATTTATGAGAAATTGGCGTAGGGCAGCGCTGC
This sequence comes from Calotriton arnoldi, assembly GCA_963921515.1. Lineage (NCBI taxonomy): Eukaryota > Metazoa > Chordata > Amphibia > Caudata > Salamandridae > Calotriton > Calotriton arnoldi. The sequence continues at coordinate 833,445 of CAWUFW010000201.1, read as the reverse complement.
ACGTCTTCTTGCTGCGCTGCCCTACGCCAACGTGAAAGAGCAGGAATGCACCATATTTATGAAATACAGTGCATTCCTGTCCCCTTGCGTTGGCGCACAAATTGCTGCCTAGCACCGACATAGGCAGGATTGTTTTTGAGCAGGAAGGGGCACCTTTCTTCACAAAAACAATCCCATGAGGCATTTTCCTCTTTCTATGTGAGCTGCAGAATTCATCACACATGGAAAGAAGAAAAAATAAGGAGAAATGAAAACATTTCTCCTCATTACGCCTCCGCTGGGGAGGCGTAAATTTTTGGACATGCCCCAGGTTTATGTGATTTTGTAAATATGGGGCAGCATCAAAATCCATGGGTGTTGTGTGGGAACCCCCACGCAACGCCTATGGAACACTTCCTTGATGCATAGTAAGGCAACGCAGTGACTTGCGCTGCTTTGTCTTACTCCATATCTATGAGGCCATGCAGGGTGAGTTTGCGCTGCCTCGTAGGTATGGTTGACACATTTGCGCAGCCAGAGCATCAAAAAAAGAGATGCTTTGGTAGCGCAAGCCTCTCATAAATAAGTTCCAAGATATTCTGTATGTTTTTTAGGTCTTTCACCATCAAGTACTTACATATAAAATAATGGGCGGCGTAAATGAAAAATAGATAACAAAAAGTTGTTACTCAGTGGGAAATGTACTGTAGCTCATTATGAAACCTCTATTAGTTAAGGCACTGCAAAGGTCTGTGTGCAACCAGGGAGCCACAAAATTAAATCTTGGTTGGTGCAGTGGAGAATAGTGACTTGTGTATTTTTAGTGCTATGATGTCACAGCCTGTGACAGAAAGCACTGTGAATCTGTAAGTCATTATTTTATACTTGCATTGCATTACACACAGTATAAGATAGACTGATACAAAATGTATAAATAGCTTTACGATAAAATAGTGCTTCAAAATGTAGATTTTAGTAATGCCAGGGCGTATATAATGCATTTTTTTTTTTTACAAAACTGTCCCATCAACACCTCCTTAGGGGTACTAAGGGCTGTGTAATACAGTTAGTATTAAAAGCAAGCACTTCACAGCCCAGTTAACTCTTTGCACTACCACTAAAAAAAAAAAAAATCTTTGTCATCACAAAGGTTGGAGTGATTTACGGGGTCCGAAGCACCCTTTGCATTTGTAGATTAACTAATAGGACACATTTGCATTTCCTTCAGGCGACCAGGCACCCTGGCACAAAACCTTTACACAGCACAGGAGACTCAGATGAAGCATTTTAAACAAGCAAAATTAGCCATCCCAGGAGGGCTGTTTTTTTCCAAAATGAAAACAAATGTTTTGGAATCCAGGCACAATTTGTGTTGACCAACTGGCATGGGTGCAAATTCAGGACGGTGAGTGTAAAAATTCAGGACAAAGTGTCTACATCCAGGACAAAAATTCAAGACAGAAGGTCAAAATTCAGGACAAAACTTTGTGACAAAAGTTACGTTTTACAGACACATCAGTGCCATTGTGAGATGTAAAGTGTCACGCATAGGATGTAGCTAATTGGGACTTGCAGTGCTGGACTAGAGTGGAGTCCTCTGAGTGGCCAGCTTTATGTGTCAGATCGCTTCAGGTATTCCATGTCTGTTCAGCAAGTGATGAATGGTTTAGGGGCTTGTACAGTACTGAGTATTGGATAAGACTCATAGCGGACAGGTGTTGTGTGAGGGTAAGAGAATTAAGCAGGAAAAGGTTATTAACCAGCCTGCATGAGCTATAATTGGCAGCCCACTGCTGAGTGTTGTGGTATTATTATGGGTAAGGGGTTAGATAGGAGTTGACATTACTGTACAATGACCTAGCTAGTGGCAGCCATAGATCAGCCCTCCTCATTTTACCTGTATATTGGAAATAGTATACTGCTTGGGCTGTTTCATTTCTGTGAGCTGGAAACTGCAGATTCTTATTGATGCACAGAATTGTGCTACAGACTATAAACTGTATACACTGGTAAGGCATAATTGTAGGGCAGAAGGAGGCACTGTCTTTTACATACAGAACATTTACTATTGAATGGAAGCAAAATGCCAACATGCAGTTTTACTGATAAACCTATATAGAGCACAAATACAAATGTGTGCAAATGTGGTTTCGGCAAATATGTATCATTTGAACATCACCAAGTAAAGTGTCATGATTGTTTTGATCCTATTAAAACTCTGTTTCCAGCACACTTCTGAATTACAAACAAGTGGTCCATTTGTGGTCTCCTAACTGCTGATATGTTTTAAAACATGTGCACAGTTAATTTACAGATATTTAAAAGTTGTGTGTTACAAACAAACTGACAGCTTACAGCCTTTGCTTTCCTACCCCCAAGAACAATTTGGGAAAACATGGTGCATTCTACAACACATTTGTCATTATATATCAATTGTTTTAGCTTCTATAGCATAGTAAATGAGGACTTTACTGTGCACCAGGATACGACAATCTTTGATGGGGCTCTTCAATGATTCCCTCATTATCACCACAGTGCCTCTCTCTCAAATGTATTTCATTTGTTTAATAGCACCTCCCATACCAGTGTAGGGTGCCAGAGCACTTTACATCACACACACATACAGAGACAATGAATCATACATGTGTAAATCAGTGTACAGAAAATGTTACATAAGGCAACAGGGACTACAAGGTGTAGGATACACGTCACCGATACTGGTAGGCATTTTGTAAGAGTGCTTGGTCTGAAGAAGGTCAAACTCAGGATTCAGGAGCTAACACAGTAGTTAGCATTGACTTTAATGATAAAAATGTATTACTACCTAAACAAACCTTTTTTATCAACATCAGGACAATGAAAAACTGGGTAGAAAACATAACTTTCTAACCTGTACCATGCAGCTTGCATGCAGCTCTTTGATGGCAGTTCATAGCTCACTGTGCTAGATTACGTATGTAACTTATGAACTGCACAGTAACAAAAGAATCTCAGTGACAAAAGCAGTAACCCACTGAGCTCTGTACATAAAAACTGTTCTTTGATATGCATGTTACATATTCTTTGCAGCAGGCATATTAACCCTCTGTGGTACCTTAGGTGATTCAAAACTGCCACTAAACAAAACTCCTATCTCTCTCCAGCAGGTACATTAGTCACCAGAGTTATCGTGACTCTTTTATTGTTGCCTGAAAACTGCTGGAAATACAAGGAACTTTGCAGTGCCAGCCCCCAGTAACAAAACCACCACCCTTATCCTTCCAGCCTCCCAGGGAAACACCTGTTGCCGGGTACGGCCAGTCCGGCCTTGCTACCACCCTCCAATGGTGCCCCTCATCTTCACATAGACCCTCTCTCATGTGTATTTAATTTCTTTTATAGTGCTACTAATCCAAAGTATGTACGGCAGAGTGTCGGAGTGCGTTACATCACATACATATTACATAGAGACAATGACTCATAAATGTGAAAGTCAATGTATAGGAAATGTTACTTAAGTCATTGACGTCTACAAGGTGTAAGAGTCAGATGTCATCCATACTGGTAGGCAGTGGCGTAGCATGGGCGGGGTCACAGGGGTGGTTGCCCCGGGTGCAATATTGTTAGGGGTGCAAAATTTTAAATGAAACAAAATTGGTGGTGGAAGGGACTCGAGTCACATCTGTGCTGTTGTCTGCAAGTGCAGGTTATGTTGTCTTGCCCGCCTTTGCCCGCAGAATTGCTGCATGCTCACGCAACACTCATGGCCTAGGGGCAGAAGGAGGGCTGCTCGCGCTGCTTCCCGGTGGCATGGGAGCAGTGCCACCCAGTAGCACAACAGCGGAACGTCTCTTGTGGTACCACAGCACCGTACAACAAATTAGTTTCTGCTTTTTGGCAGGCAAAAGGAGCATTTCAGGCCCGAGTCCTGCGCTTGCTGCCTGATGTCATGTGTCTGTTTGGGATGGCGGGTTGAGTCACCAGGGGAAGTGGCATCCATTCATTCTTTCATCCATCATTCAGTCTTTCAGGTTTCATTCTGTCCTTTCATCTGTGTACCCATCCATATCCAAACCTATTCCAAAATTTCCAAACCTATCCATCATCTATCCTTCCATCCATCATTTCACTCATCCATCCCTCCATCCCCACTTCCACCCATCCATCCATTCACTCATCCATCCAACCATTTACTCTTTCACCCATCCAGCCATCCTTTCACTTACTCATCCATCTATCCATCCATTCACCCAGTCACTCATCCGTCCATTCGTCTATCCGTTCACGATTTCACTCACTCATCCATCCTTTCTTCCAGCTCTTCACCTTCCCTTTCACTCATCTATGCATTCTTTCACTGATCTATCCTTACATCCTTCTTTTCACTCGTATATACACCTTTTCGTCCATCCATCCTGTCAATCATCCATCCATACTTTCACTCATCCATCCATCCTCCCTTTCTCTCTCCATCCCCTTTCACTTAGCTATCCCTTCACCCATCCATCCATCCACCCACTCATCTACTTATAAATCCATCCATTGACCCTATCCATCCTTTCACTCATCCATCCATCCTTTCTATCATCCATCCATCCACCCTTTCGCTCCTTCCTTTTGCCCATACCTTCCCTTTCACTCACTCATCCATCCTTACATCCACCCTTTCACTCATTTGTCCATTCATTCACCCTTTCACTTATCAATTCATCAATCCATCATTTCACTCATCCATCCACCCATTCACTCGCCCATCATCCACCCTTTCACTCATCCTTCCATTCTTTCACTCACCCATCCACCCTTTTACCCACACATCCACCATTCCACCCATACATCCACCATTCCACCCATACATCTATTTATTTACCTTTTCCGTCATCCATCCATCCACTCACTCATCCATCCTCTTATTATCCATCCAGTCACCCTTTCACTCTTACTTTCATCCTTTCACTAATCCATTCACCCATCCCTTCACTTACTCACTCACCCACCTTTTCACATTAAGTATCAGCTGAGCCTTTGTCTGCAGATTTGCAGACCGAATAGGCCCATCAAGAACTCCACCCTGCTGTAGTTCCTACAGCAAAGGGTGGGGTGGGGGAGGGTTCACTATGCCCCTGCACATAGGCAATCTGAAAACTTGGAAGTCATGCATGATGCACAGTGCCAGGATGTGAGATGACTGTGACATGGTGTTGTTTCCACGGCTTAAGTGGGTTGAAAAAACATGGGGGTCTCTCCAAAGCGTGTGTCCGATGTAATTATGGGCTGGCTTAAAACACATAAGCTAAAATTCTGTGCTTAGCATAGTGTGCTGCCCGAATGGTATTCTGCTACTTCTGTAATTGCATCCAGATATATAGTACATTACACCTACAACAAGTCAGGACTATTGGCTTTGTCAATGCTTTTTAGTTGCATAAAATAAAAGAGCCACAACTATGGCTTTGTTGTATATAATATTGAAAATGCTTCAGTTCTAAAATGATGAGACTGTGAAATAACTATAACCCTTTCTTTTTAACTTCTTTCAATTGCTTCTTTTCATGAACTGGATTCTGTAGATTTCTTCCATCTTGTGAGGTGCAATTTTTTTCGTTATGTACGTTTAAAACAGAATGCACTGCCCTAGACCGAGGCAGGAGAAGGCCCAACACATACTTTAACAGCCCAGACTGGCCCATTGTCATTCTGTATGTGACAATCAGCTAGCATACAGAATGACAATGGGCGGGCGGAGGCTACTCTTGTGCTCAGAGGATGAGTGCGAGGTGGCCCAATCAGGGAGCTGAGGCTTCTCGCACGAAACAGTGCTGCTCCCCGCAATGCCCAAAATTACAGACAAAAGGCATCCGTAAAAGGGATCAACACGGACGGTCCGTGAAATTTACAGACAGTTGGTCACCCTAGGCACAAGTGAGGCTGAGGAATGCGTGACCCCCTGCCCAGGACTCCACGGCCCCCCTGGGGGTCGCGCCCCGCACATTGAAGACCTCTGCCATAGATTGTCACTTTTTGCTGTGGATTAAGTTAACATTGCTGCAGACTAATCATTTCTTCATCTGTAACAGTTTTAAGGGCTAGGTAACTGACAAGACAACTCTAAAATAGAAATACAGTTAATAAATATCCAAATAACCACACACTCTGCCATCAACACTCTTCCTCACCTGTCAAACCAGCTCATTCACACTGACACTCATACACAAAACAAATTCAATCATGTGGGAGATCCCAGAACCAGTTTAACAAGGACAGACTCTGTCAAGCTTTGTGATGCAAATATCACTCATTAGATTCCTCTGGTGTATCTGTCTCTGAAGGGACTCTCCACATGTGTAGTGGAGGTAAATGCACGTTTCAATGGGTCATCATTAAAACACCTTCCTCAGGACCAACAAGAAATCAAATAAATCTCAAATAAAGTGGACGGGGTTATCAGAAATTAATTTCTTTGAAATAAGCTGCAAGTCCTTACAAATGATGGAACAAAGCCATGAGGGACCCTGTATTAATGCTACCATCAAAGTGGATACCGGTTCATTCTTATTTACAGAGAAAGGCTTTAGATGATAGAGGACTGCAGCGTATATCCGAGATGTCCCGAGTATTCTATTTGTATACCTTGCATGAATCGGACAGCATGCATGCAAATATTTGGATATTTATTAACTGTATTTCTATTTTAGAGTTGTCTTGTCGGTTACCTAGCCCTTAAAACTGTTACAGATGAAGAAATTGTTAGAGTCTGCAGCAATGTTAACTTAATCCACAGCAAAAAGTGACAATCTATGGTCCCAGTGTTGATACTATTTGCCTAAATAGCTGGAGGACCATTGTAAATTTATCTGTTTGAGACTTTGATGCCACCTAGGTAACTGTTTGTTCATCTGTTTTTCTGTTATATGTATGTGTAAACAATGACAAATATTCTCTTTTTTAAGCAACGTATAGTAGCAAAATGATAAAACAGACTAAAAAAAGCATATAATATTTTGTATGAAGAAAATAATAAAAAATATATATTTTTGGAAAAAACACGGGTATATGACATTGTTGTTGGGTTTGTGTTGCTTATGAGCCCCATGAGGCCATACTATAAAGTAATATAGGTCAGTTTAGAGGTTTCTTATCTTAATTCGATGTCTCCGACATAAACCAACAACCGTATTAGTGGAGAATGGGGGAGTACATACACAGTAATCAGTTGGACATGGTGAATAAAAGAAGCTTGTGGTATGTTGCAGCGGAGGCAACGTGGGTCCGAAACCAGTCCCATTCTGCATAATTGTAGAGGGGTTCTATACAAACAATGTAAGAATTTATAGTGAATTTAATACAGTCAATAGTTTGGACAGAGGAACGTCAGTTGTCTGCAGCAGTAAGCCCATTGTGCTTCAGTAATGGCAGGGTCCATGTCCGAAACCCACTGCAGCGTAGCCCCAGGAATGACTAATGGCGATGAGTTTTGAATGTTATTGTAGAGGCGAGTCACTAGTTTCCGAGGAGAAGGGGCTGTAAGCATGTGTTCTAGCGCTTGGAGAGTCGATGTGGGGCAGGAAAAGTTTCATGAAGTGTTTGACATGTGGTTCTCAGTTGGTAGTACAAGAGTGTCAAGGGGTGTAGGAGGAGGTGAGATGTCAGGAGAGAATGGTTCAAGGAAATTCTTGTCAGGGTACAGGTCAGCAAATGTCTGAAGTTTGTATTTGTGTGCACGTAGAGCCGCACCTTTGTCCATTAATGATGGTAGTTATGGTTTATTAATTAGTGGCATAGAAGGCGCATAAAGAAGTGGTAATTTGTCTCTTTTGCGGAATTCCTCCCAGGCCCAATGGACACACTCGACAGTGTTGATTTCTTTCCTACGAGCTCTGTAGGGATTGTAGAACACTGCCGACAGTGGGCAGGGGGGCGCACGATTGGTCTCAATAGTTACATGTGGTTGGAAAGTAGTAGGTTAGATTCAGCTATGTAAGTATTGTTCCTGAGCACAGTAAGCATATAATGTCATGTCTGGTGCTCCTTTTGTAAGTGGTAATGTAATAGCTCCCAAGCAACTCTTGGTTGTTCACCCCCCCACACTAGAGTGATCAGAAGGGATTTAAGACAAGAGAAGAATTGCGCCATGAGTGGGAGGGAAATATAGGCAAAGAGATAAAAAAAAAATTGGGAAATATGATCATTTTTGCAATTGCAACATGACCTGACAGGGGTAGTTTAGACCATATAGGTATTCTGTCTTCCAACCAGCCCATGGCTCAGCCGTAATTGAATTTCCATAGCTCATCAGTGTCACGGCTGAGCCAAATACCTAAATAGCGGACTGCTTCAGTGGCCCATTGTAGAGGGTATTCAGTCGAGAATTATACCATGCCTTCTGTAAGAGGAAACAGCGTGGATTTTGCTCAGTTGATTTGTATGCCGGAGTGGCCTTCGAAGCGGATCACCTCTCTTGGCAAAGGAGCCAGATTCACAGCCGGGTTACGGGCATAAAAGGTAATATCGTCCGCATACATAGAGACCACAGCATGGTGCTGTCAGAGTCTCGACACTAATGGCTCCATTGCGATAGCGAAAAGGAGCGGTGACAAAGGGACCCTTGTCTTGTGCCACATGTGATCAGGATGGGGTCTGATATTTGACCATTAAGCACACCCTCGCTGTTGGGAGAGTGTGCAGAAGTTGCACTAGTTTAATGAAGTCTGGGCTGAGGCTGAGTCGTGGAGCGACCAGGGATAAAGTCGGACTGATCCAGTCAGACAAATCAATGACAGAAGCGGTTGTAGTCTGTTGGCAAGCAGTTTGGCACACATTTTGTTATCTACATTTATGAGAGATAGGGGCTGATAAGAGTCACACAGATTGTCCGGCTTCCCGGGTTTAAGTAATGTAATGATCATCGCTTCCCTCAGGCAAGGTAGCAATGCCCAATTTTTAAGGGAATCTTCAAACATGGCAAATAGATGCGGAGCTAGTATTGAAGCGTATTCTTTATAAAAAGATGTAGTGAGCCCATCAAGGCCAGGTGCCTTATCGCCAGGAAGGCTCCTGATAACTTGTTCAATTTCTTCAGCTGTAATGGGAGACTTTAAATAGGCTCTATGTGCATTATCTAGCCAAAGCATCTGGATGGTATCAAAATGGTCAGACAGTGCAGCCCGGTCCAGAGTTGGGATTGCAGAATATAGCCCAGCATAGAAGGTGGACATGACTTCGAGAAGTTCAATTTCAAAAGACACTTTTTGGCCCTCAGTCTTGAGGAGTTCAGTGACATACGTAGACATCCGGGGAGTATGTAAAATGCCGGCAAGTGTCTTGCCCGGGGGGTAACCCTCGCCAGATCTTCTTGCCTGGGTATGTCATAGTAGAAATCGGGTTTCACGCCCAGCCTCTTCTTGAAAGCTTGAAAGTTTGTCCCGGATGTTTGCTAGGATGGTCGGGTCATTAAACTGAAAGTATTGTTGTTCTAGATCATGAATGTTGCCCTCTAATCTGATCAGGGTGTTGCGAATATCTCTTAGGACCCCAGATTACTTTGCTATACAGCCCCCCGTATAACTACCATGAATGCTTCCCAAAGAGTAGATGGGGAGGAGAGTGATCCAGTGTTGTGTGTAAAATATTCAAATATAGCATTGCGTATTTCCTCCCTATATGCTGCATCAAATAAAGCTCCAGATGGCAGTCACCATGTGAAGGAACGAGGGGGAACCTGTGGGATGTGAAGTTGTAGCATAACTGGTGCATGGTCTGAAAGGGTGTGTGGCATATGAGATATTGAGGAGGTCCATGTTTGGACATCCCTGGAAACCAGCCAAAAATCAAGTCTAGACCAAGCACCCAGAGAGTATGAGATATAAGTACCTTTGTGATGAAAGTGATGCGCTTGTCTCCACACGTCTATTAGACAGTTATCCTGTACTATTGTGTTGAGTGTCGCCATGGCACGTGGGTGTAGACTGTTTGATGCCCCAAGCCGATCTAGCCAATCTTCCATTATGGCATTGAAATCCCCAACCCCATATGAGAGTGCATGTACCAAAATTGGAGATCTTGGCCCACAGCGCAGTAAAGAAATCAGGATCATCGCTGTTGGGTCTGTACACCGCTGCCAGTGTGATCAGTCATCCGTATAGAGCTCCTGCAAGCACAATACATCGCCCTTGAGGGTCTATGGCAGAATAGGATAGTTGCCATGGCAAGTCCTTACGCAGTAGTACAGCCACTCCCCGTGCATAATTAGAGTAAGTGGAAGAGTACACATAACTCCACCATCGGGCGTGCAGTCCCAGGGGGGATGGTCCAGGCAGATGTGTTTCCTATAAAAAAACAAATGTCTATATTGTGTCTATGTAGTTACGTGAGGACCAAATGTGATTTTCTATAATCATAAGGGCCCCGTATATTCCAGGTAATACAGGTGACCGCGGTCATTTGAAATGCATGCGCATATCACCGGTGAGGGCCTGTGGCATCAAAACACATTGCGTAATCAATTGATAAAAAAGGGGAGCTTTAAGGTGGGAGTGTGGTAAAACAAATTGGAAATACAGACAGAAAACAGAATACTATAACAGAACAAGTTTCCCTAATATCCAAGTCCTCCCACACCAACCCCTAATTCGGTTGAGATAGACTCCTTTCCTCCCGCCCCAGAAGTTGCTAACATCCCGAAGAACTGAAATGGGATTCATCCCGCGGGGACAGGGAAACACCAAGCGAACGCCCCTACCACAAGTGGCTGGGTGGCCGGCCTATGTGGAGTAAGGGGGCATTGTATGTCTCTATGAGTTATAGATAACAGTACAAACTAGAAACAAGGTCAAAGTAGAACAAAGGCGTGAATAAGCGGGAAAGAGTTATTGTCTAATAGCCCAAAATTGGTATACATCCAACAGCTATTTGCCAGTAGTACATTAGTCATTGTCGCTGAGTCTGACATCCGCTAGGGAATGAAACGAGGCGGACAGGGACACCAACCCCCTGACTGCATGCTTGGCAAATTTTAAAGCTGCCTTGGCATCCGTGAAGAAATGTGGCTTCCCATCATGTGTCACCTTTAGCTTGGCAGGGTACAAAAGTGCATAGGGAATGCAAGCACATTGAGAGAGTTTTTTGCTGGTAGGAATTTGCAGCGGGCTGCTTGCACGGATAGGGTAGATCTGGATAAAACAAAATGGCGTTGCCTTGATATGTAGTTGAGCCTTGCTTCCTCGCTGATCATAGGACCGCGTTGTTGCATGGATTCTGCATAAATACAGAACTATGCACAAGAATATGGGTCCTTGGTGTATAGGGACTGGGTCTTCCTACCACCTTAGTACCCATGAACCCAGGACCGACTAGCTATAGTGTCTCACTTGCTCTCCTACTCACTCACAGAGAAGCAAATGATTAGACACCCCAGAACACAACACTCCCAGATCTCTCAGGAATCGCGGTGACAAGACACACCCTTTTGCTCACTCTCTTGTTCTTGTCCACAATAAGATCTGACAGACACAAAACAGTTTAAAATATTTATTTTAACTAACGTGCCCTAACATGCAGTATACGTGCCACAACAAGCAGGAAAATGCATAGTACAAATATAGTCACCACAGCAGCTAGTCTATATATCATGAAGGGAGATGTCATTATAGGAAGACAATGGAGAAAGGACTGTAGTGCCTAACCTCCTTCCCCTTGCTAAGAAGAAGTATTATTATTTGATAGAAGTTCTCTTGGCTTTGTCAGCAGACCCCCATACCTTAGCCTATAGATGGTAGATCTACATCATAGGTGCTGTCTCGCTCTTCTCCCTGGAAAGGTCCCTCTCCAAGTGTGTGTCAGCTATTCGTGTACCCAGGGCTCGAAAAATCATAAACGTTTTACTAGACCTGCTAGTCTAACAACCTAAAAAATGTACTCGACCTAACTGAAATGCACTTGACCTCAGTTTCTGGAAGCGTAGCAAATGTGACAAGTTAACGAGATTTAAAGGCATTTTTATTGCTCATTCACTTTGTGAGCAATGAAGATGGCTTTAAATCTTGCTATCTTGTCACATTTCCTTTGCTTTCAGAGACAGAGGTCAAAAGTCAGTTTGTCTTCCTACTCGCCAGAAAGGGCGAGTAGGACCTAAAAATAGCTCGCCCTAATTGAATCTGGCTCGCAAATGCGAGCGGATTTTTCGAGCCCTGCGTGTACCCCACTAAAAACCCAAGTACGCTGTCCAAACAACAGCTGCATCGGTATGTTTTGTCTAAGGGCTAAGGTCTGGCCAGAACAAAATAACAAGGGGCATTGTTGTTCGACCTTGCACATAATGTTCAGTCAAAATCCCAGGAACATGCGGAGAGCGAGCACAGCGATGAGTTCTCATGTGAATGTAGCCATTGAAATTATTGCAGAAAATAAAGACGTGTAGTAACGTGTGCAGAGCAGCAGGCAAGCTGCGAGGTGCTCATGCTAAGTTAGTGAAAAACGTCCTCAAGGGTCACGTGACACCCTCCCCTTGGCCAGGGCGTTAGCCCAATGCAAAAAACAAAAATCAGAAGTAAGCAGAGGCAAAGCGTCTTAGGCGTAATCCAATTGGTGTAATTTTGAAGCCCAATTTGTTTTTTATGTATTGCAAGTGTATAATGTTCCCCAAATGTTGCCAATTGGGCGCTCAAAAAATGCTATCCATTCATGGCTAGTCATCAGAGACAAAAATGTAGCAAGAAAAGCAGAATGCCATGAACTCCAGAATGTTGTCTGTCCCTTCCATTGCAAAAAGGTATGCCATCCAGTTGAGCAGGTCAAATGAGCAGACATGCTCCTCATATCCAGAAGCGGTCAGGAGCATCTCTGGGCAACCTGCGTTAACCTCGATGAAACTGCGATCTATGAGGCACTGCGCAAGAGCACAGGTACTCAATTCTGCTGTTGGTTCGAGTAGAGGATCGCACACCAAACGCCTACCCCTGGCACATACCCGGTCAGGGGCCTTCAACTGACCCATTAACGGATCGTATTCCAGGGCAGCGTGTGTAGTATTGGACAGGCGGACATCCATGGCCCATTGAAAAGGGCATCAGAGGCAATGGAACACAGGTAGCACGCAGGTGAAGTAGGCATAACGGAAGGTCAGCCAGTAGTCGATGGCAAAAGACTCCACTGGCATAGAACCAAAGAGCTGCCGCATTCGATCACAGTACAGTTGCAACTGGACTGGGTATGGCAGCTCCACAGATCGAGCATCCATTCGAAGCAATAATAGGAGAACCAGCACGCTGCAAACCAACAGGAGCACCAGGGGAAACCCTCTGAAGGCGCTGGAAAAAATAGAATGAATAAAGGCCGGGATTACTCCAAAAATAGTCAGAAAGGAAGAAACATGGCCGGATCCCACAAGTTTAAAAAAGTGAGCAAGGCCCTCCGTATCAGACGCATTAAATATTTGGTGCATTAATTCTCCAAAATGGAGTGGGAGATTTGTGTTTAGCAGCGAGTGCATTTCACTTGCAGTTCTTGCCACCTGCAATTCGAAGGTCTCTAGGGCTGATGTGAGAGACTTCTTGCTGGCTTTGAGTCTGCTTAGCTTGTTGAAATCCGTTTTTAAAGCTGGAATGAAAGGCCAAAGCAAACTATCTACAATCCCAGGCGGGGGTGGAAAGAGGATATTGCTTCAACATGTAACTCGTTGAGAAACTTTTAGTATATACGGAATGCCAGCTCTCAAGCCGCAGAAGTCGTGGTTATTCAAAATAAGATAACTACCATTAGAAAGCAAAGTTAATAGGGGAATAATAGCAGGGACAGGGGTACCTCGTAAAAAACAAGCCAGATTAGGGGCCGAAACGTTACAGGCTCCGTGAAGCTTGACTTGTTTACAGACTAGGGAATGTCCTACTGTGGAATCACAGTCCTCCCCTGTGAGGAAAACTTCCTTATCTGCGCGCTGACATCGGTAGCTGAAAGGTAACGACCGTAATTCGTGAATATAATTATTGCCGAGGGGCTCATATCTCCCGACGGGATGATGCTTCATGCACGCTGTGAACTGAAAAAGGGAGATAGCAAGAGAAATAACTCTGTGTATTAACCACAAGGCTGAATCAGTCTCCGCTACCGAAAACGGTAACTGTTTTAATTGTTCAATATGTATCAATGTGTATGTGGCATCTTTCAAGGACATCAATTTCTGTTTATCAGTCAAATTAAACGGCAAAAACAGTGCAGAAGCATTCAAATAATCCCATGGCACTTTTCCATTTTTGAGTGTTTGCAACGTCCAAGCAAACTGCATTACAGAACGTAACTTATTTTGACCAAGATCCAAAACAGACACCTTATGTTGAACAATGTCAATGAAAGACGATACAATATTATCTAAAATATATATACGGGAAGACAGTGTATTAATGCGGTTATCCACCACTGCAGGGACTTTTTCTAAATTTGCCTAGTCAATCTGGCGGAGACGCACAGCAGCTTCCATCTGCGACAGTTTCCAAAATTCATTATATGCGGAAGAAATAAAACGTTTTGTTCGAGGGGACTTTGGACCTAAAAGAAAATCAGTCAAAACGATGTCACCTGACAAACTAGAAAGGTGTTGTTTCACAGACGACAGTGTGGAATGTTCCAACCATTGCTGACATAATTTACCCACTGAATATGTGGTAACTGTATGCGAATGTGGGAAGCGTGGATCAGGTCTACTTTGTGTAAAACCTTTTTAGTATTCAAAAAACGCAATTTAAATGCATTTAAAGTTGTCGGCCACACTAACCATCCCAAGGAGTCAATATTGGAAGAGCAAAGTGTGCCATTTTGAAATAAGACAGCTAAATCTTCAATTGTGTAGTTAGTGTGCGCTTGCCATATATTATATGGAGCCAATAATGGAATGGAGGGAATATTTAGAATTTTGGCCGTGGCCAAACCAAAACAAGTAGTCTGTTGTACCATGTCATTTAAAAATAAGATTTGAGAGGCGTGGCTTCGAGGCCGAGGTAAATGGCGGCTTAGTGACAGAGCTCCGCATAACGGGTCCCTGAATCCCGATAAATCCGTCAATTCCAGTCGCGAAGTGGCAACGCTAACGGCGGAACTGGTCGGCGGAAAGCCGGGGGAGCTTGGGGGTGCACAGAATACAGCTGCAGAGGCGTTTGGGCGCCGCTGCCTGGTGTGACGCAGCGGCCCTAGTAAGATTACTGTGGGCCCCGAGACCGGGCGACGATTGGTGTCCGGCGTGCCCCGGAGAAAGCCGGCGTGTATTACAGCGGAGCGGACTCTTGGGAGAGCTGGTGAAGGCAGCACCCGGTCCGGAGGGGATACGGTGGCGCCCCCCCCTTAAGAGCGCAAGCAGTGTGGCTACAGCCTGCAGAGACTGGAGCGGCCGTGACCGCCCCTCGCCGCGCCCTCCGGTGGCGCTCAGAGCGCGGAGAGAAAGGATCGGCCGTGCCGGGCCGAGAAGTAAGAGGCGAGATCCACTCCCTGCATAGCTCGCGGCCCACACTGCCGTGGGACACCAGGAAACGGACGGCTGCAGAGGGGATCAGTGCGCTGGCGAATCACCGTTAAGTCCCTCGTGGGCGGGCAGGCTGCGCTGCGCGTGGGACACGGCCAGGAAGTACCGGAGAGGCGCTAGACTACAAGTAGGGAGCAACGCTGGCCCTCACGAATATTTGAACTGAACACTGCTAACTCTGGAGAGTGGTGGGCTGTGCATGAGAGACAGAGACGGCGGCTCCCAGGGGGGAAAGCTCCAATGATCGTGAATACCAGTGATGGAGGAGACAGCATAGGAGACCGGGGGTGTGACGGGGGCAGAGGAGCGTTAAAAGGGCGCAGAACGGACTAACCGGCAGAGTAAGCGGACCGGCCCGGGGCAGTGTCATAGAAGAAGGACCGGACAGCAAGTAAGGAACTGGCAGTGACACAGTCTGGGGGGAAAGAGTGTGCGCACATGCTCCTGTGGATAGTGGGGGCTCCCCATCAGTAGATAACTGGGCGAACAAAACACTGCTGGCGGTGGGCGCCCCCAGAGAGACCCCTACTGGACTGGGGAGACCGTCAATTGAACGATAGTCGGATAGACGCCCAGTGGGGTGCACGTGTCCGGTGTGGGCTCTTTCATGCGAGGTTGTTGCAGTGTCCGCGTGGCCCACCAAATGAAGCCCAAAGGCCCAGCGGGGGCGCAAACCAACAAAATGGATAAGTACGCGGTGTCGCTGGCGGCAGCGTCGCAGGCTGATCCGCCGGGGGATCAGACCGAGCCATCACCGAGCGCCATCATGGCAGCAATAGCGGTCCTCAAGGGGACAATCGATCCCAAAATCGACGCTGTAACGCTTGATGTCAACCTACTACGCGCGGACTTTAGGAAATTGTCCGATAAAGTGGCTTCCACGGAAACACAGGTAACACAGCTGGAAACTAGCACTAAAAGCCTGGAAGAGAGGGTCCAGGCCCTCACAAAGCAACAAGAACTGATGGCGGCCAAGTTGGAGGACCAGGAAGGGCGGGCACGAAGAAACAACATGCGCGTGGTGGGAGTTCCGGAAGGAATGGAGGGGCCTAGTATGGACCTCTTCTTCGAGGACTTGATCCTGAAACATCTCAAACCCAAGCGTCTCTCAGTGCACTTCACTATCGAACATGCACACACGAGCGCCCGTTCCTAAACCCAAACCCTACCACGCACAATCATTGCCCGGATTCTTAATTACCGTGACAGGGACGCCATCTTGCAAACCGCGAGGCAACATGGGGACTTGCTACACGAGAACGCGGTGATCAGATTTTTTCCGGACTTCACGCTTAATGTTCAGCGCCAGAGACGTGGCTTTGACGCCGTAAAGAAGGAGTTGCGGGCCAAAGAACTCAAATATGCCATGATGTATCCGGCCAAACAGAGTGGAAGCTGATGGAAAGGTGTGGTTCTTCGGGACCCCGGAAGCGGCCATGGGCTGACTGGAGGGATGGCGCACTGTTGGCCATAACTCCCAAAAGGGAAGCTGGCGTGAACGACGCAGGGCGGCAGGAGAGGAATCGGAATGACTGGCACATGGTGGGTCTGGAACTATCCAAAATAACCCAAGGACGCACCACGAACTGGGGAGGAATAGTGGATGGTGGCGGTTGAGGGGCTCATGCTTGGGGCCGCACGGACTGAGAGGCCCTCTATTTTTGCGTTAACGCTGTGGTGATCATTATTGGTTTAAAACATGTTTGTTGCTAATAGAAACGGGGATGGGGACCCGGGAGGGAGCCAGGGGAGCTCGGCATCGACCAGCCCTACTGTTGATGGGTTTGTTCAGGGCGACAGGCACTCTGCATGTTGGGGAGGTGGGGGTTGTTGTACTCACCAGCAGGGTAGCAGGGAGGGGGGTGGGGACGGGGGAGGGATTGTTCAGTACGGTTGAGGTTCTCTGTTGTAAAGTCAGCTATTTTGTGGGGTATGCGTATGTTTTTGGGTTGCAGCAATCCGAAGGCCTTAGGACCAGACAGTTAATTAGGGGATGGCATCACAGGAACGGGTAACTAGTCAAGGGACGAATCGTACACGCCCTGGTGGGCGGCGGGGGGGCGTGCATGGTACTACCAGCCTAAGTATTTTATCCTGGAATGTAAACGGATTGGGGAATCGTATCAAACGTAGCATTGTGCTCTAGTATTTACATCGCCACTCCCCGGGTATTGTACTGCTCCAGGAAACGCACCTCAAGGGTCAGAGGTATAGAGCACTAGATGGATATGGTTATAGATTAGTTGCACATGCGGGCTATACCACTGGCTCCCGTGGAGTAGGAATCTTAGTGAAGACCGGGATTCCGCTAGTTGTAGACAAATTGTTGCACGACTCTCTGGGCAGGTTTTTGGCCCTGGCGGGGAGTTGGGAGGGAAGAGCTCCTAATCTGGTCTCCTGTTACATCCCGCCAATGGCGCGCACTGAAGCGTTCACAGCACTGGGAGCCTTGCTCGTGGACCTTCCACCGGGTGTGTTGGTGCTGGGGGGGGGGGGTATGAATGCTGCAATGGACTCAGGGTATGACAGGGACACAGTAACAATGAGAGACGGGGGTGGAACCACTTCAGGCATTCACCGAGGCGTTTGGGCTGATGGATCTGTGGAGGTTGCACAACCCGGGGGTCCGACGATACACATTCTACTCCACCGCCCATGCTAGCTACTCCAGATTAGATTATATATTGACGCACCGAGGAGGTGAGGGGTGGTTCACTAATGCAAGAATAGGACCCCAGGGTATATCAGACCATTCCCCGGTGGAAATAACGATGAGAGGCCTGTCTCGACAACCTGCCTTGCCCCCAAGATTGAACGCCTGGTTTTTCCAGAATAAAGACAATGCCAAGAAGGTTAAGGAAGAGCGCAACTTTACTTCCAGGAGAACGAGGGGTTTGTAGAAGAGGCTGGCACTCTATGGGAGGCGTTTAAACCGGTAATGAGGGGATATGTCCAAGAATGTATAGGAGCGGACAATAAGGAAAAGAAACTACACTGGGACCAGTTAGAGACGGCAGTACTAGATCTAGAAAAGTGCTACCTAGAGGGCGGGAGGAGTGATAGTGAATTGGCGCACCAATTAGACCTTCGAAAACGTGAACTGCAGGACATGGCGGCAAACGCGGCCAGGTCGGCAGCTCTGGCCACGCAGAAAAGAGTATATGATTTGGGGGACAAAGCCAATAAAATGATAGCATGGCTAGAAAAACGTGACCGCGAGAGGAATTGGGTGGCGGAAATGGAGGACAGGGATGGTAACAAACAATCGGGGGGAGAGGCTAGAACATGCGTTTTCGCCGACTATTAGGAAGAGCTTTATGACTCGACCCCGACCAGGACTGCAGTGAACTTCTAGCGGAGATGCGTCTCCCAGTGCTAGCGGACGATGATAGAGACTCGATAGATAGGGATCGCACGAAAAAAGAAATAGTGGGAGCTATACAGGACTTGCAGGGGGGGGGTTGGGGGGCACAGGGCCCAATGGCTTACCTGTGGAACTTTTCAAATGCACCGCCAATACGGTAGCCCCGGATCTCCTAGCCATGTTCAACGAGGCGAGGGACGGTGGGTTGCTGCCACTTGATCAGCGAACTGCGACGATAGTTGTGATCCCCAAAGCCGGTAAGCCGGCGGACCAGTGCGGTTCGTATCGACCGATCTCGTTGCTAAACCTTGAAGTCAAAATTCTGGCTAAAGTTTTGGTCAATAGACTTCTGGTGCCCATTCTGATCCTGATCCACCCGGATCAGTCGGGCTTCATGCCTCGCCGAAGCACCAGACTCAACCTACGACGACTGTATGGGGTCATGAATCTGGTTAAAACCAATCCGGGGGTGGAGGCGGCCCTGCTGTCACTGGACGCTCGGATGGCGTTTGACAGCATAGAATGGAACTATCTATTCGAGGTTTTGAAGAGATTTGGCTTTGGACCACAGTTCATCTCATGGATTCAGTTGCTATATACCCAACCTATGGCAAGGGTTTGTGTTAATGGCGCGGTGTCTCGATCCTTCACTCTGTGGAAGGGCACAAGACAGGGATGCCCTATTTCGCCGATTCTGTTTGCACTGGCACTCGAGCCTTTGGCTGCGTGGGTCAGAGGGGATCCGATTGTATCAGGCAGATGGGGGGCGACCAGTGGGAGAAGATATCATTGTATGCCGACGACATCCTCCTTTATGCAACGAGACCTCGGTTTACAATTAACCGGTTGCTCCAGATTTTCGGGTTGTTCCAGGGGTACTCTGGGTATCGGATTAACTGGGACAAGTCCCTTTTATATATGCTATCGGACGGGCCACCGCCAGACCTGGGCGCTGACTCCAAACTCCAGACTAGGACTAGTTTTAAATACCTGGGCATTCTGATCGAAAAATCTGCAGCAGCGTTCATAACAGGGAATCTAAAGCCACAGCTGGATCGTTTGAAGAGCGACGTTGCGCACTGGAGGAAACTACTGATCTCCCTGATGGGACGTGCGGTGCTCTTCAAGATGATGTCTCTACCTCGGATCCTATATGTCCTACAAAATACCCCCTGTCAAGTACCAGAGAAATTCTTTAGGGACATAGACAGTGAGTTAAGAACGTTGCTGTGGGACGGGGGAGGGGCACGGATAGCACTAGCCAAACTGCAGAAAGGGGTGTATGAGGGTGGTTTGGCCATACCTGACCTTCAGAAGTACTACTGGGCCTCACAACTCATGGTCATTAATGACTGGGTCTTTGCAGACAGGAATGACCCGGCATATAGAGTGGATCACCGGACAATGGGGGAAGAAGGTTATCTAAGCGTACTTTACAGACGGGGAAGACAGGACGGACTAGCCCCAAATACCCTACCATACAAAAGGCTTGGATTAAGGCCAACCGTTTTCTGGGCTGGACGGAACAGCTGACGGACCAGACTCCTTTATGGAATAGCGACATGCTCCGAGAAGTGGGACGATTGCAGGGCTTCTCGAAATGGAAGCTAATAGACATTGTACGTTTGGGGGACGTAAGGCAGAGACAAGCAGTGTTGTCGTTTGCAGAGTTACAGACAAAATTTCAGTTGGTACCCACGGAGTACTATAAATATCTACAGTTGAAACACGCATTGAGTCGTCATCTTAAAGATGGGGATCAGCTCCCGGAATACAGTCCATTAGAAGACAGATTACTGTTGGACCCAATAACCGGAGAAGGCGTTGTCCTATACGTATAAAACAATCATGAACAACTCACCAGATCTACTAGGTAAGGTACGGGAGGAGTGGGAATCTGATGTGGGCCTATTAGAGGACGACAACTGGGGGGAAGCAGTGCAAAGTCCCAGGGAGGTGGCAATTAGGGCACGATTTAGACTAGTACAATTGCGAATATTGCATAGATCCTATTGCACCAGCATCCTTATGTTCAGATTGGGCCGTATTTCGACTGAGGAGTGCCAGAGGGGGTGTACTCAGAAGGGAACATTCTTTCATATCCTGTGGGATTGCCCGGTTATACAGACATATTGGACAAAGGTGGTCCGCATCATGTCAGAGGTGTTGGAACAGGAAATACCTTTGGATGCTAGATGGCATTTATTGTGTGTGTCTGGAGAACTGACTTGGCCCAAATATCAGCAGATTTGGTTACAGGTGGCTGCCATGGTTGCTAAAAGTAACGTTGCCGGGGCATGGGGGGCGATCCAACCGCCTAAGGTCTCTCAGTGGAAACGAGACATGGACTGGTGCTGTGCGGCGGAAAAGTCAATTTATGAAAGCCGGGGATGCCCCAAGAAATGGGAAAAAGTCTGGCAGCGATGGGTAGACTACAGGGAGTTTGGGGGGGCATTGGGCAGTTTGGGGGGGTGGGCTCCATGATTGGGCGATTCTGCCTATTAATGTATGATCGAGTCTGGTTTCACAGAATGTGTACGCTAATGAAACTACATGCAACCTGTTGTAAGCATGTGAACATGTATGTTAAAGCTGACTATTGTTTAATAAAAAGAAGTTTAAAAAAAAAATAATAAGATTTGAGACGGTATCAGACATGCACGATGCATAGCTTCAGTGCCCTGCACTTGCCAATCTTTAGTACCCCAAATGGATTTTAAATCAATTGTGTCCTTCCAATGCTCATAACCCTTCAGGACAAATCGTTCCTGAAGGACATGAAGTAAACCAATTTAGTGTGTGTTGTCATAAATTTAGTTTGGGGTGGCATCTTCAATTTATAAAAATAGGACTGTGGGTCAGACAGATTGTAACCAGAAAAATACACAAATTTACTTTGTTGGGTCTCCAAACTTCCCTGTAACGGTGTTGGGCAATGCTCCCATTGGGTAGGATTAAAAAAGGGTCTCTGTGTTTTTGTTTTATGTAAAAAATGATGGCCATAATGTTGATAACAGAAAAAAATCTGCGTAATTAGCCGAATTCAAATTCAAATCTTCAGTGTCAAATGCAGCATAATATTTTAAATCAGAGAACAATGAATGAACGGCATGAACATCCCAGTCATCTGAATGTATGTCGGGCAAAACCACATCTCCAAAGGAAACGCGGAAGACATATTGAATGTTCAAAATTTCGGTCGGGCCACGGATATCGTATGATACTTAATCCCAGACAATGCCATTGACAACAGGAAACGCTGATTTATTGACAAGGGCTTGGTCTCTCTTCATTATCGGACGACATGTCAGGGGCCAGAACTCCGTCAACAAAGTTCACAGCAGCGCGTTGAGGTAAATAATGGCCATTAATGAGTAGGAAAAACACAGTCACAAAGCAGATCCACATAAAGAAAAATATCATCGTAAGCACCATCCAGATACATGTCCAGGGCGGGACCAAGTAAGTCTTTTTGAACCAGGAGATGAAAACACTGGTACGGGTAGGGGTCTCCGGCACAGAAGATGACGAGGAAGATGTGTCAGAGGAAAAGCTATTACGATCCATATCATAACCACTGGACCCCAACTGAAACAACGGGGGATGTGCTGCATCAGATGTTTCAGGTATGGTACTCTCAGGAAAGTCAATTATGACTTCAACTGGAGGAGAAGCATACTCAATATCCGCAGATATGGATGTGGAAGGAAAAACAGGCAATAAATCAATTGAAGTTTCCATCTCCCTCTCAGTGTGTTGGGGAGTAGACGATGAAACAGAAGCCATCAGATTCAGTGAAAGATCTCGACGTGGAATGCTTGAAGGCATACTATTCATTATCGGCCATATGGTGTAACTTGACATGTTCGATTGAAATGTAATGATTCTCCTTACGACCAGGTAAAGGAGGCAGGATCACAGTACGGGTACCATTCAAACCAAGGACTCTGACCGGTGCACGGTAGGATGGACCACACTCTTTTTTGTTCTCCACCTTTTCTCGGACCAGATCTCCAACTTTAGGATGCCAGCCAGAAACAGGAATCAGCACCGCTGGATCCGCAGAAGAGGGCAACTGGGCTCTTGCTTGTGAATCATGAGCTTTTTGTAGATCCTGTAACATAGCACAATGATTATCTACGTCAAAGGTTGCGGCAGCCGCCACAACGTCTAGACCATAAAGGTCTGGCACAAACATTTTAATGCCAAAGGGCATTTTGTATGGGGTCCACCCACCCAGAGATCGTCTAGGGAGATTATTTATTGTACGTTGGACTCCATACAGATGAGTCAGCCAACCCCTGACAGTACCGAAGACTCTAGCTGTCAAAGATTGCTTTAAGTCACGGTTCATCCGCTCCACAACTGAATTGCCTTCAGGCCGGTATGGAGACTAATATTGCACCTGCACCCTCAGAGACTTCATCGCATCCCGGTAAGCCTTGGAGGCAAATGCAGGACCTTAGTCAGAATGGAAGGTGCCACAGGCAAACGTCCCGACAAAGACACACAAATCCTTAATGACAGTTCGAGCGTCAGCACTACGTTTCAGCCAAACCCAAAGGAATCTCGTGTACGAATCCACTGCAACCAAGATGTGTTTAAATGCAGTGTCAGACGTCAAAGGACCGCAGTGATCAAGGCAAATACAGCCAAATGGCTGATTGGAGATGTAAAGCTGAGTGTGGGGTGGACGTGCAACAGTAGAAGGCTTAATTTGTTGACAAATGTCACAAGAAAGTAAATATTTACGTGCTTGCTGATATAAACCACGCCACCAGAAACGTTGCTGTAAAGGAGAGACTGTCGCTGACACTCCGGCATGCGCAGAAGCTATGCCTTCATGAGCGGCAATGATCAAAGAAATTCTGCGGTCCTCATTCGGGGATCTGCTGATCCCCAACGGACGGAATAGTCACAAATGGAACTTGATCAGAAAACATATGATATGAATAACGTAAAGGAAAACCCTGGGTAAACTCTGTTCTCTCCTTCGTGGCCGCAATAGCTGCTAGAATAGCATCAATTTTAGTCATAGACCTAGTGACTGCTGCTACTGAACAAGTGGCTACTGCTCATCAGCCAACGAATTACCAACAGCGTATGCTCCCACACGTTGATGGCCCAAAGTATGAATAACGTGTGAGTGGCAAGCGCTCCTTAAGAGCGGCCACTTTAACCCAAAGCGTTTTATGCTTAATTGCACTACCTTTAGAATCACGAAAATCATTTTGTGTCCAGAAGAACAAGTTGTCATTGAAGGATTGCACACAGTAAAACAAATCGCACACCACAAGAGTAGGAACATCAGGATCAGCAAATTCAAGAGCCAAAACCAACGCACGTAGCTCCGCCAATTGAGCTGTGCAGTCACCAAGAGACTGTGTGCACACCAAGGAGGATTTAAAATCCCCATCAACAATTTTCCCTGCCACAATTGCGCAGGCCGCCGAATAAGCATCTTTAGAACCAATGGCTGGCTGCGCAGATCCATCAGTGTAAATAATGCATTTGTACTGATCAAGAGGAAGCAATGACAGAGGAGGCGGGTGAATATGTATATATTGTAAAAACCCCTGTGTCTGCAAAGAAGGGTCAATGATAAAGTTGACATCAGCGGACGTCCGAGAACTAGCCCATTTTATCCTACGTGGATGCAAGGCTTTGGAATTCGGAACACTAGCCTTTGTAACTGCTTCCAAAGCAGGTACAGGCGAGACCATGAAAATGCGTTTAACCTGAGCCAGAGAGCGTTCTTTCAGAATCGCCATCTGGACAGCAGTCAAAACAATTTCTGTAGAAGAGAAACGCATCGCAGCCGAAGTGTACAAATGCGATTTATAAGCTATGGGGACCGTGTCCCCGTCATTGAACGTCAAGTAAGTGAAAACTAACGCGCCAGGTACAATCCTTATGACCAGATTTGTAGCATTGTCACGTGTTAACAAGAAGTTGGACGCAAGCAGATCAGACTGTAGAGACCGAAGACTCGCAATATGTTCCAGAAGCTAACAGGAAGCCGAAAAAGAAGGTTGTATCAAAGAGTAAAGTGGTTTTATACGCTGGGCATAATCAGGAATGTAAATGCTCCCGAAATTAAAAAAAACCAGCAAAGATTGCAATTTTTTAAGAGTAGAGGGAGGTTGCAATTGAGCACATTTCTCCAGAAAGTGGGGGGCAAACCCCCTACCTTTATTGGCGAGTTCATAATCCAGAAAAAGAACTGTCAAACAGGTAATATGCGACTTGGCAAAGTTGAATTTGTAACCCAAGTTCACAAAAGACATTATGATGCGGTCCACACGCACAAGATGCAGTATCAATTCATCATCCGTCAATTAAATGTCATCGACGCACAAGTTACTACATGTGTAACGATATATCTGTGAGAGACATTAGTTAGTGATAGATTCCTTACCTTAGAATATCCCCAGGCGTCAGACTGGATCCGGAAAGTTTTTCGTCAGCAGTACCCCTGCGCGTCGGTAGGTGGCGTCGTGCGGCTCCACGTTCGTCGCTGGCGTCGTAAGCGCCGAGATGACGTCACGGAGACTACTTAGGCGCCACCCATGCGCGCTGACGTCAGTTCTGTACACGACTTTCCGCGCCAGGAACGCAGAGCCATGCAAGAAACTGACCACTGGTGCCATGAAACTAGGGCCCTGAAAGGGATGACCTTAACCCTAGAATCAGTTCGCAGAACGGGGAGGATGGTGGGCGGTAGGAATCTATCACTAACTAATGTCTCTTACAGATATATCGTTACACAAGTAGTAACTTGTGCATCTGAAAGAGACACGTTAGTGATAGATTCCTTACCTTAGAATAGATACCCCAGCAATACCAACCCCGGTGGTGGGTCTGCGAATAGATTACACCAGAAAGTCACGGAGAACAGAACGGCCAAAGAAGCTGTCTCTCCGGACTTGACTGTCAAGGCAGTAATGCTTGGTAAATGTGTGCAGCGAGGCCCACGTGGTTGCCTGACAAATATCCTGCAAGGGAACGCCGCGTCCCAAGGCAGTAGTGGCTGCTGTCGCCCTGGTAGAATGGGCACGCAGCCCCACAGGAGGCTCCTTTTTAGCCAACGAGTAACACGCTTTGATGCACAAAACGACCCACCGAGAGATGGTTCGTTTGTGCACAGCCGGATCTTTTTTGGCGCCCACGTAGCCAACAAAGAGCTGGTCATCCACCCGGAACTGTTGTGTGCGCTTAAGATAGAACGAGAGCGCACGTTTTGGGTCCAGACGATGGAGCCTCTCTTCCTCTTTTGAAGGATGCGGAAAGAAGGTGGGCAAAGTGATGGTCTGCCCGATGTGGAATGGCGTGACAACCTTTGGCAAGAAAGAAGGACGGGTCCTTAAAACCACCTTGTCCGGATGAACAGAAAGGAAAGGAGGTGTAGAAGAAAGAGCCTGGAGCTCACTCACTCTTCTGGCAGAGGTGATAGCTACCAGGAAAGCCGTCTTTAGAGTAAGAAGACATAAAGGACAGTTATGAAGGGGCTCAAAAGGAGCGCACATCAGATAGGTCAAGACAAGATTTAAGTCCCATTGAGGCATTATGAAAGGCACGGGAGGAAACGTGTGTGTAATGCCTTTCAGGAAACGGTTAACAACCGGGGACTTAAAGATAGAAGGCTGATCTGGAAGCCGGAGAAAGGCGGAGATGGCCGAAAGATAACCTTTGATAGTGCCCAGAGCAGAGCCCTGCTGGGCCAAGGATAGTAGGAACAGAAGGACCTCAGAAAGAGGGGCAGAAAGGGGATCCACAGACTTTGCTGTGCACCATGCCACAAACTTGTTCCACCTGCAGGCGTATACCGTCTTAGTGGAGGGACGCCTGGCTGCCAGAATGACATCACAGACTTCGGGAGGAAGATCGAAAGCTGTCAACTGTCGCCGCTCAATCTCCACGCATGGAGGTGGAGGCTGGACAGGTTCGGGTGGAGGACCGTCCCCTGCTGCTGCGACAGAAGATCCTCCCGAAGAGGCAGTCGGATCGGGGGATCGATCGCCATGTTGAGTAGCTCGGGATACCAGTATCTTCGTGCCCAATCCGGAGCCACAAGGATGACTTGGGCCCGGTCGCGCCGAATCTTCTTCAGCACTCTGGGCAGAAGTGGTATAGGCGGAAAGGCGTACAACAGACCGCAGCTCCACTCGCGACGAAAAGCGTCGCCGAGCGAGTGCTGCCTTGGAAATTCCAACGCGCAGATCTGATGACATTGCGCGTTCTCTTCGGTGGCGAATAGATCTAACCAAGGCTCTCCCCACTGCAGAAAGAGACCTTGCGCCACGTCCGAATTCAGATGCCATTCGTGATCCATCAAGCACCGGCGGCTGAGTTCGTCCGCCCTGGCGTTCAGAGAACCTGCCAGGTGTTGAACCACCAAGGTAATGCCTTGATGTTCCAGCCATGTCCAGAGGCGCAGAGCCTCCTGACATATGGTCCACGACCCTATCCCTCCCTGTTTGTTGCAATACCACATGGCGGTGGTGTTGTCCGTGAACACCTGCACTACACTGCCCCGGACAGAGGGAAGGAATGCCTTCAGTGCAAGTCGGATCGCCCGAAGCTCCAAAAGATTGATATGGAGCCGGGACTTCGCCGGAGACCAGAGGCCTCTGATCTCCGCCTCTCCCAAGTGGCCACCCCAGCCCTGGAGGGACGCATCTGTCACCACTGTGTGCTCCGGTTGGGGGAGGGAGAGGGATCTGCCATTGACCCAATCGCGATTCGTGAGCCACCACCGCAATTGTCGTGCAGTGCCCTCCGAGATCTGGACATGATCGGACAGGTTGCCCTGATGCTGCGCCCACTGGAACTTCAGGTCCCACTGCAGAGCCTGCATATGCCACCTGGCATGTTGCACTAGCAGAATGCAGGAGGCCATCAGGCCCAGGAGCCGGAGGGTCATCCTGACCGAAACCTAGGATAGAGGCTGGAAGATAGGAATCATAGCCTGAATATCCCGGACTCGCTGCTCGGGAGGATAAACCCGAAACCGCGTCGAATCCAGAACCGCTCCGATGAAGGGGAGCTTCTGAGAGGGACTCAGGTGCGACTTCGGCACGTTGATGGAGAACCCCAGCAATTGCAGGAGGTCGGCCATAGTCTAAAGGTGGGTGACGACGGCTTGGGGCGAGCCCGCCTTCAACAACCAATCGTCGAGGTAGGGGAAGACTGACACCCCTGACCTGCACAGATGAGCTGCGACCACCGCCATCACTTTTGTGAACACCCGAGGGGCGCTTGTAAGGCCGAAAGGGAGCACGGTAAACTGAAAATGCTCCTGGCCCACCGTAAACCGCAGGTAACGCCGGTGGGCCGGCAGGACGGGAATGTGAAAATAAGCGTCCTGCAAGTCCAACGCTACCATCCAGTCTCCAGGGTCTAGGGCAGCCAAGACCTGAGCCAGAGTCAACATCTTGAACTTCTCCTTCCGGAGGAAGCGATTGACGTTCCGGAGGTCCAAGATGGGGCGCAAGCCCCCTTTGTCCTTCTTGGGGACCAGAAAGTAGTGGGAATAACAACCATGTCCTACTTCTGGCCCAGGAACGCGCTCGATGGCCCCCTTGGCCAAGAGGGCCGTGACTTCCTGTTGGAGAAGCGCTAAGTGATCCCCCGAAATGCGGTGGA
Organism: Calotriton arnoldi; assembly: GCA_963921515.1. Lineage (NCBI taxonomy): Eukaryota > Metazoa > Chordata > Amphibia > Caudata > Salamandridae > Calotriton > Calotriton arnoldi. The sequence goes on along the minus strand of CAWUFW010000201.1, from coordinate 804,973 downwards.
ACTGAGGTGGCATGGACGGGGGGCAGACTCGAAGGGGAGGGAGTAGCCCCTTCGGACAATTTGCAGCACCCAGCTGTCCAAAGTGACAGAGCGCCAGTGGGGGAGGTGATGTTGAATCCTGCCGCCCACCGGCGTGGGGTGCACCCCAAAGCGCGGACTAGGAAGGCTTTGAGGCGGATGCTGCGGGAGCGGAGGTGGGCTGACCCGCACGCTGGCCCCCTGTGCCGCCACGGCGCCTTTGGCCGCGCTGAGGCTTGTTCTGCGCAGGCCTTTGGTTGAACGGATGTGTAGTGGCGCCCCTTCCACGGCCATGAAAGGAACGAAAGGTAGATGTGGCCAGGCGGGTGGTGGAGACCCAAGGACTTGGCTGTAGCCCGAGAGTCCTTAAAACGCTCCAGCGCACTGTCTGCCTTATCGCCAAATAGGCGAGTACCATCAAAAGGCATGTCCATGAGGGAACTCTGGACATCCCCTGAAAAGCCGGTGGACCGCAGCCAGGCATGTTGCCGCAAGGCCACCGTTGTGGAGATGACTCTTCCCAAAGAGTCCGCGGTGTCCAACCCACACCGAATGGCGAACTTCGCGGCATCCTTCCCCTCTGCAACAGCTTGGGAAAGCACAGCCCGAACCTCTTCCGGGCACTGGGGCAGAGTTTGCGCCACCGTGTCCCACACAGCGTGTGAATAGCGGCCCAAGAGGCATGCGGTGTTGACCGACCTCAGCCCCAGGCTGGCAGAGGAAAACAACCGTTTGCCAAACTGCTCCAGCTTTTTTGATTCCTTATACGGCGGAGCGGTAGGGAATGCTGTTTGGGAAGTGGAAGCCTGAATGACCAGGCTCTCTGGTGTCGGATGAGACGTCAAAAAGGCAGGGTCACCTGGTACCGGGCGGTGACGCCTGGCCACGTTTTTATCCACAGGAACCCCTGTGGCTGGCCTAGACCAGGTATTCATCAAAACATCCGTTAAGGCCTCATTAAACGGAAGCAGAGGTTCTATAGAACTTGCCGCCGGCTGAAGCACTTCAGTAAGGAGGTTAGTCTGGAGGGTAACAGTAGGCAATTCAAGGCCAAGAACCTCAGCTGCTCTACGGAGCACCACAGTGTATGTTGCGCCTTCCTCCATGACAGTGGGAGGAGACACAAACCCAGGCTCAGAGGAGAGGTCAAGGCCACTTGCATCCTCTGAGTCTTCTGCCCACTCCTGTTCGGACTCACACTGCCGTGCAAGAGGGTCCTCTGACCCCTCCCAGTCCTCCCCTTCCACAACAGCCCGAGGCACAGGCTGCAGCGGCGAGGGAGGCACAGGGGAAAACAAATGCTCCACCGGCAACGGCGGCGAGAACGGTGCCGGTCGACGCCGCTCCGGCTCCAAGGCCCAATCAGGGTCCCAAGATGGAAACGCGGGTAAGGGCGGAGGTGGGACGAACGGTACCCAGGGCAGCGCCGGGAAGGGGGCCGCAGGGGGCGCCGGAGCCGCAGGCGGAGGACCTTGCGGCGCCGGAGCCGCCGGCGGCTGAGCCGGCGGCAACCACGGGCCCCCAAGAGGGACCGCGGGGCCCAAAGGCGCACCGGCGGGAGCCCTAGGCCTGAAAAGGCGATCCATGGCAGCAAGAAACTCTTGCACCTGGGCTGGAGTCGCCGACGGACACGGGTATGGCGGGTAGGCTGCGGGACTGACAGGCTCCAACGGAGCCGCGGGGGAAAGACCCCGGGTCCCCTCGTCCGCGTCCGAAGACCGACGGGGGGAGGTCGGAGAGCGTACGCACTTCTTCGACTTCTTTTTGTGACGTCGCTTACCCGAATCCGAGGGTGAAGACTTGGACCCCGAGAAGCGATGACGACGACTCCGCGGCCGGTCCCTCGAGCGACCCCTGGACCTGGAACGGTGCGGAGACAACTGTCGGGCCTCCAGCAGCTTTCGGGACCGCTCCCGCAAAGCCTTCGGAGCCATGGCCAGACAGTCGGAACATGACCGGGAGGCATGGTCGCGCTCCAGACAATAGAGACAGACGCCATGGGGGTCGGCCACCGACATTGTACGGCGGCAGGCCCCGCAGGATTTAAACCCAGGCATCCCTTTGTGGCACCAGGAGTCAAGATTTAGAAAAGAAGAGACAAAAGTCCCAAAAACAACTAGTCAAAAAGTGACTAAGGTACGTGCTCTAACCGGATCTGCGCTTGCTGGCGTGGAAAAAGAAAGAACTGACGTCAGCGCGCATGGGTGGCGCCTAAGTAGTCTCTGTGATGTCATCTCGGCGCTTACGATGCCACCTACCGACGCGCAGGGGTACTGCTGACGAAAAACTTTCCGGATCCAGTCTGACGCCTGGGGATATTCTAAGGTAAGGAATCTATCACTAACGTGTCTCTTTCAGATGTATGAGAAAGCATCAGGGTCAATTTCATGTAAAACAGCAACTATGCGGGCCGCAAAAGTGCCGGGACTATTTTTATATCCCGTAGGCAAGCGCGTATACCTTTTATGATTGCCGAGGGCGCTGAAGACTTTCAAGTCATGGCTATCAAGAGCCAAATTGTCACTATAAAAACCATTTGAGATATCAAGAGTTGTTTTATATTTTTTACGAACAAAGGTATTGACTAACGTAGAGCTGTGGGTATTCTGTACCGCAAAGGTACGAACATGACTGTTCAAATGACGGTAATCCAAAACAATAGGATATGAACCGTCCAGTTTCAATATCGGGAAAAGAGGATTATTCATGGATGAAACACAGGGTTCAATTACATCCTGATATTCCAATTGGGCCAAGATTTCACTTGCGGACCCTTTCGCGTCGCCCTTAATTGGATATTGGGGTTGGGGTTGTGGCATTGATCGCAACGGAATTTCATGTGCCGGCGATTCCTTATCCCAACCCACCTGATTACGATACACAGCCGGAGCAAGGGCTAATGTCCACTCCGACGCGTAAGCTTATTTAGCCTCCTCCGAGACACAATGCGAAAAACTCGGGAGAATAACATACTCCCCTTTAGAAGAAGCCAGAACAAATGGGGGAGACCAATCAACCTCCGCCAACAAAATATCATAGGAAGAAGTAAGGTTGTCCCAAAAGACCGCTTGATGGTGCGTTTAATATCACCTTCAATTTGGAGGCCTATCTCATAAAGCCTATCAGGGGGTGCAACTCTTGTGTCAGCTGTTTCCACTGTAATGAACGTGTCAGTTGCTTTCGCCTTCAGACACTGGTGGAGTACCTCCCGCACTATGGTAACTTCCGCCACGCTGTCGAGGAGTGTTACCGCCCATCTCCAATAGAGGACCAGGGTTCTTACCGTCTGAGGCATACTTTGCAGTCAAAGCTGCTACTTTTTTCTTCTGAAATGGGGCACGATATTGAGGCTGTCCCTCCTGGTGGGCTTTTACATCTAACTAGCGCTGTGGGTCACGTCTTGGTTGCGCTGACTCGCCTTCTCTGCGATCCTGATGTCCTCCCCCGCCAAACTGTTGATTTGACGATTCCTTAAAGGAATGAGGATCGGGAACCTGAAACCTCTCGGGTATTTCAATTTTAGAGCGGTCACGCAGATCATATCTACGTTCAGAAGCGTACGGTGGTGGCGAACCAGCACGAGAACCAGGCTTCTGCTGTTGCCGCAGCCGATTTTTATTCCATGCCTTTTTAGGAAAGACCGGACGACCCTCCTTTTCTGGAGGGTGCTTATTTTGTACCCGAGTATAAGGTCTTACTCCCAAACTATTGCGACCCAATGATGTATACACATCCGCAATAATATTCGGCAACTGCCGCTGCAGATCAACATCCGCCACCACCGAAAGGCATTGACGCACTTGCAAGCTAACTGCTTCACACCTTTGACATTGGCCAGAATCATATCGGAGACAATAGGGAACATGCCCACTAATCTCATCCCCAATTCCAGGGCTGGACCAGCCCCGTGTTCATCTTGTACCTTCTTCAGACTGCTCGGTAGAACGCTCATGGAGGGGGTGCCAAAGCACAGCGTATACACCGCAACAAACACCGTCCCCCAGGTGGTGCAATCAGCTAAAGTGGGAACAATACCACTCTGTAAACTCATCGTAAGGATCCTGTGTTTCGCAACAGGAGTAGTATGTGGAAAAACAGCCTCGAGTTGCTCAAATTTTTCTGCCAACCAATATGGCAGATCATCTCTATTCTGAGGACGTTTGCCCATCACCGAATTAATCATAATGGGACTAATGACAAGACCACCACCATGTCCAGGTGGCTGAGGAGCGGCACCAGCCAGAGCCACTTGTATATTACGTGACATGAATTGTATGACACTTCTGTGTATATTAATCAATGACGTATGTAACTGACGTAGCTCTGCGAGTGTAACATTAAGATAATTTGGATGCGGTGTAAAACTAGCCATAAACAGGGCATGTGGCCCCGTCGACCGATAAGGGGCCTAAACAGACCTCAGAAACAGGGTGAGGAAGGGCGCCATTAAACCAAATGGTATGCTCCCAGGCGGTCAATGGAACTTCAAGTAATCAATAAGGACGATAATTCCGCAGAACCGCAGCAGGTGTATATTCATGAAAGAAATTATTATTCCCATCCACTGCTGGAAATGTAACCCAATTGAAAAAACCTCGAATCGGTAAGCTGCGTCCGCTTCGACCACAAAAATGAACATGCAGAGAGCCAACACAGCGATGAGTTCTCATGTGAAAGTAGCCATTGAAAATATTGCGGAAAATAAAGACGTGTAATAACGTGTGCAGAGCAGCAGGAAAGCTGCAACGTGCTCATGCTAAGTTAGTGAAAAAACGACAATGTCCCCATGGGCCACGTGACAGTGTCACGGTCGTAATAGTCTAGGAGGTGACCCACTATAGGGCAGTCTGGTGCCCCCGGAGGAGGCCTTTGGCCAAGGGAGCGGTGAGCCCGTTCAACAAATACTGACGATAGATTTTCCCCAAAGAGCTCGCAAAGCAGGCTTTTAATGTAATATTCCATCCGTGTAATAGCAGTGGACTCAGGAATCCTAGTGATTTGGAGGTTATTCCTCCTGGATCTCACTTCTAGGTCTTCATGTTTTTTGCTTGGATAATAGCAAGCACTCTATCCATGCATAGTAGGTGTTCTTTTGATTTGGCTTGAGAGTCATCCGCATCCAAGGCACGATTTTCCAGCAGGTCTAGTCTGTTCTTATGTTTATCGACTCTATACTTGACTTGATCTAGCCTGCTAGTGAGTAGGTCCATTTAGAATCAATGGTTTTTAAACTAGACTTTACCTCCAGAAGCAGAGCTTGTAGGTCTACATCTTGAGCATCTACAATTTCAAGGGTGTCTGTAGGAGAATCTAAGTCTTGGCTTTGTTCAACTTGTTGAGTCAGGCATCTGCTTTCAAAGGTTAGTTCAGCCTGTTTGGTATCACGCTTTCGCATAGTGATTGATGCTGGGTGGTTACTTGTTGGTAGGTCCGAGCAGAGCCCGTTCTCTGGGCGTAGCCTTGAGGATCAGTCCTCTCCTATGTGGGTGCTTTAAGGAGAGCTTACAGCGAGGCAGATGGCGATTGTACACTGAGCCCCGCCACACCCCAGGCCAGTCGTCGCCACAGGGGGCACGTGCAGGCACAGCAGAGTGAGAGGTGCTAATTAGCAGTTTCCAATGTGTTCAGCTTCAAAGTCTAGGTGGTGGATGATGAGCACAGTGAGGAGAGGGGCTGCTGTTATCGAACCGGTGCCCAGGGACGTAAAAAGCAGTAATATAGTGTATTAATCTGTTTACCATCAATGAAAATGTGGCAGCGTGTTCATGCAAGCCTCAGGGCCTCTAAAGAAGATAAATGCACGCATCTCCAGACCACTGTGTGGCTCCTGCGTTACGTTCCAGCAGCATGGGACTGTCTTGTGAACGCGGGAGAAGGGACAAAGGTGTATTCTGGCTCGATATAGGCCATGCGAGGCCAGTAAAAGTAGGCGCAGCACAGGGTTCTGTGTTCACAGTTAGTTAGGTTTGGGGAGCCGCGGGAGGTCAAGCGGCTGCGCCGACGATCCCCAGGCCCAATGCCCGATCATCTTGATGAAATCTCCTGCGTCGCTGATGTCCCACGCACTCACCGGCGTGCCTAGCTAATCTCCGTGCGTCCTCCAGTCTCACCTTAGCTTCCGCCAGAGGCCACGCAGCTCAGGGAAGCAGTAGGCCAAAGTTCTGTTGGGAGGGGGACGCGGGTCATCCACCCCCCCATTGTCCCATGCGCGGATCGGGCAGTATCAGCAAGTCCCCCCTCAGATGTTACCCCAGTTACAGTGCCCCTTCGTCCTTGATCTCTACTCACAAGTCCACGGCAGCACAGGCCGGCCTGACCCCCAGCAGAGGGCCCAGGCGCCCCGCAGTCACGAGCCAGGTCCCAGTAGGCCGCAGGCAGGGCAAAGCTCCATGTCCCCTCAACAGATACCACAAGCCGGCAATCGGCCCAGCTCTGGTACGCAAGGAGGCACGGGTGTGAGCAATTACTGTGTTGTGGTTAGGTGGTAGCCGATACCCCCAGCATTGTCAGATAATGTGTAGATTCAAAGTCCGGCCAGCAGAGCCCTCTATAGAGTGGCCATCTTGCTGTCCGGCGAGCCCACCACTTGAATGAGTAGTTAGAAATAAAACATTTTTTTATTTTTTTTTAATAAAAGTGAGCATTTGGCTGGACATTGATTTATTGCTGCTGATGTGCGCTCTGAGTTGTGAGCCTATACGCATTAATCTGTTTCCACAACTCCCCCTTAGAGAGATTTGGACAGCTCGTCCACATCTACCACAGAGTCCAGTGCAGAAGGGGTACTAGGTCCAGTTGCGCAGGATCTATAGTAGGCCAGGCCTGGGGACATTAGAAGTAAAAAGGCCTCAACCCCCACGGTTGGGCCTAGTAGCCCCTGCATTCCTAGTAGCCCTCTGAAAGGGGTTCTGAGAGCCACAAAGAGATAAAAACTGCTGGTGCAATTGGCGGAGAGGGTCAGAAAGGCCCAAGGAGCGTTATGTGGCTCTGCTACCCTTGAAGCGCTCAAGAGCTGAATCCGCTTTATCACCAAACAATGGTGAGCCATCGAATTGCATGTCCATAAAAGTGGCCCGAACGGCTCCTGAAAAGCCGGTGGACTGCACCCAAGAGTGTCTGCAAATGGCCAAATTAGTACCACTAACCCTACCAAGTTGTGTCTAGTCTGTAGCAGATGTTGAACTTGCCCACATTGTGTCTATCCTGTATGGTCTGGGCCTTCTCCCGGACAATCGGCAACACTTGGGCCACGGAGTCCCATAAAGCGCTAGAGTAACAGCCTAAGAGGCCGTTGATGTTCAGTGCGCAAAAGCCAAATTTGTGTGAGGAAAACCCTCTTGCCACAGGTTTCTAATCTCTTCGATTTCCTGTCCGGGGGAGTAGAGGAGAAAGATTTTGGGTTCACTCTGCTGACCGAAGCCTGCACCACAAGGCTTTCAGTGATGAGATGTATGAGAAAGGCGGGGTCACCTGGAGGAAGGCAATGAAGTCTGGTCATCTGGTGATGCCCAGGTGGATTTGAACAACACTTGGCCCAGGTGCCCAAGAGCATCTCTGTAATGGCCTCATTAAATGGTAACAAAGGCACAGAACTCATGTGGCTAGGTTACAACACCTCTGTCAGGATATTAGTTTTGACCTCGTGAGTGAGAAGGAGTAGATCAGGGAGCCTATGACGCCGTTCACATAACCACAGCAAAATATGCACTGTCTTCCATGCCTGGTCCTGTTGGAGAAACTAGATCAGTGTCTGGGGATGTATCCAGCCACCTGGCACCCTTTAGATCTTTGTACCAGTTATCCTCCAAGTAAGGTTTGGCAATCCTGTCCCCAACATGATAGCCCCTGTTGTCGGACTTTTTGGTGAAAAGGTCAGGAAGAACCTGAGCCCTACCGAAGGTAGGGGTATTGTGTCTGAATCAGAAAGATGGTAGGGGATGCATGGGTTGTGACTCTGACGAAAAAGAGCATAGCCTTGGGTGAGGAGGCATCGGACAGCACGATGGGTTGGCTGTCATCGTCCGCAGTCGATGGCACCAGAATCAGCGTTGGTAGATTCCGTTCCGGTCGTGGTGCTGGAGAGGGAACCAATACTAAAGTCTGGAGGTCCCAACTGGTGCAGAGAGCAGACCTCGCGGAAGCCCAGTTGGGAAGCCTCTCAGCTCTTTGGGCCCAAAATCGCACCAGATGGAGTCAGTAACATGCCAAAAAGGCATGCCATGGCATCACAAAATTTCTTGATTTGCTGCCAGGGTGACTGACGGACCCGTAAATTCCGGATGCTGCGGGACCAAGGTCGGAATAGACTCCAAAGGTGACCAACTTCAGGAGTGTGACCTGGAGGCACAATGAAGCACTTGCTACTTCTCGGGGGACCAAGAGCAGAGGGACGGGCCGAGTTCGGCTTAGACATCTTGCGTTTTTTTTCAGATTCACCTGGAGACCTGGAGCGCTAAGAAGCCCAGTCGCTAGAGCAACCTCGGGCGCGGGACATACCTTTTGACTCTGATCGATCCTGGAGAGGGATCATGCAGTGTTTCCCTACTGAGAGCTTAGCTTCTCCATCCTTAATAGCCCATGGGATGCATCAAAGCGCAGTCACTGCAAGCCTTGGAGTCATGATCTGATCTCAGGCACCACAGGCAAACCACATGTGGGTCAGTCACAGACATCCGTTTGCAACATTTCTCACAGGGTATAAATCCTGTAGATTTGGAATGTGACATAATACCCTTGCACACAGGATTTTGAAACGAGACGAGGGGTAGCTCAAGATCCACGTCTGCTGGTGCGGAAAGTAAAAAACTGATGTTAGTGCACAAGGGTGGGCATTTATGTAGGCCCATGCGCATCACATATGGCATAGAGCGATGTCGATGAAGAGTCATTGGTGCCACCTGTTGATGTACAGGGGTATTGCTGAAGATTTTCCAGATCCAGTTGGATGCCTGGGAGAGTAATCAAAAGTTGAGGAATCTGTGACTAGAAGTCTCTGTTAGAATGTATCCATTGTGCCTGGAGAGTAGCTTAGGATGCATCTCCAATGTTATTAAAGGGCGTGCCAAGAGACTCGGGAGCTCCGTGAACCAATACTGGCAAGGCCAGGTTAGGGCAATGAGAATCAGAGTACAATGGTCCGTCTTCACTTTCCTCAGGACCCTGGAGATCAAGGGAAACAGTGGAAAGGCGTACTCAAAGACGCTGGACTATTTATTCTAAAGGACATTGCCCTCGGGTCCCAATTGCCAAAACCTGCTTGCATAATAACAGCATTTCTTGTTGTTCCACATGGCAAACAAATCTAGTGTGGGTTGACCCCTTCTGTGGCAGATGTCATCCACTTTATCTTGGTGGTGCTCCCATTCAGGACAGTCCAATAACGTTCAACTGAGTGCATCAGTTTGATCATTTTGCCACCCAAGGAGATGCTCCACAGCAATGTCCACTTGATGGGAGATGGGCCAGTCCCACTGTGACTGTCTCTTTTGACAGAGTTCAGGACCTCGTTCCTCCTCATTTGAGAACTATTTGACTTGCCAGCCTTTGAAGGAATGCTTGATGACCTAGTTTTATGGCCCGGAGCTGAAGGATGCTCAAATGGAAATTCTTTTCTTCATCTGACCATTATCCTCTGGTCAAGAGTTTCTGCTTTTGAGCTCCACAGCCTTCTATGAAGGCATCTGTTACAAGTACTACTCTGTCTGATGTAGGATGGCAGTGAAGCCCTACATTAAAGCTCTAAGAGGTTCATCACTATACCAGCTCGTGCTTCAAATGCATTGTAACTTGGACTAGGTCATCCTGAAATTCATGAATTGGTTTCCACTGGCTGTCCAGTTCTTGTTGGCTGGGCCACATTTGGAGCCTGAAATAGTATACATAAAGCCTGTACATGCAGACATCAGACCCAGCAGAGGTATGTATTGTCTTACTGTGACTGACTGTTTGGAAGAAAAGGTTTTGTAATTGGTGAAAATCTGCAGTGCTGACTTGTGGCCGAAGGGGAGCACATTGAATTGCTAGTGCTGCCACACAACTACCAAGCAAATGTATTTTCTGTACTTCAAGTGTTTTGGGATGTGAAAATATGTATGTAGTCGTTGCCCTGGAGCATCAAGAGGTCTTCTTGGAGCGTTACCACAGTCCATTTTCTGAGGTACTTGTTGAGCTACGAGGTCCACAATGGGTCTCAAGTGATCGGTCTTCTTTTTTACTAGGAACAATTTGGCTTAGAATTCTTTAATTCCTCAGGGCCTTCAGACTTGCTTTGATTGCTCTTTTGAGGAGAAAAAGACTTTCCGGTTGCAGCTCCCGCAAATGAAGATGATGTTCCTTCCTAGGTGGGCAGGCTGGAGGTTTCTGAATAAACTCTGTGGTATGTTTTCAACAAACAATCTGCCTCACCCAGCGGTCTTTTGTTATGGGCTCCCCTTAGAGGGCAAAAGGGAAACTCTGCCCTATATCTGTTGATGTGGGATTGTTAGTGGGGGAGCAGCTGCAAGAAGTAAAGCACGTTTTAATTGTCCTGGGAGCACGACGGGAGGCACTCCTTTTTCCTCCAATAACCCTGCAACAGTTTTGTCTGTTGTTTGTTAGATGTATACAAGAAAAAGAGAACGAACCCCCTCCAAAACAAAGCACTATTTAAAGATTCAAATACAGAAATTAATAATGCAAGAAAGACTTTTTATATGTAGAATAAATCGTACACTTGTTTTTATTTATAAATTCATCATCGGAATCATTATTTTAGCACATAGTAACAAACAATCATTTAGCAAAAGAGAACTGTCTCACAACCCACCTCCAAACCAATGCTCTATTTAAAGAGTCAAATGCAGAAATTAATACAAGAAAGACTTTTTTTATATGTAGAATAAATCGTATACTTGTTTTTATTTATAAATTCATCATTGTAATCAATATTTTAGAAATAGTAACTTAAACAATGATTTCACAAAAGAGAACTGTCTCACCCTCATGAACTAAAACTCATCACATTCACCGACTTCATACATAACACTCGCACCTAACACATCATCCAACAATTTATTAAAACTATATTGCACCATGCCTCTTTGACACAGAACAATCATGACTCAAAAGAAAATGAATTATAAAATACATTGCCTAATGAAGATTTAATCATTATACATTTTGGAAGGCTAGCAGCCTGAAAAACATTTATAGGCCACAATGAGGCATATCTTCATACAATTTATAGTATTCACACAATTTAAGGCGTATGATTATTTCTGTCTTCTTGATCACTAGTATTCCATGTCAGAGAGGCAGAAACGCGGGTGCCAACATGCGTTTTTGTGTACGGTGGCCAGCCGATCACCCACCTTCTTCAGGGAACAGGCTGGTAGTATCTTTTTCCCTCTCTCCCCGTTTATTATCTTGATTGGAAATTCCAGCCTGTGCCCTGAAAACTGTGGGGGGGGGTCGGCTGGCCAACATACACGGAAATGAGCGCTGACGACAGAAATAATGATATGCAGGGCCGGACTGGGAACCAAAACCGGACCTGGCAAAGTGCTCGGCTGGCCCCCCGGGAGGTTGGGGTGTGGCCGAGCTGTTTGCCAGGGCCCGTTTTGGCCGATTTTGTTACAGGTGCCGATATTGCAGCTGTGCTGCAAAAACGGCCCTGTAACAAAACGGCCCCCAGGGGCCCAAAACCGGCCCCACCCTGGCGGCCCACCGGGGAAATGCCCGGTGCCCGCTACGGCCAGTCCGGCCCTGAACATATGCCATAAATTGTATGAATACTATAAATTGTATGAGGATATGACTCACTGTGGCCTGTATATGTTTTTCAGGCTACTAGCCTTTCAAAATGTATAATGATTAATTCTTCATTAGGTATTGTATTTTATAATCATTTTCTTTTGATTCATGTTTGTTCTATGTCAAATGCTGACGTGAGTACTTTTCACGACTTTCCACGCCAGAAGCGCAGAGCCTTGAAGTAACTGACCATGGTGTGTTAAAAAAGCAACGAGGGCCCTGAAGGGGAACAATCCTGACACTAAAAACAATTCCGCAGTGCGGGAAGGATGGGTGGGTTGGCAAGGAATCTGCGGCTAGATCATGTCTCTACCAGATAAGGGATTACTGAAGGTAAGTAACTTGTCCATCTGATAGCGACATCTAGCAGCAGATTCCTTAGCTTTGAACAGATAACCATGCAATACCTTCCCCAGAGCAGGGACTGTAGAAAAGCTTTAATCTAGAAAAAACTACAAGGCAGAGCGGCCAAACAGGCCTTCTCTGTGAACCTGATAATCCCGGCAATAGTGTCTGGAGAACATGTGCAGGGATGCCCACGGGGCAGCTTGGCAGATATCAGCAATTGGGACACCACGCTGGAGCGCTGTGGTGGCTGCCTTCGCCCTAGCAGAATGGACTCCAAGGCTTTCAGGAGGTTGTTTCTTTGCTAAGGCGTAACATATTTTGATACAGTGGATAACCCAGCATGATATGGTCCTCTTTTGGACAGCACACCCCTTCTTTGCTCCCACATACCCAAGAAAGAGTTGGACATCCAACAGAACTCATTGGTGCGATCAAGGTAGAACGATAATGCTCTTTTTGGGTACAGATGGTGGAGACGCTCCTCTTTCTTAGAAGGATGCGGAGGTGCATAGCAAGTGGGAAGGGTAACAGACTATCCCAGATTGAAGGGTGTTACCACCTTAGGCAGAAAAGATGCCCTAGTCCAGAGTACAACTTTGTCTGCAAAGACGGTCAGGTAAGGAGGCTGCGATGAAAGTGCCTGCAGTTCGCTCACCCTCCTGGCAGAGGTGACTGCCACCAAAAAGGCTGTTTTGATAGTGAGCAGCCGTAGAGGGCAGTTGTGCAGCGGCTTAAAAAATCTCTGCATAAGGGGATTTAAAAAGTGAAAGTTGATCAGGAAGCCAAAGAAAGGCAGATAGGGCCGAAAGGTAGACCTTCAGACTGCCCAGAGAAGAGCCCTGCTGGGCTGATGAAAGAATAAACAGGAGAACATCTGACAGAGAGGCAGATAAGGGGTCAATAGACTTTCCGTACAATATTTACAAAATTTGTTTCATCGGCAGGCATGTACCAACTTCATGGCGTGACACCAGGCTGCCAGGATAAGTTCGCAGACTTCGGCAGGAAGGTCAAAAGCAGTCAACTGTCGCAGCACAATCTCCATGCAAGGAGGCGGAGGACAAATGGTCCAGATTCATAGACGATATTTTTTTCATTTGTACAGATACACAGGAAAAACTTGAAGAATTTTTAGATTGGTTAAATCTGTGCGATGAGAATATCAAATTCACAAATAATGTTAGCAACAGCCAAGTGGAATATCTAGATGTTGTAATTAAATATGACTCAGGCGCCCTGGCGGTAGAGTTGTATACTAAACCCACTGCAAGGAATACGTTGCTACATTACGATAGCTATCATCCATCTACACAAAAGAATAGCATACCTTTCGGTGAATTTTTACGTTTGCGACGTAATTGCACGAACATTAAAGACTTTGATATCAAGTCGGTGACCATGAAAAACAAGTTTCTAGCTAGAGGATATCCAAGGCGTCTTGTCCGAGACTCCTATAAAAGAGCTCGGTTCTATGATAGGCAACATCTGCTACACAATACTCGTAAGAGTAAGGTTAAGACTAAACCAGCTATAGTTTTTGTTACACAGCACTCTATGATCAATGAAAGAGTCCGACAGGCGGTATGTTCTAGCTGGAACATATTAAACATCAACAAATCAAATACGATACCGCAAGTACCTAGACCACTTTTCGCATATAGACGCAACAAGAACTTAAAAGATCATGTTGTAAACTCAAGGATGAAACATACAAATAAGTTCCTACAAAGGAGCATAGATGGCCCAAACCCAGTGGTAGGCAACTATAGATGAAACACTTGCAAATCTTGCCCTCAAGCAATTGAATCGACCACTTTGGAATTTAATGGCAAAATGATATCACCTACAAGTTTAACAAATTGTAAAACATCTGATGTGGTCTACCTACTTATTTGCCCATGTAATTTGGGATACGTGGGAGAGACCAGCAGATCGGTGGGGACTCGATTAACAGAACATAGATCAGCAATCAGAAATAAAAAAATTGCAGCCCCTATTGTCCAACATTATGTGGACCAAGAACACACCCCAGAAGAAATACAGTGGTATATTTTGGAGAAAATTGAAAGTAAGCCAGGCAAGAATACAGAGGCCGTAAGAAAATGCAGAGAGGTTTTCTGGATTTTTACTCTTGGAACAGCCACAAGGGGGTTAAATTTAGAAATACCCTGGGATCAGGCAATTAAATATAATCACTGATTAAGGACATATGTAAGAAAAATAACCTTATGGTTCACATTCTGGTAAACCCTGCACATAAACCATTCCAGTCATGATATTTGTAGTGACCAGTAATATCATGATATAATTATACTTTAAGAGGTACGCAATAGGGTTCAAACATAGTGAAAGATACACAATATAAGAACAAGGACATACATATCTTCTTTCCAAAAGTAAAAAAACATAGGACATTGGGAATAATTGCAGCATTAACGTAATATTCATCAGCACATATATATGTCAAGATGGCGCCCATGTTATTAGCTAATCTCCTAAAGCCATTTAACCCGGAAGTGTTTAGTACGACGTAACGTCAGGGTCAAGTTCCGGTATTTTAAATAAAATGACGCGGTAGCGTTTCCCTTTGTCGTCTCCTAACCGAACGAGGTGCAGCGATCGTAATGGCAAGTAAGCAGGACTAACAGGGTTGCTAGCATAGCGTTTTAGCGCATTAGACTCACAGATTCGAACTCACCCGGGTCTTAGCGATGATTGAGCAGGTATTATGCTATCGGGATTGTGTTTTGCCGGTAGATGTAAAATGAGAGGTAAACTCAGTCGTAAAATTGATATTCGCCTCGTACTATCCCTTATCCAAATACAAAAAGTAAAGAGGATGTGATAAAATTCGTACAGACCTTGAGGAATATGTTATCGGGATAGTTTATGGTAGAACGAGTAGCATGCTCGGTCGCAGTATTGATATTTGCCATGCATCATTCCGTATTCAAACACAAGAAGTGAATGGATGGTTATTTAATTTGTATAGATATTGAGGGACATAGTTGGACCTGTTTTGTAGTGTGAAAAGCGGGGGAAAGGTACCTATAATGAACCTTTGAAATAAAAATAACATCTAAAAGCTCTAAAGCAAGTAAAACATTCCATTTAGTGAGAAAACTGTATGTTTATTTCAGCACAAGGATAAGAAAAAAACGGCAATTTCAGGAGTGCGATTACAAGCACATGCAGTTGAAAATAATAAAAAAAATGCAGAGAATGACATATTAAAATAAAACATCAAGGTCAGTATAACACAGTGTTTACTATATTACTATAGATGCCCATAATAAATAGTGATTTTGTAATTAAGCAATTTCTGCCACTGAGTTGTCGTTTCAATTCTTTGCAGATGTTTTATCCATCTAGATATAACGCTTAAAGTAACGAGCAAGGTTTGACCTAATATTGTGTAATAAGTAGGACCATTTCGAGATGGGTAAATTCATCTTTTGCATATTGGGCAAGAAAAACGGTTTAATACATTTACCGTAAAATTTAAAGGGTTATCTAATGTTAACACAAAAATGGAATTTAAATAGGACGAGTTTGAAAGCTGTGCTGTATCTAATCCAAACATCTTTATACTTTGATTTTAGTACATTGGAATACATAAAAGGCACAGCTTCTCTGGCCTTGTATGGGGGGAGAAAGGAAAAAAGATTCGTCCATAACCCACGCGTAGAAGATAGGAATCTCAATAGCTGAGCAGGTATGACGTAGAGTTTATACTCTATTAGAAATAAATTGCGATTGGGTAAAAAAGTGCGTGCATACAATAACTACTTTTTATACATTCTATGCAGTAATATAACAGGAAAGCTGCAGATAAACATCCTCAATTTTGCCAAAAAAAGACGAGTAGGACATAGAGCCCTCGAAGGTAGGCAAATTTAAATCTCGTACAGTCAGTACAACACTAATGGAAGGCTGACTAGGGATGGTGAGCATGCCACTTTTTGATTTTATATTAGTTTTCTTTTTTTCTTTTAAAATCTTTCACTTGCGCATGTAACTCTGAGGAACATCAAAGAGGACCCTTTTTCCAATTTGTATTCTTTTAAACTAACTCAGGTGTTTGGGGATCTATTCTTGGGCCAATTGTATGGCCATCACTTTTAAACTTTTGAGCACTGGTTTCTCTTAACTAAAGAAATTACACCGAACTGATACACCATTGGAATGTATCTCCAAAATAAATCAATTTAATAGTATAATTCACCTTGTCAATACATAGTAATATAAAGCAGGTAAATTAATCCCGGACAAATTGTTGTCTATTTCTTATACAGTAACCACTGTGACGGAGTCCTGATGAAGGCTTTAGCCGAAACGCGCGTTGTCTGTCAACAAGCCGCCAGTATTATAACAGCATAAAGAAGGACGATGTTAATATTGATTGTTCAACTAAGGGTTAAAGAAGACTGTCAATCTTTGGTGTATTGTCAAATTGAGGAACAATGATATTTTGATGTATTCATGATTATAAATGTGAAAATAAGGTAGCTATGTACAAAAATGAATATAGAAATATGACAACTGCTAAATATAACAAAGAATGATATATTTTTATAAATCAAAAATAAGATATATATAGATTTTTTTTACTAATCAAAAAAAGGAAAAAAGTGAATAAAATGAAACAGTTCGGTGCTGGACTGTTCCCATGAGGCACAGGGTCAGACTGATTTGCATATGGCCATGTCTGAACTGGGGTGGTGGAGTGAGCTAAAGAATGATGATGGATTAAACCCAGATCAGTTGACTGGGGGTGAGTGTTTGATTTGCTCTAACGCTCCGTCCATCATCCCCTTTGGTATCGCTTTGTTCGCCCTATGTTGGCAGGGTATGCCCAGACGTGGGTCCCTTGCTCACTTTGCCACTGGATTCAAGATAGCCTGGCTGATGAGGGTTTTGAACCCGAAACCGGTCCCAGGATGCTTGTTTCCGGTCCAGGGAAGACATGGCTTGGCAGTTCGGGCTGGACTGTTCCCATGAGGCACAGGGTCAGACTGATTTGCATATGGCCATGTCTGAACTGGGGTGGTGGAGTGAGCTAAAGAATGATGATGGATTAAACCCAGATCAGTTGACTGGGGGTGAGTGTTTGATTTGCTCTAACGCTCCGTCCATCATCCCCTTTGGTATCGCTTTTTTCCAAAAGGAGGCTGAGAGTGGACAGGTTCAGGTGGAGATCCCTCCCCTGCTGCTGCAACAGAAGATCCTCCCAAAAGGGAAGCCTGATCGGAGGATCGATGCTCATTGCTAGAAGCTCGGGATACCAGATTCTCCATGCCCAGTCCGGAGCCAGAAGAACGACTTGTGCTCGATCGCTCCTGATCTTCTTGAGCACTCTGGGCATAAGTGATATGGGCGGAAAGGCGCACAGGAGCCCTGAGCTCCACTCGCGATGAAAAGCAATGCAGAGCGAGAGTCGCCTTTGAAACTCCAACGCGCAAAACTTCTGACATTGCACATTCTTTTCGGAGGCTAACAGATCTAACCAAGGCTCTCCCAACCGCTGAACAAGTCCTTGCACCACCTCTGGATGGAGACGCCACTTGTGATCCCCAAGGCACCGTCGACTGAGTTTGTCCGCTCTGGCGTTCTGAGAACCGGCCAGATGTTGATCCACCTGGGAAATGCTCTGTTGTTCCAGCCAGGTCCAGAGACACAGGGCCTCTTAACAGAGAGTCCACGACTCCACATCGCCCTGTTTTGTAGTGTGGTTTGTGGCCTCATTGGCTACATTGCTAAGTTGGCTTGGGCCCGGCTGCCATGATGCCTTTTTTGCACACGTTACTCTGTGACTTTGTTTGTTCAGTCCCTGCTTGTGCCCGTCTATATTAGAACTGTCTGCCTTTTTGACTTTCACCTTTTCTCCTGTTCCCTGTGTGTTTCGTCTGCACATCATGTACAAGGTCGAAAATCAACGTCCCTTGTTCTTGCTGATCTGGTCAGCCCCTCGCACTTAGACATAACACATAATGCAGCTGCACTGGAGAAATTCGGGTGCTTTCAATATTGTGATCTCGCTGTTTGTGACACTTGGAGAAAAACCTTTCCAGGGAGAAGAGCTGTGCTTGTCTGATGATGTAAACCTTGCATCTAGATATTGAGGTATGGGGGTCCGTCTGACAAAGCCCAGAGGTCTTCTATTTTTATAATAAACTAGTTATTAGCACGGGGCGGGTGGTAAGGCCATTTAGTCCTATATCCACTGTCTTTATAAAATGCTGTCCCCGTTTGTATTCTATGGAATTGTAACCATGCTTATTATTTTATCATTATGCATTATGCTGATAGTACTGGCACGTGTACTTTATCTTAGAGCACGATAGTTGAAATAAACATTTTAAACTATACTGTGTCTCTTATTACGCACGTTGTGGACACGTATGAGTGAGTTATGAAAGAGTGTTCTTGCTCCCGCGAGTCCTGAGAGAGACCGTGTTCTGGGTTGTCTAATCATTGGTAGCTGCACTGCGAATGAGACGCTAAAGCTAGTCGGATTGGGATTGTGGGTACTAAGGGGCATGGTTGGCTCACCACCATACTCTGAGGTCCTATTATCCTGTGCATAGCTCTGTGTATGTACAGAATCCCTATAACATGGCGCCACCAACGTGGTGGGCTGCTTATCTGCGAGACGCTTGAGTAATGCTTGTGCTTGTCCACAACACCCTTCGCATACGTTTCCGGAAGCGTGTGTGAGGGTGGTACCTCCTATATTGATGTTTTTATAGGTTCTTTCAAGCTTGAAGTTATTAAAAGGTGTTAATAGAAACCCGAAATAACGCTGCCTCGTACTAGGTTGTCGAACATTCTTCGCCTTAATGGCTGTCAACATCGAGGCACATAGTCGCGCAGCGCTCCGGGCTCATTTGACAGCGTATGGAGTGCCTGACGCGGGTGTCGATCTGATCTTTGTGGTACAAGCGGATCCTGCTTACCACTTTGAGGTGTTTTACTCTTGGATTACCTTACCGGCGGTGGATGGGACTGATATTATGTTCCACGAATATACAGCCACCGCCCTTCCTAATGTTTATAGGCCTTATCGGACTCTTGAAGTACCGCTCACGGCATGGCAACACTGTGTTTGGTTTAATGGCGCCCTCCCACAACCGGTTACCCCGATTCGTTTAGGCCCCTTATCGATTGAGGGGGCCACTTGGCCAGTCTTGGCCGGGTATATCCCACATCCGCGTTATATGACGCTTGCGGTTGATGAACTGCGTGCATTGCATACGTCTTTGATACGCGTTCACAGAGCTTTGGTACAATATGTTACAGGCAACGTCCAGGAAGCCCCTCCTGGAGTTGCAGCGCGTCCAGCTGGTATGGGCGGTGTAACCATAAGTCCCGTCATGGTTAATTCGGTGATGAGCAAGCGCCCACAAAATAAGGATGATTTACCTTATTTTCTCGCAGAATAATTTGACCAGCTGGAGGCAGTTTTTCCTAATACTTCTCCTGTGGAAAAACACAGGATTTTGACGATTAGTTTGCCAAAAGACTTAATTCCCGAGTTGGCAGAATGCAACAACTGGGGCAAGGTATTCGCAGCAGTATATGCGAAGTGTTTCGGCACCCCTTCCATGACAGTACTCCCCTCTGTAATTAAACGAGTGCAGGATGAGCATGGCCCTGAGGCGGCTGTGGAATTAGGGATGAGACTGGTGGGAGTGTTCGATGTAGTGGCTGATCTAATCCTTGCTAACGTCAAAGGTGATGCAGTTAACTTTCAAGTAGCTAATGCTTTGGCTTTAATCCCGGAACCGGACAAGCCACGCAAATTACCGAAAATTATTGCACAGGCTTATAAAACCATTGGCCGCAATAGCCTGGGAGTTAAGCCTTTTGCTAAAACGCAAACTCAATCACAGCCACAACAAAAAACTCAATCTGAAAAAGATGAGAAACCGTTCTTTACTAAAAAGAACTGGAGGTTGAAGAAACAGGGTAAGCAACAGAAAAAGCCAGGGTCGCGTACTGCATCCCCGGTTTCTATATCTTCTGAACGCACTTATGATTTGCGCGACAGAGCAAGAATTAAATCTCCAGAGAGATTTCAGGTCCCTGATCCGTGTTCTCCTCGTTCTTCACAGGAACCATCGACCTCCCAGACTGGTGGAGGAGATCGCCAGGATAGAGGCAGGGGTCGTGAGGCTCCACAGGGACGAGACCAACCTCGACAACCAGTCCGAGGGAAACCAGAAGAATTTCTACGTCCTCGCCCACAGTTTCAGAAGAAAAAAGTTGCAGCTTTAACAGCGAGGTATGCCACAGACGGTGAGAACGAGACTCCTGAATTGGACGTGGGCAGTGACGCTGCTAGACAGCACCGCGGAAGTTACCATAGTGCGGGAGGCACTGCGTCCTCATGTGGAGGCGACAGCAACTGAGACATTCATTACTGTCGAGACAGCTGACACCCGAGTGGCACCCCCTGACAGACTATTTAATATTGTCATTCAAATTGAAGGTGACATTGAGCGTGTTATTAAAGGGATTTTTGGGGAGAATCTGACCTCCTCATACGACATTTTGTTGGCAGAAGCGGATTGGCTGCCCCCATTCGTACTTGCTGCCCTTAGAGGGGAGGAGGTCATCCTTCCGAGCTTTTCTCGTCATGTCCCCAAGGACAAAGCGGAGGCTCTTGCAGCTGAATGGGCTGTGGCCCTGGCCCCGGCACTGTACCATAATCACGTGGGCTGGGATGAGGATTCACCCTCTCATGAAATACCATTGCGGTCTCTGCCACAGCCACAACCCCAATATCCCATCCGGCGGGAAGCTAAAGGTCCCGTTTTAGACATTCTGACAGTTAGAATATCAAGGAGTAATTGAAACATGCGTATCACCAATGAATAATCCCCTTTTTGCGGTTTCTAAACCCGATGGATCGTATCGTTTAGTTTTGGATTACCGACATTTGAACTCTCATTGTCGGACCTTTGCGGTACAAAATACCCACAGTTCTGCGCTTGTAGACAGTCTTGTTTGTAAAAAATTTAAAACGACACTTGACCTATCCAATGGATTTTACACGCACAACTTGTCCCCGGAGTGCAGCCAATGGAGCGCTTTCACATCCGGTGGAAAACATTTCAAATTTCGGCGTTTGCCCATGGGCTACAAGAACAGCCCGGGTGTCTTCGCCGCCCGTGTTGTCTCTTTGTTGGACAGCATAGACCCAGATGCGTGTTCGTACGTCGACGATATCTATCTGACAGACGACGAATTATGGCCGCATCTTTCCCGTGTGGACCGCATTATCCTTGAATTTGCGGTCTTAGGATACAAATTTAATTTTGCCAAATCTCACATTGCTGAATTTACCGTTTTGTTCTTGGGCTATGAGCTCAACAATGAAGGTAAGGGCTTAGCCCCCCATTTCTTGGAGAAGTGCGCACTTTTGCACCCTCCAACCACACTGAAGAAACTTCAGTTATTACTGGGTTTTCTAAACTTCGGGCGTACTTACATTCCCGAATATGCCCAGCGTATCAAGCCTCTATATGCCTTGATACAACCTACCTTTTCGAAGTCATGCTGGCTTCCTGAGCATTCTTCTATACTGCAGTCTTTGCAGTCTGATCTACTTGAATCTAAATTCTTGTTGACTCGTGATAACCACACAAACCTGGTAATTAGAATTGTGCCAGGGGCAGTGGGTTTCACGTACTTAACCTTTAACGAAGGTGACACAGTACCGATTGCATACAAGTCACATCTTTACACTTCAGCGGAGTTGCGCTTTTCCTCTGTGGAGAAAGTATTGACTGCAGTGCAAATGGCGATTCTAAAGGAACGCGCCCTGGCACAGGGAAAACGCATTTTGGTGGTAACACCATATCCTGCCCTTGAGGCAGTGACAAAGGCAAGTGTACCAAACTCTAAGGCTTTGCACCCCCGTTGGATTCAATGGGCTACTTCTTTGACGTCCCCGGATGTCACTTTTATCTTTGATTCCTCACTTCAGACACAGGAGTTCTTGCAGTATGAAGTTGTTCATCCTCCTCCTCTGTCTTTGCTACCGCTTGAGGAGTACGAATGTATTATTTACACCGATGGTTCAGCACAACTGGCCATGGGTTCTAAGCATGCTTATTCCGCAGCGTGTGCTATTGTTGCAGGTACTATGGTGAACGGTGAGTTCAAGTCGAGTGTAGTGCACACACAGGCACTAGGAGACAGTACTGCACAATTGGCCGAGCTGCGTGCATTGGTGCTCGCACTTGAGTTTGCGAATCCAGAAGTGACTACTCTTGTTGTATGCGATTCCTACTACTGTGTTCAATCTTTCAATGACAACCTATTCTTTTGGTCGCAAAACGACTATAGAGATGCTAAAGGCAGCACAATTAAGCATAAAATGCTTTGGGTTCGAGAGGCAGATCTTAAACAACGTCTGCCTCTCACACAGGTGATTCACACCCTTGGCCACCAGCGTGTGGGCGCACACGCTGTCGGTAACAGTTTGGCAGATGAAGCTGCCAAATCAGCAGTAGCCACGTGCACAGTAGCAGCAGTTAGAAGATCCATGACTAAAATAGATAATGATATTTTGGCAGCTATTGCTGCAACAAAGGAAGGTGCTAATTACCCAAGGGGTTTCCCTTCCAAGTACTCTTATCACTTAAGTCCTGAACAGGCTCCTTACATAACAATTCCAGACGTTGGTGATCGGCTGATTCCCAACGCGGACCGCAGACCTTCCTTGATAACGGCCGCACATGAAGGCTTGGCTTCGGCCCATGCTGGCGTGTCTGCGACTGTTTCCATCTTGCAGCAGCGTTACTGGTGGCGTGGTTTATATAAACAGGCCCGTACTTATGTGCTTTCTTGTGACGTGTGTCAGCAAATTAAGCCTTTGGCGGTTACACGACCACCACAAACACAGCTCTGCATTTCTAACAAACCTTTTGGGTGTGTTTACCTGGATCACTGCGGTCCATTTTCTTCTGACACTGCATATAAATATATCTTAGTTGCAGTAGACTCGTGCACACGTTTCATCTGGGTCTGGCCACAACGGAGTGCTGACGCTCGAAATGTCATCAGGGATTTGCGTGTCTTTGTGGGAATTTTTGCCTGCGGCACCTTCCATTCCGACCAAGGTCCAGCGTTCGCCTCTAAGGCCTACAAGGACGCTATGGGGTCACTGGGGATGCGGGTGCAATTTTCGTCTCCATATAGACCTGAGGGTAATTCAATTGTGGAGCGAATGAACCGTGACTTAAAGCAATCCTTGACAGCTAGAGTCTTAGGTACTGGCAGGAACTGGCTGGCCCACTTGTATAGCGTGCAACGTGCACTTAATAATATCCCTAGAAGATCTCTGGGTGGGCGGACCCCATACGAAATGCTCTTTGGCATACAAATGTTTGTGCCAGACCTTGATGGTCTAGACATGGTGGCAAATGCCGCAATCTTTGACGTAGATAATCATTCTACTATGTTGCAGGACCTACAAGAAACCCGTGACAAACTTGCACACGAACACTTGCCTTCAGCCACTGACGCTGCGTTGCAGATTCCGGTTGCAGGCTGGCTTCCGAAGGTTGGAGAACTGGTCCGAGAGAAGGTGGAGAACAAAAAAGAATTTGGCCCCTCTTATCGTGCACCGGTTCCAGTCCTTGGCTTGAAGGGTACTCGTACAGTCATCTTACCACCGCTTCCTGGTCGCAAGGACAACAGATACATCTCAGTGGACAATGTCAAACTACAACGTCTGGCCGATCCTGATTAGCGTAACACCAGCGGTCTCCTGTCCAGCCATTTCACGGACTCCTGTTTGTGGCCCTCCATCTTACACAGACACTGATGTTGACATTGAGATGGTCAATTTGCCTGATCGTCTGCTCGACTTCCCGGCTTCCTCCTGCAACGAGGAGACCGAGTATACCTATCCAGCCACTGAGTCGGTGGCTCATTTACCAACAACACCACTGAGCCCAACCCATTTTTCCTTTGATTCGGATTCCACCTCATCACTTATCCCGTCCAGCTTCAGTATTTTTGTATCCTGGTTCAGAGACAATTTTCTGGTCCCACCATGGACATATATCTGGTTGGTACTGTTCCTGATTTTTCTGTTCATGTCCATTGGCTTTGTGTGTATTTTTCTTGCTCATTAATGGTCATTATTTACCTCAACGCTCTGCTGTGAACTATGTCGCTGGAACTTTGGCACCTCATTCTTCCTCTCACATCATGAAGCGTGACCACACCTTTGTGAACATTTCAGCTTTCCCAGTCGCTGATGGCATCGTATGGGATGCGGTAAACTTCCAAATTCATGGACCAACCGAGATTATTAATGTACCAAATGTCCTCCGTGTTTCAATGGGTGATGTCGTTAAAAGTAATATTCATTCTGACGATTGGGATGTACATGCCGTTGAATCGTTATTTTCTGATTTAAAATATTATGCTGCTTTTAATGCTGAAGATCTGTATTTAAATTCTGCAAGTTATGCTGACTTATATTATTACCAGCATTGGGGCAACCATTTTCTCCATAAACCAAGTGCTCTTCGGGGTCCTTTTAATTACACCCAATGGGAACATTGTCCGACCCCTTTGCCAGGTAGCTCCCAAACTCTTAGGAGTAAATTTACTTACTTTACAGACTTTGATAGATCAAACCCTGGGTCCTATTATTTTAAACTGAACACTTCGTCCGCTCAGAAGATCATGTTGACCCACACCAAATTGCTATATTTGGGTTCCTTTTTGAACGCGTTAGCAGTGGGTGGTTATGAGTACTGGCAGGACACCATTGACTTAAAGTCTATTTGGGGCACTAAATCATGGCAGGTCCGAGGTACGGAAGCCTTACACCGTGCTTGCCTAATCCCAGCCCAAATTTTGTTTTTAAATCGTACGATCTATGAAACTACCTGTTGGGGTTTAGCTACTTCTAAACAATTGAATGCACCCTCCATTTTCGCATTGTCTTCCACTCCCGACAGCTTGCATTTTAATATTTCCCTAACTGATTTGCAAGCTTTGTTTCAAAATAATTCGTTTAATATCTCGACGATTGTTCAGTCAACCTGGTTGGCCTGGCCCGTAGCATCAGATGCATGCCAACTGCATTTTCATGACTCAGCTCCTGGTTACAAACAGGATAAGCCAGATCCGAGGTTTTCTGACTCTCGTACTGTTACAACATATTCTGTTGGTAAATTGTGTAAACAGTGGTTGCAGCACTCTTCATTAGATTCTGTAAAACAACATTTATCCCTCCTATCAGGCAACATTGATCTGTCCGATTTTGTTCTGGGGCCTCGTGGTCCTCGACCTAAGAGATTCATTTATGAAACTTACAATGAACTCTGGAAGCTTTCACAAATTGAAGCTGCTTCCCGTCTTCGGGAAATCAATCAGACAAATCTAGAAAAAGTGCTTGCTGTTGTTGACAATAGTATTAATACCCTGTCTTCCCGCATTTACACATTAGAGAACATTGTTTCATCTGTTGTGGATATTGTACAGGATGATGTGTCTGTGTTATATCATGGTCAGAATCAATTGCGTTCAGTAATGCAGTTTGTATGGACTTTGCAGACACTGAAAATGGGTAAAGTTCCTTGGCATTTTTTAAACACGTCTGCCTTATTCTTACCGTTTAATTTAACTGACAAACAGCAATTCATGTCCATGAAAGATGCAACATACACTCTCTTACATATCGAGAAGATAGAGCTGTTACCATTCTCTGTGGCGGAGTTGGACTCTGCTGTGCGGCTCGTACACGGGGTTATCGCTTTGCCTTTTTATTTGAGTTCAGTTCCTGCATGAAACATTATCCTGTTGGCCGTTTTCAGCCTTTAGGCAGTGCCTTCTTGCATGAACTTTGGTCCCTGCCTTTCATGTACAGGTGCATTAGGGACGGAAAAGAGGTTTTTCTCACAGGAGAGTCTTGCGATTCTGCAGTGGGTCATTCCCTCATTTGTAAAAACATTAAATTGCACGGGGCTTGTAACGTTTCGGCTCCGAATCTTGCTTGTGTTTTAAAGGGCATTCCTGCTCCTGCTATATCACCTACTTTCACTGTGCTTGCGAATGGTAGCTATCTCCTTCTGAATAATCAGGACTGCTGTGGAATGCTGGCCGGCATCCCCTATATTGTAACAGTTTCCCACCGCGTTGTGTGCTGCAAAAATGTGCTTTTTCCTCCCCCGCACGACATCATAGATAGTTCCATTTGGCCTTCCATTCCGACTTTGAAGGCGGATTTCAATAAATTGAGCAGAATAAAGGCGCTATTATTGAACCAGGAGGTTATGCTCACATCCGCACGGGAGACCTTCATCCTCCGGGTGGCTAGTACCCACAGTGAGATACAGGCCCTTTTGAACACAAACCTCCCACAACATTTCGGTGAGCTGATTCACCGTATTTTCAATGCGTCTAGCACCGAAGGTCTTGTGCATTTTTTTTTTAAGTTGTGGGCTCTTGCCTTGTTACCTCCTTTCAAACTATATTTGGTGTAATACCGGCTTTTATTCATTCTATTCTTTCCAGCGTCTTTGGCGGCTTTCCGTTGATCCTCGCCTTAGCGGCTGGTATATTGCTTTTGGTCTGTGTGCTGCGCAATGGCTGCACTTCCTGGGGGCCTACTCGAACAAGGTCGACTCCGGATGCTCCGTGAACGAATGCTCCTCAGCTTCGGCATCCTACCATTAGCGACACTCAGTGTGTCCTATCGACTTTCTTTTCGCTTTGCATATTTCACTTGCGTGCAACCTGTGATGTCTTGCTTAAGATGTCCATTCTCATGGTCCTTAGATATTTGCCTCTCCAATGCATCTCTGTCGGACCCGGATTTTGCCCAGTTGATGGGTCCCTTAGAGGCCCATGAACAGGACTGTTCCGGCACTGGCTTGATGGCGCGTGCGGCTGCACTTGGAATTCTGGCGCAATGGGATATCTGCGCGGCTGCTCAGAATCTCCTACAACACAGTTATATTGAGTATCACGCAAGTTGTCCCGCATTGCTAATCACTGCTCCCTATTATGAGGAACATGAATGCAGTTCTGATTTGATGGACTGGATGGCATCTCTTTTTTCAGACGATACCAATGATGGCCTCTTGGAAGGTGTGGCAGTTTTCTGCACTTACACTCTATTGGATTAGGGGCCTTCGTTTTCAGCGACCTGCGTTTTTGGATTTTTTTTTTTGTAATATAAAAATATTTTTTTTCTCATTGGCTGTCCTTCATGGGAACTTTTGGCAAATAAACGTTTACGTTCTGCTCCATCTATTTGAACTCTGTTTTCATCCTATGTCTTGGCATATGGACTGACCAGGGGAGGGTGGAGTGTGGTTTGTGGCCTCATTGGCTACATTGCTAAGTTGGCTTGGGCCCGGCTGCCATGATGCCTTTTTTGCACACGTTACTCTGTGACTTTGTTTGTTCAGTCCCTGCTTGTGCCCGTCTATATTAGAACTGTCTGCCTTTTTGACTTTCACCTTTTCTCCTGTTCCCTGTGTGTTTCGTCTGCACATCATGTACAAGGTCGAAAAACAACGTCCCTTGTTCTTGCTGATCTGGTCAGCCCCTCGCACTTGGACATAACACATAATGCAGCTGCACTGGAGAAATTCGGGTGCTTTTAATATTGTGATCTCGCTGTTTGTGACACTTGGAGAAAAACCTTTCCATGGAGAAGAGCTGTGCTTGTCTGATGATGTAAACCTTGCATCTAGATATTGAGGTATGGGGGTCCGTCTGACAAAGCCCAGAGGTCTTCTATTTTTATAATAAACTAGTTATTAGCACGGGGCGGGTGGTAAGGCCATTTAGTCCTATATCCACTGTCTTTATAAAATGCTGTCCCCGTTTGTATTCTATGGAATTGTAACCATGCTTATTATTTTATCATTATGCATTATGCTGATAGTACTGGCACGTGTACTTTATCTTAGAGCACGATAGTTGAAATAAACATTTTAAACTATACTGTGTCTCTTATTACGCACGCTGTGGACAAGTATGAGTGAGTTATGAAAGAGTGTTCTTGCTCCCGCGAGTCCTGAGAGAGACCATGTTCTGGGTTGTCTAATCATTGGTAGCTGCGCTGCGAATGAGACGCTAAAGCTAGTCGGATTGGGATTGTGGGTACTAAGGGGCATGGTTGGCTCACCACCATACTCCGAGGTCCTATTATCCTGTGCATAGCTCTGTGCATGTACAGAATCCCTATAACAGTTTGTTGCAGTACCATATGGCCCGTGAACACCTGAACTAGCCTTCCCTTGATGGATGGTAAGGATTATGTTACTTACCCTGTAAGCATCTGCTCTTGGCATGTAGAGCTGTAGATTCACATGCTTTGCATACTCCTGCCATCTAGTGTTGAGTCCAGATGTTTGCAAGTTGTTTTTCTTTAAAGAAGTCTTTTCCAGTCACGAGGTAAAGTGACTCTTCCTTTCGGTGATAGTGCGCATGGGCATCGACTCCATTGTTAGATGGTTTTCCCGCAAAAGGGGGAGCATGGAGTAAGTAAGTGTAGTATAGAGATGTCCGTGCGTATATAATGTGAATAACAAGAACTGCAACAGCCATAGGTGTCCGGGGAGGAGGGAGGGCAAATGTGAATCGACATCTATACATGCCAATGTACAGCTCTACATGCCAAGAACAGATGCTTGGAGTGTCTTGAGGGAGTCAGGTGTGACAATGGCAAGCTGACAGTGAACCCCAGCGAGTGCAGGTGGTTCGCCTGGAGGTTTAAGACAACTGCTTGTGACAAACCCGCCTTCAGCAACCAGTCGTCGAGATAGGGGAACACCGGAACCCCTGATCTTCGCAGATGGGCTGCGACCACTGGCATCACCTTTGTGAACACCCGAGGGGTACTGGTGAGGCTAAAGGGGAGCACAGCAAACAGAGCGCTCGTGGCTCACCATAAACCGTAGGTAGCGACGATGGGCAGGCATGACGGGAATATGGAAATAGGCGTCCTGCAAGTCCAATGCTACCATCCAGTCTCCCGGGTCCAAGGCAGACAGGACCTAAGCAAGGGTGACCATATTGAACTTCTTCTTGAGGAAGTAGTTGAGGGCTCTGAGGTCGAGGATAGGACAAAGGACTCCATCCATCTTTGGAACCAGAAAATAGCGGGAATAATAACCACAACCTATTTCTGGCCCGGGAACCCTCTCTATAGCTCCTTTGGACAAGAGAGTCTTGACTTCCCCGCAGAGTAGGGCAAGGTGATCCTCCGTCAGCCGATTGTAAGCTGGAGGCATGGATGGAGGGGTAGTCTCGAAGGGAAGGGAGTAGCCTCTTCAGACTATTCACATCACCCACCTGTCCGAGGTGATGTCCCACCAGTGGTGGAGGTGATGGCGTATCCTGCTACCAACTGGACGTGTATGATCTGGGGGAATCAGACTAGGAAGGTTTTGCAGTGAAGGAGAGGATTGTGGCTTGGCTCGACTTCTGGCTGCCCAAACTTTGGGGTCGGGGTGAACCGCGTCCACGACCCTGCAGAGTTTGCTAAACTTGCGGGACTCTCTGGCTGGAGTAGGGTTGGCGGGGTTGGAAGCCCCTTCCGTAGCCACGAAAGGAGCGAAAAGCAGACATAGGTCGGGATGTTGTAGTGAGGCGCAAGGACTTGGCCGTACCCCGCGAGTCCTTAAAACGCTCAAGCGCTGCAACTGCTTTGTCTCCAAAGAGACGGGAGCCATCAAAGTACATGTCCATAAATAAGATTTGTCTGGACATCCCCTGAAAATCCAGACGTCCTCGGGCAGGTGTGGTGCTGTATGGCCACTATTGAGGAAATCGCTCTGCCTAGCAAGTCTGTCGTGTTCAAGCCACAGTGGATGGCGTACTTCACTGCATCTCTCCCGTCTGCAATAGCTTGGGAAAGCAGAATACGGTCCTCCTCCGAGACGCTGGGCAGCACCTGTGCAACTGTATCCCATATCGTATGGGAATAACGGCCCAAAAGGCGTGTGGTGTTCACCGACTGCAATGCTAGACTGGCGGAAGAGAAATTTTCTTCCCGAAGCTTTTCAGTCTTTTGGATTCCCTGTCCGGGGGCCAGGATGTGAAACTGCCAAGGGAAGCGAAAGCTTGGACCACCAAGCTTTGTGTGGTGGGGTGGGCGGTGAGGAAAGCTGGGTTGCCCGGTGCAGGCCAGCCGCGGGCAGTCGTTCTGTTCACAGGAGTCTGTGTGCTGGGCTTGGACCAGGTGTCCAGAAGAACTTCTGTTAAGGCCTCGTTGAAAGACACCAAGCTGCAGGACCTCTGTCCACAAGAGATTAGTCTTGACTGCTACCGTAGGAAGCTGCAGGTCCAAGCCCTCAATGGGGTTGTCGGCGATCAAGTTGATGTCTGTAGCAAGGACTTTCTTGGTTTTGTCGATGAAAACAATCTCAACGTTGAAGGAGCTGTCATTGTAGACGATGGACTGGAGCTGTCATAGTAGACGATGGACTGGTAATCGATGGTGTCAGCATCGAATGCGTCACGGACGGTATCAACGACAATGTCATAGGTGACAATGGAAGTATTGTTGATGACGTGGTAAATGGTGAATTCTTCTTTGACGACGATGAAATCCCTGGTGGAGACTGGAAGTCAGCCTGCGGGTCTAGAGAGATTAACTTTCACAGTGTTGTTTTGCACAGGCTTTGTGCTTCTTGTTCGGAGCATTTCTCTGAGGAAACCCCAGTCTCTGCAGGCACTTTAGATGGCAAGTCCAGCTCAGCAAAGTGCACATATTTCCTTTATTGAGCTGCCTTTGTGGAAAGTTTGGAGGAGCACTTGTCATGGAATAATTTCCTGAAGATGGGGCATCCCCCTTGGAAGGAGGGTATTTTTTCTTCCAATCTCCTCCCTCTGTCCTTTAAGGTCTTTAATGTAAAGGCACTACAAATGTCACAGAGCAAAGAAATGTGCATGGGGAAAAGGCAATAAATACATAGCACATATACTGGTCATCAGCATAGACTTTAACTACAAGAACAGCAGGCCTTGAAAAGAGATTTCTTCTCTCGTCAGTCATGGGGACAGTTGGTAGCTTAAAAAGGTCTTCTTGACCCAGATAAAGAAAGAACATTCCCTAAAACAACTTACAGTACTCTGAAAGCTGAAGGTAGGGCCGATTCAGTCCCAGGGTACACCAAAAAAACAACAGGATATTGTCACTGAAAGGTTAGAGCAGAACTCTGCCTAGAGATTCTTATAAACGACCTGCAGTAGAAATATGAGCTATGATTGCTTCTACGGGGAGTAGGAGAGCTGGCACTTCCCCCTTATTGACTGAAGTTCAGGTGGCTTCAAATGATGCGGTTTGCTACTAAACAAAGACTGTTGTTGAGGTGTATGGCTATTTTAACATGATTAACTGCTATTTACGAGTACCGGGGATTCCCAGCCTGACAACGAGGAATGATTCAAGCATGTGGCTATATGAAAGATCCAATGCTGCCTAATACACCGTTGTCAGTGATGCTGGAGTACAGATCTTGTGTACTCCTTGCCTTGTGAGTACTAAACTCCTCCAGCAGTACCAGCTTCTGGATGACGATGCGTTTCCAGTGGTGTGGGACTGCAGCAAAGCCTCATCTTCCAGCTGGCACTGTCTTGTCAGTGAAATGGGATTTCAGATAGACAATAGCACAGAGAAGGGTCAAGGCACACAAGGCCGGCACTCGTCGACAAAGAGTGATGGGAGTAAAAATTATATAAATTGTGGTGCAATGAACCAGAGACGTGACCCCCCCCCCCCCATGTCTCCATAAGGCAAAAAGAAAACCCCAAAACAAGAACAACACAGTTGAGTGCTGAACCACGCGGTGTTGTTCGGGATTTCAGTTAGGACTGAATTATGGAAAGGTAGCATGGGCCAATTATTCACTTGTTCAGCATTCCCGAGGATCTAAATAACATGGAATAAAACACCTAGTCAAATCTTAATTTGGCTCCTGGAACACAGAAGCCCATGTGATGTTCAAGGATCAAATAAACTTTACTCTGCCGTAAGGCCATACAACGTGCAGTAAACATTTTAAAGAGAGGATGTAGCCTTACGGCTAGAGCTGTTGACCTCGAAGCTGGGGAACCGGGTTCGAGTCTCGGCAACAACGCTCAACATCCTGTGATTCTGGGCAAATCACTTACTCTCCCTGTGCCTAACAAAAATGAATGTGTCCTTCTGTAACGAAACTGGTGTTCATGTAGAGCGCTCTGATACACGATGTCTCGGGTCTAGTTCGCGCTATATAAAACTAAAAAAAAAAAAAAAGAAGAACGATTGAGAGAGAAAAATACAATAAAACATTCAGAGTAACATGTCAAAGACACATCTCTTACCAAATCCTAATAGAGGAGCGCATAAAACTAATGACAGCATGAAGTACAAAAACAGATGGTAGATGCTTGAAAATGTAAGACACTCTTTAGCAGAATTGCAGTCATGGCACGTAAACTGGGGCATAAAAATTCCCTCCTAGCAGCAGAATAAAAGCTACACAGTAACATGAAATGCAGACAGGATTGCTGGCTAGTATCATTACACGGACAGCAGGGAAGAGATGGAAACCAGCTGCCCTGTAAAAGGGTAAGCAACCTAAAAGTGAACACGATTCAGCCTCAAGCGTGTTAAGAAAAATGAAGCTCTGTATTTGGGATCCAGTGTAGGTAAAATTCAGGACAGGCCAAAGTAACAATCTCCATGTGATAGCTCACTATAACAATCTCAGGGCATTTGACCGGATTAAATTACATTTACTTAGAAAAAGGGACCGAATCAGAGCCTTTGAATTACTGAGTGAAAAAACTGTAGCACGCCTGAGTAAACTGTTTTTAATATAGGCCAACCAGGTAATGTTAAGGCCATGGTCTAAAGGATGGGTACTCACAAACTTTCTCCCGGGGGCCAAATTTACAGTGTGGTTTGTGGCCGAGGGCCGCACCGGTGGGGGCGGGGTCAGTGGGGGAAGGGGCAGGGCTAGAGCAAAAAAAACCTGTGACCATGAGGTTGAACACAGGCCCCTGCAGCGGACGCCTTCGTCCACTGAGCCACCAGACCCGGCATACACACCTCTCTCTCTCTTTCTCTTTCTCTCTCTCTCTCTCTATCTCTCCCTCCCTCTCTCTCCCTTCCTCTCTCTATCTCTCCCTCTGTTTCACTCACTCTGTCTGTCTCCCTCCCTCTCTCTCTCTGTCTCCCTCCCTCTCTCTCTCTGTCTCCTTCCCTCTCTCTCTCTCCCTCCCTCTCTCTCTCTCCCTCCCTCCCTCTCTCTCTCTCTCCCTCTGTCTGTCTGTCTGTCTGTCTCCCTCTGTCTGTCTCCCTCTGTCTCCCTCCGTCTGTCTCCCTCCGTCCGTCTCCCTCCGTCCGTCTCCCTCCGTCCGTCTCCCTCCGTCCGTCTCCCTCCGTCCGTCTCCCTCCGTCCGTCTCCCTCCGTCTGTCTCCCTCCGTCTGTCTCCCTCCGTCTGTCTCCCTCCGTCTGTCTCCCTCCGTCTGTCTCCCTCCGTCTGTCTCCCTCTGTCTGTCTCCCTCTGTCTCCCTCTGTTTCACTCTCTGTCTGTCTCCCTCTCTCTCTCTCTGTCTCCCTCCCTCTCTCTGTCTCCTTCCCTCTCTCTCCCTCTGTCTGTCTCCCTCCCTCTGTCTCCCTCCCTCTCTCTCTCTCCCTCCCTCCCTCAGTCTCCCTCTCTCTCTCTCTCTCTGTCTCCCTCCCTCTCTCTGTCTCCTTCCCTCTCTCTCCCTCTGTCTGTCTCCCTCCCTCGGTCTCCCTCCCTCTCTCTCTCTCCCTCCCTCCCTCAGTCTGTCTGTCTCCCTCTGTCTGTCTCCCTCCGTCTGTCTCCCTCCGTCTGTCTCCCTCTGTCTCCCTCTGTTTCACTCACTCTGTCTGTCTCCCTCTCTCTCTGTCTCCCTCCCTCTCTCTGTCTCCCTCCCTCTCTCTGTCTCCTTCCCTCTCTCTCCCTCTGTCTGTCTCCCTCCCTCTCTCTCCCTCTGTCTGTCTCCCTGTCTGTCTCCCTCCCTCTGTCTCCCTCCCTCTGTCTCTCTCTCTCTCTCTCTGTCTCCCTCTCTCTCTCCCTCCCTCTCTCTCCCTCTGTCTGTCTCCCTCTGTCTCCCCCCTGACTCCCTCCCTCTGTCTCCCTCTCTCTCTGTCTCCCTCTATGTCTCCCTCTATGTCTCCCTCGTCTGTCTCCCTCGTCTGTCTCCCTCGTCTGTCTCCCTCGTCTGTCTGTCTCCCTCGTCTGTCTCCCTCGTCTGTCTGTCTCCCTCTGTCTGTCTCCCTCAGTCTGTCTCCCTCAGTCTGTCTCCCTCAGTCTGTCTCCCTCAGTCTGTCTCCCTCAGTCTGTCTCCCTCAGTCTGTCTCCCTCAGTCTGTCTCCCTCAGTCTGTCTCCCTCTGTCTGTCTCCCTCTGTCTGTCTCCCTCTGTCTGTCTCCCTCTGTCTGTCTCCCTCTGTCTGTCTCCCTCGTCTGTCTCCCTCTGTCTGTCTCCCTCTGTCTGTCGCCCTCCTCCCTCTGTCTGTCTCCCTTGGTCTGTCGCCCTCTGTCTCACTCCCTCTGTCTCCCTCTGTTTCACTCACTCTGTCTCCCTCCCTCTGTCTCCCTCCCTCTGTCTCCCTCCCTCTGTCTCCCTCCCTCTGTCTCCCTCCCTCTGTCTCCCTCCCTCTGTCTCCCTCTGTCTCCCTCCCTCTGTCTCCCTCCCTCTGTCTCCCTCCGTCTGTCTCCCTCCGTCTGTCTCCCTCCGTCTGTCTCCCTCCGTCTGTCTCCCTCTGTCTGTCTCCCTCTCTCTCTGTCTCCCTCCCTCTCTCTCCCTCTGTCTGTCTCCCTCCCTCTGTCTCCCTCCCTCTGTCTCCCTCCCTCTGTCTCCCTCCCTCTGTCTCCCTCCCTCTGTCTCCCTCCCTCTGTCTGTCATCCTCCTCCCTCTGTCTGTCTCCCTCTGTCTGTCTCCCTCTGTCTGTCTCCCTCTGTCTCCCTCCCCCCCTCTGTCTCCCTCCCTCTGTCTCCCTCCCTCTGTCTCCCTCCCTCTGTCTCCCTCCCTCTGTCTCCCTCCATCTGTCTCCCTCTATCTGTCTCCCTCTATCTGTCTCCCTCTGTCTGTCTCCCTCTGTCTGTCTCCCTCTGTCTGTCTCCCTCTGTCTGTCGCCCTCCTCCCTCTGTCTGTCTCCCTCTGTCTGTCGCCCTCCTCCCTCTGTCTGTCTCCCTCTGCCTGTCGCCCTCCTCCCTCTGTCTGTCTCCCTCTGTCTGTCTCCCTCCCTCTGTCACCCTCTGTCTCTCTCTGTCTCCCTCCCTCCCTCTGTCACCCTCTGTCTCTCTCTGTCTGTCGCCCTCTGTCTCCCTCTGTCTCTCTCGGTCTGTCGCCCTCTGTCTCCGTCCCTCCCTCTGTCTCCCTCCCTCCCTCTGTCTCCCTCCCTCTGTCTGTCTCTCTCTGTCTCCCTCCCTCTGTCTCCCTCCCTCTCTCTCCCTCTCTCTCCCTCTCTCTCCCTCTGTCTGTCTCCCTCTGTCTGTCTCCCTCTCTCTCCCCTTGACTCCCTCGGTCTGTCTCCCTCTGTCTCCCCCTGACTCCCTCCCTCTCTCTCTGTCTCCCTCTCTCTCTGTCTCCCTCTATGTCTCCCTCCCTCTGTCTCCCTCTGTCTGTCTCCCTCCCTCCCTCTGTCTCCCTCCCTCTCTCTATCTCTCCCTCCCTCTCTCTATCTCTCCCTCCCTCTCTCTATCTCTCCCTCCCTCCCTCTCTCTCCGTCTCCCTCCCTCTATCTCTGTCTCTATCTCTCTCCCTCTCTCTCTGTCTCCCTCTGTCTCCCTCTGTTTCACTCACTCTGTCTCCCTCTCTCTCTCTCTGTCTCCCTCCCTCTCTCTGTCTCCTTCCCTCTCTCTCCCTCCGTCTGTCTCCCTCTGTCTGTCTCCCTCTGTCTGTCGCCCTCCTCCCTCGGTCTGTCGCCCTCTGTCTCACTCCCTCTGTCTCCCTCTGTTTCACTCACTCTGTCTCCCTCCCTCTGTCTCCCTCCCTCTGTCTCCCTCCCTCTGTCTCCCTCCCTCTGTCTCCCTCCGTCTGTCTCCCTCCGTCTGTCTCCCTCCGTCTGTCTCCCTCCGTCTGTCTCCCTCCGTCTGTCTCCCTCCGTCTGTCTCCCTCCGTCTGTCTCCCTCCGTCTGTCTCCCTCCGTCTGTCTCCCTCCGTCTGTCTCCCTCTGTCTGTCGCCCTCTGTCTGTCGCCCTCTGTCTGTCGCCCTCTGTCTGTCGCCCTCTGTCTCCCCCTGACTCCCTCCCTCTGTCTCCCTCTCTCTGTCTCCCTCTCTCTCTGTCTCCCTCTATGTCTCCCTCCCTCTGTCTCCCTCTGTCTGTCTCCCTCCCTCCCTCTGTCTCCCTCCCTCTCTCTATCTCTCCCTCCCTCTCTCTATCTCTCCCTCCCTCTCTCCCTCCCTCTCCGTCTCCCTCCCTCTCTCTATCTCTGTCTCTATCTCTCTCCCTCTCTCTCCCTCTCTCTGTCTCCCTCTGTTTCACTCACTCTGTCTGTCTCCCTCTCTCTGTCTCCCTCCCTCTCTCTGTCTCCTTCCCTCTCTCTCCCTCCGTCTGTCTCCCTCTGTCTGTCGCCCTCCTCCCTCTGTCTGTCTCCCTCGGTCTGTCGCCCTCTGTCTCACTCCCTCTGTCTCCCTCTGTTTCACTCACTCTGTCTCCCTCCGTCTGTCTCCCTCCGTCTGTCTCCCTCCGTCTGTCTCCCTCCGTCTGTCTCCCTCCGTCTGTCTCCCTCCGTCTGTCTCCCTCCGTCTGTCGCCCTCCGTCTGTCGCCCTCCGTCTGTCGCCCTCTGTCTGTCGCCCTCTGTCTGTCGCCCTCTGTCTGTCGCCCTCCTCCCTCTGTCTGTCTCCCTCCCTCTGTCTCCTTCCCTCTGTCTCCTTCCCTCTGTCTCCCTCTCTCTCTCTGTCTGTCTCCCTCTGTCTGTCTCCCTCCCTCTCTCTGTCTCCCTCCGTCTGTCTCTCTCCCTCCGTCTGTCTCTCTCCCTCCGTCTGTCTCTCTCCCTCCGTCTGTCTCTCTCCCTCCGTCTCCCTCCCTCTCTGTCTCCCTCCCTCCCTCTCTGTCTCCCTCCCTCTCTGTCTCCCTCCCTCTCTGTCTCCCTCCCTCTCTGTCTCCTTCCCTCTGTCTCCCTCTCTCTCTCTGTCTGTCTCCCTCTCTCTCTCTCTGTCTGTCTCCCTCCCTCTCTCTGTCTCCCTCCGTCTGTCTCTCTCCCTCCGTCTGTCTCTCTCCCTCCGTCTGTCTCTCTCCCTCCGTCTGTCTCTCTCCCTCCGTCTGTCTCTCTCCCTCCGTCTGTCTCTCTCCCTCCGTCTGTCTCTCTCCCTCCGTCTCCCTCCCTCCGTCTCCCTCCCTCTGTCTCCCTCCCTCCCTCTCTGTCTCCCTCCCTCTCTGTCTCCCTCCCTCTCTGTCTCCCTCCCTCTGTCTCCCTCCCTCTCTCTCCCTCCCTCTCTCTCCCTCCCTCTCTCTCCCTCGGTCTGTCTCCCTCCCTCTGTCTCCCTCCCTCTCTCTCCCTCCCTCTCTCTCCCTCTGTCTGTCTCCCTCCCTCTGTCTCCCTCTGTCTGTCTCCCTCTGTCTCCCTCTATCTGTCTCCCTCCCTCTGTCCGTCATCCTCCTCCCTCTGTCTGTCTCCCTCTGTCTGTCTCCCTCTCTCTCCCTCTGTCTCCCTCCCTCCCTCTGTCTCCCTCCCTCTGTCTCCCTGTCTCCCTCTATCTGTCTCCCTCTGTCTGTCGCCCTCCTCCCTCTGTCTGTCTCCCTCTGTCTCCCTCCCTCTGTCACCCTCTGTCTCTCTCTGTCTCCCTCCCTCTGTCACCCTCTGTCTCTCTCTGTCTGTCGCCCTCTGTCTCCCTCTGTCTCTCTCGGTCTGTCGCCCTCCCTGTCTCCCTCCCTCCCTCTGTCTCCCTCCCTCCCTCTGTCTCCCTCCCTCTGTCGGTCTCTCTCTCTGTCTCCCTCCCTCTCTCTCCCTCCCTCTCTCTCCCTCCCTCTCTCTCCCTCCCTCTCTCTCCCTCCCTCTCTCTCCCTCCGTCTCTCTCCCTCCGTCTGTCTCCCTCCGTCTGTCTCCCTCCGTCTGTCTCCGTCTGTCTGTCTCCCTCTGTCTCCCTCTCTCTCCCCTTGACTCCCTCTGTCTGTCTCCCTCGGTCTCCCCCTGACTCCCTCCCTCTTTCTCTGTCTCCCTCTCTCTCTGTCTCCCTCTATGTCTCCCTCACTCTGTCTCCCTCCCTCCCTGTCTCCCTCCCTCTCTCTATCCCTCCCTCTCTCTATCCCTCCCTCTCTCTATCCCTCCCTCTCTCTCTCTGTCTCCCTCCCTCTCTATCTCGGTCTCCCTCCCTCTCTCTATCTCTGTCTCCCTCCCTCTCTCTATCTCTGTCTCCCTCCCTCTCTCTATCTCTGTCTCCCTGTTTCACTCACTCTGTCTCCCTCTCCCTCTCTCTCTCTCTCTCTCTGTCTCCCTCTCTGTCTGTCTCCCTCTCCCTCTCTCTCTGTCTCCCTCTCTGTCTCCCTCCCTCTGTCTCCCTCTCTGTCTCCTTCCCTCTCTCTCCCTCTGTCTGTCTCCCTCTGTCTCCTTCCCTCTGTCTCCCTCTTTCTCCCTCCCTCTGTCTCCCTCTGTCTGTCGCCCTCCTCCGTCTGTCTCTCTCCCTCTGTCTGTCACCCTCTGTCTGTCACCCTCTGTCTCCCTCTCTCTCTTTCTCCCCCTGTCTCCCTCCCTCTGTCTCCCTCCATCTGTCTCCCTCCCTCTGTCTCCCTCCGTCTGTCTCCCTCCGTCTGTCTCCCTCCGTCTGTCTCCCTCCGTCTGTCTCCCTCCGTCTGTCTCCCTCCGTCTGTCTCCCTCCGTCTGTCTCCCTCTGTCTGTCTCCCTCTGTCTGTCTCCCTCTCTCTCCCCTTGACTCCCTCTGTCTGTCTCCCTCGGTCTCCCCCTGACTCCCTCCCTCTCTCTCTGTCTCCCTCTCTCTCTGTCTCCCTCTATGTCTCCCTCACTCTGTCTCCCTCCCTCCCTGTCTCCCTCCCTCTCTCTATCCCTCCCTCTCTCTATCCCTCCCTCTCTCTATCCCTCCCTCTCTCTCTCTGTCTCCCTCCCTCTCTATCTCGGTCTCCCTCCCTCTCTCTATCTCTGTCTCCCTCCCTCTCTCTCTCTCTGTCTCCCTCCCTCTCTCTATCTCTGTCTCCCTGTTTCACTCACTCTGTCTCCCTCTCCCTCTCTCTCTCTCTCTCTCTGTCTCCCTCTCTGTCTGTCTCCCTCTCCCTCTCTCTCGGTCTCCCTCTCTGTCTCCCTCCCTCTGTCTCCCTCTCTGTCTCCTTCCCTCTCTCTGTCTGTCTCCCTCTCTCTGTCTCCTTCCCTCTGTCTCCCTCTTTCTCCCTCCCTCTGTCTCCCTCTGTCTGTCGCCCTCCTCCGTCTGTCTCTCTCCCTCTGTCTGTCACCCTCTGTCTGTCACCCTCTGTCTCCCTCTCTCTCTTTCTCCCCCTGTCTCCCTCCCTCTGTCTCCCTCCATCTGTCTCCCTCCCTCTGTCTCCCTCCGTCTGTCTCCCTCCGTCTGTCTCCCTCCGTCTGTCTCCCTCCGTCTGTCTCCCTCCGTCTGTCTCCCTCCGTCTGTCTCCCTCCGTCTGTCTCCCTCCGTCTGTCTCCCTCCGTCTGTCTCCCTCCATCTGTCTCCCTCCCTCTGTCTCCCTCCGTCTGTCTCCCTCCCTCTGTCTCCCTCCGTCTGTCTCCCTCCGTCTGTCTCCCTCCGTCTGTCGCCCTCCGTCTGTCGCCCTCCGTCTGTCGCCCTCCGTCTGTCGCCCTCCGTCTGTCGCCCTCTGTCTGTCGCCCTCCTCCCTCTGTCTGTCTCCCTCTGTCTGTCTCCCTCCCTCTGTTTGTCTCCCTCCGTCTGTCGTCCTCTGTCTCCCTCCCTCTGTCTCCCTCTCT
The DNA here is from genome assembly GCA_963921515.1 of Calotriton arnoldi. NCBI lineage: Eukaryota > Metazoa > Chordata > Amphibia > Caudata > Salamandridae > Calotriton > Calotriton arnoldi. Next base: position 764,920 of record CAWUFW010000201.1, on the reverse strand, counting down.
CTCTGTCTGCCTCCCTCGGTCTCCCTCCCTCTGTCTCCCTCCCTCTCTCTGTCTCCCTCCCTCTCTCTGTCTCCCTCCCTCTCTCTGTCTCCCTCCCTCTCTGTCTCCCTCCCTCTCTGTCTCCCTCTCTCTCTGTCTCCCTCTCTCTGTCTCCCTCTCTCTGTCTCCCTCTCTCTCTGTCTCCCTCTCTCTCTGTCTCCCTCTCTCTCTGTCTCCCTCCCTCTGTCTCCCTCTCTCTGTCTCCCTCTCTCTGTCTCCCTCTCTCTGTCTCCCTCTCTCTGTCTCCCTCTCTCTGTCTCCCTCTCTGTCTCCCTCCCTCTCTCCCTCTGTCTCCCTCTGTCTGTCTCCCCCTGACTCCCTCTGTCTCCCTCCCTCTGTCTCCCTCTCTCTCTGTCTGCCTCCCTCGGTCTCCCTCCCTCTGTCTCCCTCCCTCCCTCTGTCTCCCTCCCTCTCTCTGTCTCCCTCCCTCTCTCTGTCTCCCTCCCTCTCTGTCTCCCTCTCTCTCTGTCTCCCTCTCTCTCTGTCTCCCTCTCTCTGTCTCCCTCTCTCTCTGTCTCCCTCTCTCCTCTCTCTGTCTCCCTCCCTCTGTCTGTCTCCCTCCCTCTGTCTGTCTCCCTCCCTCTGTCTGTCTCCCTCCCTCTGTCTCCCTCTCTCTGTCTCCCTCTCTCTGTCTCCCTCTCTCTGTCTCCCTCTCTCTGTCTCCCTCTCTCTGTCTCCCTCTCTCTGTCTCCCTCTCTCTGTCTCCCTCTCTCGGTCTTCCTCTCTCGGTCTCCCTCCCTCTCTCCCTCCCTCTCTCCCTCCCTCCGTCTCCCTCTGTCTCCCTCTGTCTGTCTCCCCCTGACTCCCTCTGTCTCCCTCTGTCTCCGCCTGACTCCCTCCCTCTGTCTTCCTCTCTCTCTGTCTCCCTCCCTCTGTCTCCCTCCCTGTCTCCCTCCCGCTCTCTGTCTCCCTCTGTCTCCCTCCCTCTCTCTCCCTCCGTCTCCCCCTGTCTCCCTCTGTCTCTGTCTCCCTCTGTCTCCTCCTGACTCCCTCTGTCTGTCTCCCTCTGTCTCCCCCGACTCCCTCCCTCTTTCTCCCTCTCTCTCTGTCTCCCTCTGTCTCCCTCCCTCTGTCTCCCTCCCTCCCTCTCCCTCCCTCTGTCTCCCTCCCTCTCCCTCCCTCCGTCTCCCTCCGTCTCCCTCTCCATCTCTCTGTCTCTGCCTCTATCTGTCTCTGTCTGTCCCTGTCTCTGTCTCCCTCTCCGTCTCTCTGTCTCTGTCTCGGTCTGTCTCTGCCTCTATCTGTCTGCCCCTGTCCCTGTCTCTGCCTCTATCTGTCCCTGTCTGTCTCTGTCTCTATCTCTGTCTGTCTCTGCCTGTCTCTGCCTCTGTCCGTCTCTGCCTCTGCCTCTGTCCGTCTCTGCCTCTGCCTCTGTCCGTCTCTGCCTCTGTCTCTGTTCGTCTCTGCCTCTATCTGTCCCTGCCTCTATCTGTCCCTGCCTCTGTCTGTCTCTGCCTCTGTCTGTCTCTGCCTCTGTCTGTCTCTGCCTCTGTCTGTCTCTGCCTCTGTCAGTCTCTGCCTCTGTCAGTCTCTGCCTCTGTCAGTCTCTGCCTCTGTCAGTCTCTGCCTCTGTCAGTCTCTGCCTCTGTCAGTCTCTGCCTCTGTCAGTCTGTCCCTGTCTGTCTCTGTCTATCTCTGTCTCTATCTGTCTCTGTGCCTCGGGCAGTGCACACGTACTGTGTCTACACGTCCCCGTCAGCAGCCCAGAGACAGCCCCCCCACTCCCCCTCTCCCTGTGTAATGTAAAAGCCAGCTCGTTTTCTCCTGGAAAAGACCACTATCTCGTGGCAAGTGTGAGTCCTGTGACAGGTGTGACAATAAAAGGCTGGTGGGTGGGTTGGTTCAGATTCAGTCACATCCGTCTGGAACTTCACAGGTCTTTAAAAGACCATTTACTTGTTAATGAGGCTTTGTTGTATTTCACCTCTTAGCGCCCCTGCATCTCCACTCGGACTATCCTGGAATCGCCCGGCCCCCATAGAGCAGAGTCTCTCGGAGTCCGCGCTGCAAACACAGGTACGATGTCTGCAAGGTCCGCGGGCCGCCAAGGAAGGCTTGCCGGGCCGCTGGCGGCCCGCGGGCCGTACTATGAGTACCTGTGGTCTAAAGTGATGCAATCACAAAGAACGAGGCAGGAACATTTTGTGGTGAGCTCCAAACCTTACCCATAGTAAAAGGGGGGCTAATTTGACAGCGTCCTCAATGTAAGACAAATTGACCTCTGTGTGGGTAATATATTTGGCAGTGCTCTTTCGGACAACCAATAGTCTAGAAAGAAACATTTTCCACTGACTGTAAACAACTTTGCCTACCCCAACACCCCTGCCCTGTAAGCGCCCTAGAAAAAGCATTTTGCTCTGTATAAGACAATTAGGTTTATGTTTTTGCTTCCTGGCAAACAAAAAGATTGCAACAACCGAAGTCCCCATTTGGAGATTACGCTGAGACAATAACTTACCCCAATTAAAATTCGCATCCATTAAAATCCCTAAATAATTAAAACTTGGAACTTTCGTAATGGGTGTCTCATCAAGCACAAACCCACCTGAACAGGTATTTCTAGTCAAATGTCATATTAAAAAATTTGGTATGGTTAACCTTTAGACTCATAAAATTATTAAAAGCATTCAATAAAAGTTGCAACCCATTTGCTGTATGTGACAACAACACTGTCTCCAGAATATAGGAGCACAGACACTAGCCGGTCTCATATTTGGGGCAAATTCTTTCCATTCATCTGTAAAAAACACTCCAAGGAATTAATATAAAATAAATTATTAAAAAAAAGGGTGAGAAAACTCCCCTGTCTAACTCCCTTAGTAATTTAAAAATTGGATGTGCATTCTCCAGCTGGATCACAAAGGACCTGACCCAAAGTGTCCCAGGGCATTCATTTAGAACTTCAAAGATACCTAAATAGACCACAACATAGAGCATCAAGGTCCACAACCTGGCTCCATCAACCAAATCAAAAGCGCTGGACAAGTCCATAAAAACCAGGTGCAAAGTGCTGCCCCTGGCCCTTACATACTTCCCTGAAATCAAGAGCAGGTTGAAGGACTGTTCCACCATCCCCACCCCACGTGGACAGGAACCTCCTCTCTTCTGCCCAATCCTCTAATTTCCGGAGGATCACCATACCCAGGGTTTTGACAGAGGATTCCAACAAAGAAATCGGTCGATAACATGAAGGATTTCTCCTGTTACCCTTCTTAAAGACAGGGACGATGGTGGATCTCTTCCAAGAGCCTGGCAGATCCATCTGAAAGAATCTGCAAAACACATTAACCAATAAAGGGGCCAAAAGGGTACAGTGTGTCTGTAGACATCTACTGGCACCCCATCCGGTCCAGGGGCTTTCCCTGGGGAACCATTTAAAATAGCAGCAACATCGGGTATAGCAATTGAGAATGAGGGGTAATTACAGCCTGGCGCAAAAGTGGGAGGGAGGATATCGGACTGGGTGGGCTATCTGAGCAGCTGCAGCCTGAAGGGTTAAAAAACACAGACAAATGAGACAGCCACTCCTCAGGAGAGACATAGCAAGTGATTTTCGAGTTAGCATCGGCCGAAAAATATGGGTGGTTAACCACCTCCCAGAAAGCCTTACCATCTTTAGATTTAGCAGCTAACTGAAGGTTTTCCCAAGCTAACTCTAATTTCCTTCCTCCTAGATTTGAAGGCTGCCTTATACGCTTTCCTTGCAAACCTAATTTCTTCCACATTCATAGGAGCGGCGTATGTTACCCTCTTCAAGTTACTTAAAGTGATAGAACAAGCTTGGTTAAACCATCTATGAGGGGAGGCTCTTGGGTATTAATTTTAACAGACATCAGATTGTGTAGGGATCAAATGTTGTTAAAGCTACCTAGTATCGCGTCTGGCTCACCAGACTCAGCAAGACAACACATCACCTTCTCTCTCTCAGAAGTAACCATTTTGGTAAAAGGTTTGTATTTCTCAATTTCAAACGCAACTCCTTATTTTGGTCTCATTGTAAAGGCTCGGCACAAGTTTTGACATGACAATGAGGGGGTTAGATCAAGTTACAATAATAGTTATGAGGTTATGGTCGCTTAAAATAGAAGGCACAATAACGGAGTCTATCACTGATGGTGCTAAATGGAAAGAGCAAAGGATAAAATCAATAGTTGTGCCACCACCCCTACCTGTGAAAGTTGGAAGTTTAGCTGCCTTATTTATAAATAGATCTAAATTAAATGACATGTTATATTTGACAATAATTTGATGTAGGGCTTCACAATAGGGATTATGCACGAAATGTGTCAGATCCTCATCTTGTCAACCCATTATATCACAGACACTATCTCCCGGTAAGGGACAATGGTTGTGTTAAAGTACCCCAACCAAATAATTGGGCACCCTCTCTGTTCTGTAATGTTTCATCTTTTCCAAAGGCTCTCTTACAGAAGGTCAAGTAATGAACGACTGTAGGGAGCATCCCAAATCAGGATGTCACCACTTATCAACTAGGGGTATTTTGTTCACACAGGGACAGATAAGATATATGATCAAGTTCCCACTAATACACATGCCACATCAATAAACCAGATCTGAATAGCCTCAGGCTGCCTAGAGGTCCAGGTTTGCAGAAGCTCACTCACAAAGGTCTGCAGAGGCTCCTTGATTGCTCAGATCTGCCAATACTTGTCTAGCATCAATCCAGATTTTCATTTGAGCTGAAAACAGAGATTAAGAGTGCTACGACAAAGCTGCTCACTTGGCCCCAGGTAGCAGATATTTGTGATACCTTTATGGACCAGGGTTGTAGAGACCTGTGCTGTCTGGTAGTCACAGGCTCAATGGGAACTTTTCTATGAAAAGACATGTGCGCCTGGAAGGTACAAAGCACCTGAAAAACATGTTGCAATGAAGCAGGAAATAGGCAGAGACTCAAGCTACCTGAAAGGGTCTGTATACGAATGCCCTTTGATTTCCCAACATGATAATATGCACAGTAAGTGACAACACTGGATTTCCCATTATCTAACTGCATAAGAAGTGAAATCACTAGATTTCCTCATCAGCCATCTGCACAGGAAGGGACATCACTATTTCCTATCATTCACCTGCACAAGAAGTGACATCACATGTTTCCCAATAAAACTATCTTTAAAAAAAAAAAGAAGACAATCAAGAAAAAGAAAAGTCACTTCCTGCCTTCTCCCTACTTCAATCAACTCTTCAGAGCATCCCCAGCAAAGGGCAGCCACAGACAAGCTATTGCCTGTTTGGGCCCGTTATGGACAGGAAGGGGCCTTGGGCTAGAACCCTGTTCCACTGAAATTTGGAACCCTGACACTCACTCAGCATTCGCACATAGCCCCAACCATGTACACACCCTACCAGGCAACCTCAATCTATTGAACACATGTTCCAACTCAGGCTCATTAAAGCTCGCTCGGCAGTACAACACACACCAGATATTATAGCCCTCATCACCTCTTACAGGCCGCTACTTCAAAGAAACAAGGTCCACCCCCACTTCCTCTCATATCCTAGATGTCCTTTTTCCCACAGGCTACAGCATCATGTGGATCACACACTCACAAGAAGGGAGAAGGCCTCGCTGTCACCCATAAGTCCTCCTGGTCATTCACCCTAGGCAAGCATGTAATATTCAACTCCATGGAGCTGCTGACATGCCATTTCCCACTCTCTCTAACTCGGACTGCCCCTGTACATCTCATCTACAGGCCTACCTGGCAGAACAAGGATTTAATTGACAAATTCTCATATCTCATTGCCCATCAGCCATGCCCACACCACTCTCTTGACTTCAACCTCGCTAACAACACAAACTCAAAACAAAAACAAGAGACACTCTTCAAACTCATTGACACTCATCATGGTACAGCATGCCACACAACCAACACTCTTCACATTCTCAACCTTATTTTCTCAAAATCATCAACAATGCAATTAAACCAGCCATACGCCTGGACTGGACAGACAACTTTACCATCCCCATCTCATTGCTCAGCGACTTACCTGCAAACCTAAGGCAACACAAAAGAGAATAACAAACCTTCTGATCCTCCAATCACTTCTCCATAGACAACCTAATTCTTGAATTCATCACTTTCCCTCTCAATTCCACATCAGACACCACCTCCCTTCTAAACTTCATCACTTTCTTGGAAAACGACATGGGTAGCCAGACCCAATTAAAACACGCAAATGGAAGCCGAAGCCTTTAGCACCTGGTACTCAAGATCTTGCTGACAATAAACGATCCATTTGCAGACAAGAAAGAAAATGCAACAAAAACAACTCCTGATGACCTCATGACACTGAAATCCCTCCGTGCAACCCAAAGACATCTCAGCACATCAGCCAAAGAAAAGTACTATTACAACACCATTAATAAAGTCACCGACCAGAGCAAAACTCAAGACGATCAAGCATTGCATCAATCCTCTGTCAGTCCCATGTATACCTCACTCCACAGAAAAATACAATGGCATCAACATTTTCTTTAGTGTAAAAAAAAAAACACCCACACACACCCACAATCCAACAGCACATTGACAACACCAAGCCTGCTTCATCTTTTACGCCCACCACTTTCTTCAGAATCTTGCAATGGTCAGCAATCAAACTATCTCTTGCAGCACTCACTGACATTCTCAACTCCCTCAAAGACACTTCTTATGAAGATGATGCCTTACCCATCAAAGTTCTCTCTGATGACACTCTCTCACCCCTGCCCACCATTGTCAATGGCGCCCTCCCTAAAGGCATATTCCCAGAAGCTCTCAAGACAGGCCAGATTTTCCCTCTCCTGAAGAAACCTACACTAGATCATGATGACCTTGCTAACTACCGGCCTATCACTCACCTACCATTCATCAGCAAGGTCAATGAAAAAGGAGTCTATGTGCAACTCCAAGACCACTTCAAAATAACCATCTTCTGCATGGCTACTGTTCTGGCTTCAGATCACGCTGCAGCACGGAGGCTTCTTCCTTACACATAGTATACAATGCCCTCATGACCATCCCTGAAGATGACCCATGGCTCATGATACTGCTAACCTCTCAGCTGCCTTAGAAAGTCGACCATCCCAACTTCATACGCAGCCTGGAGTCTCAAATGGGATTCCCCAATAATGCCGTTCACTGGTTCTCCTCCCACCTTTCCAACCAGCACTCGTTTGTTCACATAGGCACCTCCAGGTCCCAAACGATCCCAATCCCCCGTGGAGTCCCCCAGGGTTTCATAGGTCTTCTGTCATCTTCAAACCAGAAAAGAAAAATCAAGATTCACCAATATGTTGATAATACACAACTCTACTAGAAAGTCTTCTCTGCTTTAGACATCCAACGCCTCTAACACTGCCTGCACAGCATCCAGACCTGGATGTACAAGGGCTACCTGAAGCTCTACTTAGCTAAGACAGAATTCTTGGTAGTTGCTAAGAACAACATTCAAGAAACAGAACAAACCTGGATCAATGCTTTGAACCTTGACAGAATTGAATCCCCGATTTTACCAAATAGCAAGTCACTAGGACTCATTTTGACACCAACCTCACTTCAAAAAACACATTGCCAAAAACCTCACCATCAAGAACACAATGCAAAATAAAAAAAGAAAAACAGTCTTCTACCATTTCTCTCTTCTAAATAAAGTGAAAGTTTCTTCCAGAAAGCGACTTAAGAACAGCTGTTCAAGCCTTCATACTCATCCGCATGGTGGTAACATCATGCTCCATGCCACACCTTAAGGGCATCCATCTAATCCAGGCCTCACCCCACCCATATCCTGATGGAACTCCACAGGCACCTCTGCTGGCTGCGCCATCTTCAAAATCAACAGCATCATTTACAACATCATCATAACCAGCACCCCCACTTATCTAGAAGACAAACTCACCATCTCTAGTGGTTCTCGGCATACCCACAGCCAGGACACCATCAGACTGCAGACTTAGAGCACGATTTAGATCTTGGTGGACGGGTTACTCGGTCACAACTGTGACGGATATCCCATCAGCCGAAATTTAAATCCCATAGGATATAATGAGATTTATATTTCGGCGGACGGGATATCTAACCTGTCCGCCAAGATCTAAATCAGGCCCTAGGTGTAAAAAAAAAAAATGAGCCAGCCTTTTCAATCTATGCACACAGGATTTGGAAGGCTCCCCCAATGATGCTCCAATTTAGAAAAGAGTTAAAGACTCACCTCAATAAAGAACACTACATTACAATGCATTAACTGTCCATAATCCAATTTCCTCTCTCATCACTCATTAACTTTATGCTGATCTTTAACACTGTTTAGTTCTCTTCTGCCTTTTTGGCTAGGTTGGCACTATAGCAATACCATACATATACATACATCTCAGTTTGCACTACATATACATACATCTCAGTTTGCACTATGTTCTGAAGGGCACTGGTCAGTACTCTGCTGCTGGTCAGCACTCTGCTGCTGGACTGACCAGGTCTGCAGACAGTGCTGAAGTACCTAGGTTTGCAAACGGCTTTGTTTCCTGTAATTCTAGGTATGCAGAAAATTACTATGAGCCCAAATATGTAGAAAATCCTGAAGGTTCTAGGTCTGCAGATTGACTTACTTTATTTAGGAACCAGGTCTGCAGAGATTATCATTAGGTCAGGTTTGCAGACATTATTGAAGAGTCAACATATGCAGAAGTACTCATATCTGCTACCATAAAAAAAGAATGCTTCTTCATGTAAAAACTTAATCTACAGCTTTGCCTTAAAGATGGTGAACATGCTCCAACCATTTAAATCATCAGCCCACTACTGTCACCTCCTTTGCATACCTTGTTCTCTCCTCTGTAATGCAAGCAGCATTGTAAAATCCCATGGAGGCAAAACCTTTGTGAAAAAAGTTCTCCTGTGAAAAAGAAAATAGAAAAACAGAACACAGACAAAGTTAGAGTCATTCTTATATTCCTACTTTCTATTAAGATGCACTGAGCTAGTACATCTATAAAGGTCAAGACAACTGTAGACTTATCAGGGGTAAACTATTTAATTTTTTACCATAACACACAATAGTACAATAGTAATCCTCACTATTGTACTATTACTTAGAGTAATAATTTACAATTCGATATAAAAACCTTTAGAACAAATGAATGAACCAACACTTTGCAGGTTGCTGCGTACCTTAAAATATATATACTCAAACACATACACTTGCGGTTTTAATTACAACAAATAGACCAGTAAGCACATTGAATCGATTGGTCACCAAATTAATACATTTTAAAAATGCCAATTTTCATTTGGATATTAAAAAATAACTTGGGGCACATATGAATAACATCCCACTTAACCTACATACCACTCTCAATTCTCAGCTCCTTCCAAAACCAACCAGTATTAAAGGAGACTTTATAGGCATCAAACAGAATTCATAGAATAAAAATTCAAAATTATGTGGTGAAACACTGCTTTTCAGTATACGTTTAATATTTTTAGAATTCACAAACTCCAAGTGTAAACTTCTACTGCCAAAAAACAGTAAGCCCAGCGCTGTATGTGGTCAACACTGGTATTGCAACACCCACCTGTAAAAAATAATGGAGGTAGGGATTTAAAATAAAACACTGTAGGAAATAATGTTAAATTAAATAATTTAAAATAGTTAAAACTATAACTAAATATAAACTGTTATATATACAAATAGTACATATTTTTTAATTATAAAATATTTTAATAACCTATTTTGAATATTACAATCAATGTAACAAATTTTATTTTACAAAATATTTAAATTAATTTTAAATAATTCTATAAAAGTTTCAATATTTAATGCACACTAAACTTCAGAAACAATCATAAGTTAATTTAACATATTTCTATTAACTAAAGTTTATATTAAAAATTAATGTAATAGTGTTGTAGCATTTTTTATTTCGTTCTACATCTAAAATTCCTGTAACAATGAATATACAATATTATTTCACATCATTTTTTTAGATTTAATTTAGAGTTATGTACACTTATTTTCCTTTGTATTTTACCATGCAGCGATCCACTCCCCGACTGTAGAGTCTCCTTAAGGTAAAGTATAGGGAAAATTTACAAAATGTATTTAGCTCGAAAATAAATATTAAATATATATGTTATGTTACATATTAATGTAAATTTAGTTTATGTCTTCACTTTAATTGTAAAACAAAATAAAAAAATGCTATAACACTATTAAATTAATTTTGTAATAAAAATTGAATAAAAGGAAATATATTACGATAAAATGATTTTTCTAAAGTTAGTGAAAATATAAAAAAATCCCACCTTAAGAAAAATACATATTTTTAATGTGATTTATTAATGATTAAAAGTGACGTATAGAATTAATCAAAATCAATTATTTTTAATAACATTTTTGTTGCATTATTTCTTTTTTAATTGTTTTTATCATCATTTTAACTTTATGGTCACAATTTACACAGTACATGCATCATAGCATTTGTTCAACTGGAACAGTTTAGTACAATTGTTCAATGCCAGCTTTTCTCGAGCAACAGACAATTTACTCATTCTATCTCTCAGTTTTAATGCCACTGTTAAGTGTGCTAGGCCAGGCAGATTAACATCATGGTATACATTTGAAATGTGTATGCACTTATGTATAATATTAACAGACGTTTACTCCGGGTTTTGTTGTGTGTTCTGTGCGTCTTGCTCTCTTAAATACTCCCTCAGGGGTTGCCATATATCTTTTGGCTGGGATGTAAGGGGTTGTAATTCTGCAAACAGTTTTCTCGTGATGTCACAATATATCATACTATTAATCCAGCTCCTTACTGTGGGTTCCCTTTTGCTGCCCCATTGTATAGCTATATGTCGCTTTGCCAGGAGCATCGCTATTGCTACAAATCTACGCATGCTTTTAGGGATGTTATCAACATATCCCAGTAGTGCTCCTAGTGGAGATTGTTCCAATTGCAGCGCAGTCATTCGCTGCAACTCTCTGAATATTTCATGCTAATATGAAGCAATCTTGATACATGCCCATGTCATATGTGCGAAAGTGGCCACCTGCATGTTGCATTTGGGGCAGTGTGCGAACCGATTGTCTATTCGGGCCATCTGCAGTGGCGTAATGTATGCTCTTCTCAAGAATTTAAAATGAATTAGTTTATGCCTATGGTTACATGAAACTAACTTCGTTTGAGTACAGCAGCTTTTCCAAATTTTATCAGTGAGGGGCCGCCTTAAATCTGCTTCCCAGGCTTCTCTCACCTTAGTATCTTGTGGTGGTATGAGCGCCAAACTAGCTTTATACAATCTGAAAATTATATATTCTCCACTGTTGTCCTCAATTATAAAAGTAAGCCATCTAAATTTCTTTGGTTCAATGGGGTATGTTGATATGGTATCCCTTAGTGCTTCTTGCATACGGGTCAGGATAAACTGATCCATAAAAGAGATATTTTGAAACTGGGGGTCCTCTGTGCGGGAAAAGGCGTGCCCGTTGGGGAATAAATCACAGATTTTGCATATTTCCAATCGCTGAAGGGTACGCTGCGTTATTGGATCCAATGTGGGGGGTAGCCATGGGTTAGCAAGTATTGGAAGTGCTGGGGAGTATAATGTTGCACCCCATGTTCTCCTAAGCAATCTCACCCAAGCCCAACAACTGGTGTATAGTGTTTGGACATTTTGAGGGTCTTGTGTTATCCCAGCTGTTAACAGAGCTCCCAGTGGGGTGGGGTCCGCTAAGTCTCTCTATGGTTTGGCATAGGGAACTCGGGCGTAGGGGTGGTACCAGAACCATGAGTAGCTTACACTGTGCCACCAAGTAGTATAGTTGTATATCCGGCACCCAAAGTACCCTTCTTTCGTATGGTAATATCAGTGTGTTCCAACCTATTCTTGGTTGTTTTCCCCCCATATTAATTTTGTTAGGAGCGTTCGAATTTGGAGAAAAAAGGCATTTGTTAAGGAGATTGGTATGTTTTGAAAAAGATAGAGCAAGCGGGGTAGAACTACCATTTTAATGATGGCTATGCGCCCCGCTATGGATAGCGGAAGACGAACCCATCTTTCCACCTGTGCACTTAGCTTGTCTACTACAAGCCCATAATTTAGTCTCCATATCTGTTCTTTATCCCGGTGGAGATATATTCCCAACTATTTGGTTTCCGCCTCACACCACTGTACCGGATGATCTCCACAGCTCCTGTCACGCACCTCCGTCAGTGGGAAAATCTCGGACTTGCCCCAGTTTAAATGGAGTCCAGACAGAGCCCCATATCAGTCGACTTCCCGTCAGAATCAGCTGGAGGTTGTCGGACGGCTTTTTCACGTATAGTACCATATCACCGCATATAGGATTATTAGCAGTGGGCCATGCTTGAATTGTAGTCCTCTATGCATATGATCCTTTTGCAAGTATCTCACCAGTGGGTCCATTGCAATTATAAACAGTAATGATGACAGTGCGCATTCCTGTCTAGTGCCACAAGATATAGAAAAAGGCTCTGTCACCGCAATATTTCTTAATTAAAAATAGGTTATTAAAATTTTTATACCTAAATAATGTGAACATTCTTTTTATATTTGTTAACATCAATTTATATTTGTTTATATTTTCTGATATTCTAATTAATTTAAAATTATTTCCTATGGGGTTTTATGTCCCAACCTTCATTATTTTTTATGGGAGGGGGTTGCAATGCCAGTGGTTGGCCTTGTTTAGTGCTGGGTTTACTACTGTTTTGTTTTTTTTGCGCAGTCACTTACACTCAGTTTGTGAATATCCAAAAGTAGCAAACTTACTAAACAAGTGTAAACATACTCTAAAGTGTAAGTTACCTTTGTGTTTATTCTGGATGCTTTGTCATTTTATATCCAGAAAAATTAAACATCATGGGAGAAGCAGAAACGATTTTAATTATGCGGTCTTGCGGGCCGGGAAGACAGCACGAGTTGACCTGCGCACTCTAACACTGCCATACCCCAAGGGCGGATTTGCTGTCCCCGATTTCTTACTGTACTATTTATGCGCGCAAGCACAATACGCGCACTATTGGTTCTTCCCGATACGGTACCTACCACACACAGCAGTGGAAGATGAAGATGCCAATCCGATCCCATTGCGTTGTATTCTGCCACATGCACGCCCCCATATTAGTAGAACTGAAGCACAAGTTACTAACTTGTGTAACGATATATCTGTAAGAGACAGTAGTTAGTGATAGATTCCTTACCTTAGAATATCCCCAGGCGTCAGGCTGGATCCGGAAAGTTTTGCGTAGCAGTACCCTTGCGCGTCGGTAGGCGGCGTCGTGCGGCTCCGCGTCCGTCGTCGGCGTCGTGATCGCCGGGATGACGTCGCGGGCAGTACTCAGGCGCCGCCCCTGCGCGCTGACGTCAGTTCTGTACACGACTTTCCGCGCCAGGAACGCAGAGCCATGCAAGAAGCTGACACAGGTGTCTGAAAAATACTAGGGCCCTGAAAGGGATGTCCTTAACCCTAGAAATCAGTTCGCAGAACGGGGAGGATGGGTGGGGCGGTAAGAATCTATCACTAACTACTGTCTCTTACAGATATATCGTTACACAAGTTAGTAACTTGTGCATCTGAAGAGACACGTTAGTGATAGATTCCTTACCTTAGAATAGATACCCCAGCAATACCAACCCCGGTGGTGGGTCTGCGAACAAAGATCAGACAAGGAAGTCCTGGAGGACAGAACGGCCAAAGAAGCCGTCCCTCCGGACCTGACTGTCAAGGCAGTAATGCTTTGTAAACGTGTGCAGCGAGGCCCACGTAGCTGCCTGACAGATAACCGGCAGCGGAACACCGCGGCCCAAGGCCGTGGTAGCAGCCGTTGCCCTGGTGGAATGGGCACGCAGCCCAACAGGAGGCTCCTTCTTAGCCAAAGAATAGCAGGTCTTGATGCACAAGGTAACCCAGCGGGAGATGGTCCTCTTGTGCACCGCCCGACCTTTTTGGCGCCCACGTAGCCAACAAAGAGCTGGTCATCCACCCGGAAGTGTTTTGTGCGGTCAATATAGAAAGAGAGCGCACGTTTTGGGTCCAGACGGTGGAGCCTCTCTTCCTCTCTGGAAGGATGCGGAGGCGGAAAGAAGGTGGGCAAAGTGATGGTCTGCCCAATGTGGAAAGCAGTAACCACCTTTGGCAAGAAGGACGGACGCGTCCGAAGAACAACCTTGTCTGGATGAACAGACAGAAAGGGAGGTTTGCAAGATAGAGCCTGGAGCTCACTCACCCGCCGAGCGGAGGTGATGGCCACCAGAAAGGCTGTCTTCAGAGTCAGAAGACGAAGAGGACAGTTATGCAGAGGCTCAAAGGGAGCGCACATTAAAAGGTAAGAACCAAGTTCAAGTCCCACTGAGGCATTACAAACGGAACAGGAGGGAAGAGGTGAGTAATGCCTTTTAAGAACCTGTTAACAACAGGGGACTTGAAAAGGGAGGGCTGATCAGGGAGCCTGAGGAAGGCCGAGATAGCACAAAGATAACCCTTGATGGTACCCAGGGCAGAACCCTGTTGGGCCAGAGAGAGAAGGAACAGAAGGACCTCAGAAAGAGGGGCAGAAAGGGGATCCACAGCCTTTGCTGTGCACCATGCCACAAATTTGTTCCACCTGCAGGCGTATACCACCTTAGTGGAGGGACGCCTGGCTGCCAGAATCACATCACAAACTTCGGGAGGCAAGTCGAAAGGAATCAACTGCCGCCGCTCAATCTCCACGCAAGCAGGTGTAGACTGGACAGGTTCGGGTGGAGGACCGTCCCCTGCTGCTGCGACAGAAGATCCTCCCGAAGAGGCAGACGGATCGGGGGATCTATGCTCATATTGAGTAGCTCGGGATACCAAACTCTTCGAGCCCAGTCCGGAGCCACAAGAATGACTTGGGCCCGGTCGTGCCGAATCTTCTTCAACACTCTGGGTAGAAGTGGTATAGGCGGAAAGGCGTACAACAGACCGCAACTCCACTCGCGACGAAAGCGTCGCCGAGCGAGTGCCGCCTTGGAAATTCCAACGCGCAGAACTGATGACATTGCGCGTTCTCTTCGGTGGCGAATAGATCTAACCAAGGCTCTCCCCACTGTAGAAAGAGTCCTTGCGCCACTTCCGAGTGAAGACGCCATTCGTGATCCATCATGCACCTGCGGCTGAGTTCGTCCGCCCTGGCGTTCAGAGAACCTGCCAGGTGTTGAACCATCAGGAACATGCCCTGATGTTCCAGCCATGTCCAGAGGCGCAGAGCCTCGTGACAAAGGGTCCAAGACCCCACCCCGCCCTGTTTGTTGCAGTACCACATGGCGGTGGTGTTGTCTGTGAACACCTGCACTACCTTCCCTTTGACAGAGGGAAGGAATGCCTTGAGTGCAAGCCGGATCGCCCGGAGCTCCAGAAGGTTGATATGGAGCCGGGACTCCGCCCGGAGACCAGAGGCCTCTGATCTCCGCCTCTCCCATGTGACCGCCCCATCCCAGAAGGGACGCGTCCGTCACAACTGTATGCTCTGGCTGGGGAAGGGAGAGGGATCTGCCCATGACCCATTGCCGGTTCGAGAGCCACCACTGCAACTGTTTTGCAGTCCCCTCCGAGATCTGGACGTGATCGGACAGGTTGCCCTGGTGCTGCGCCCACTGGAACTTCAGGTCCCACTGCAGAGCCCGCATATGCCATCTGGCATGATTGACCAGCAGGATGCAGGAGGCCATGAGGCCCAGCAGCCTCAGGGTCATCCGTACCGAAACCCAGGATAAAGGCCGAAAGATCGGAATCATAGCCTGAATATCCCGGACTCGCCGTTCGGGAGGAAAGGCCCGAAACTGCGTCGTGTCCAGAACTGCTCCGATGAAAAGGAGCTGTGGAGAAGGAATTAGATGCGACTTCGGCACATTGATGGAGAACCCCAGCGAGTGCAGGAGTTCGGCCGTAGTCTGGAGGTGGGAGACGACTGCCTGGGACGAGCCCGCCTTCAGCAGCCAGTCGTCGAGGTAGGGGAAGACTGAAACCCCTGCCCGGCGCAGATGAGCTGCGACCACCGCCATCACTTTCGTGAACACCCGAGGGGCACTGGTAAGGCCAAGGGGAGCACGGTGAACTGAAAATGCTCGGGGCCTACCGTGAACCGAAGGTAACGCCGGTGGGCCGGCAGGACGGGGATGTGGAAATACGCGTCCTGCAAGTCCAACGCTACCAACCAGTCTCCAGGGTCGAGGGCAGTCAAGACCTGAGCTAGGGTGAGCATCTTGAACTTCTCCTTCCGGAGGAAGCGATTGACGTTCCGGAGGTCCAAGATAGGACGCATGTCCTCCTTGTCCTTTTGGGCACCAGAAAGTAGTGGGAGTAGCAACCACGCCCTACTTCTGGGGTCGGAACATGCTCGATGGCCCTCTTGGTCAAGAGGGCCGTGACTTCCTTCCGTAGAAACACCAAGTGATCCCCTGACATGCGGCGGAATTGAGGTGGCATGGCTGGGGGTGGTCTCGAAGGGGAGGGAGTAGCCCCTTCGGACAATGTCCAAGACCCACCTGTCCGAGGTGATGGTGCGCCAGTGGGGAAGGTGATGGCGGACCCTGCCCCCTACTGGCGTGCCGTGCACCTGAAAAGAGGGACTAGGAGGGCTTGGAGGCCGCGGACGGGTTGGAGGTGGTGGCCTGACCCGCACGCTGGTTGCCCGATCCGCCACGGCGGAATCCACGTCCTCGGCCACGCGAAGACGCCTGCTGCGCGGGCCGGTGGCTGGGCTGCTGACGTGAAGGGCGCCCCTACCGTGGCCACGATAGGGGCGAAAAGCAGAAGGCAGCGGAGGGCGTGTAGCAGAAAGGCCCAGGGACTTTGCAGTAGCCCGTGAGTCCTTAAAGCGCTCCAGCGCATGGTCTGCTTTGGACCCAAAAAGACCGACTCCATCAAAGGGCATGTCCATGAGAGTATTCTGGACATCCCCTGAAAAACCAGTGGTTCTCAGCCAGGCGTGGCGCCGGAGCGCCACCGTCGTTGCAATCGACCTGCCCAGCGAGTCGGCGGTGTCAAGGCCACAACGGATAGTGTATTTGGCCGCATCCCTTCCTTCCGCAATGGCGCGGGAAAGCAGTGCCTGGACCTCCTCAGGGCACTGGGGCAAAACATCCGCCACCGAATCCCACAGGGAGTGGGTATATCGGCCCAAAAGACAAGCGGTGTTAACGGACCGCAAGCCAGCACTGGAGGAAGAAAAACCTTTCTTCCCAAACTGATCCAGGCGTTTGGATTCCCTATCCGGAGGAGCGGTAGGGAAGGCGGTTTGGGAAGCGGAGGCTTGGACAACCAAGCTCTCAGGAGTGGGGTGGACAGAAAGAAACAGGGGGTCGCCCGGAGCGGGGCGATGGCGTCGTGACACGTTCCGATCCACAGGAGCCCCTGTGTTGGGCTTGGACCAGGCGCCCAAAGAACGTCAGTGAGGGCGTCGTTAAACGGCAGCACAGTCTCCGCAGAGGAGGCTGCCGGCTGAAGCACCTCTGTCAAGATGTTAGTCTTGACCGTCAAAGTAGGGAGCTGGAGACGTAAGGCCCCAGCAGCCCTACGCAACACCGTACCAAAATTGGCCCCCTCCTCCGTAGCCACGGGAGGAGACAGCATGCCAGTGTCAGGAGAAGTATCCAGACCACTGGCCTCCCCTAGACTCTCTGTCCAGTCCTCATCATACTGACAGTTGCGTGTCAGAGGGTCATCAGACCCCTCCCAGTCCTCCTGGTCCTCCTCTGGTTCAAAATAAGGAGGAGGAGGGACATTTGGGACCCAAGGTCCCATCGGCGCCGGAGCCGGCGTCGAGCGACGTCGCTCCGGGTCCATGTCCGGAGCCGGAAGGAACTGGGGGACGACGCCGCCCGGAGCCCAGGGCGGCGTCGAGAACGGCACCGGAGACATCGGCGCCGGCGGAGGTGTTGTGAGGTCGACCGGCGTCGATGGGGGTTGTGGAGCCGGGATCGAGGCCGGGGCCGAAGCCGGAGCCGGGATCGAGGCTGGAGGCTCGGGCGACGCCGGGGCCGGAGCCGCCGGCGGCGCCGGAGCAACCCCATCAGGGCCCGCGGGGCCCGAAGGCGCACCGGAGGGGCCTGAAGGCCCGAAGAGGCGGGCCATGGCCGACAGGAACTCCTGTACCTTGGCCGGATCCGCCCCCGAACCCGGGAAGGGCGGGTATGACGGGGGCGACTCCACAGGCAAGTCCGGGGCCGCGGGGGCGGGGACGGTGCCGGGAGGGGCCTCAGCCGAGTCGCGAGACCGGCGAGGCGAAGTCCGAGAGCGACGATGCTTCTTGGACTTCTTGTGCTTAGACTTACCGGACGAAGAAGTCGACGACCGGTGTGCACTCCGCGAGCGACCCCTGGACCTCTCACGCGACCGGGGCTTCCGCGGAGCCGAATGCCGGGCCTCGAGGAGCTTTCGAGACCGCTCTCGCAAAGCTTTCGGGTTGAGGGCCTGGCATTCGGGACAAGACTCGGTGTCGTGGCCTCGGCCGAGGCAGAAGAGACACTCCCAATGCGGGTCGGTGACGGACATCATCCGCGCACAGGCGCCGCATCGCTTGAAGCCGGGCATCCCTACGACACCTTAAAGTTGGAAAAAACCAGTGAAAAAATCACCAAAAAGTATGGTCAAAAATTGACCAGGGCACTGCTCTTCCCGGATCTGCGCTTGCTGGCGCGGAAAAAGAAGAACTGACGTCAGCGCGCAGGGCGGCGCCTAAGTACTGCCCGCGACGTCATCCCGGCGATCACGACGCCCGACGGCGGACGCGGAGCCGCACGACGCCGCCTACCGACGCGCAAGGGTACTGCTACGCAAAACTTTCCGGATCCAGCCTGACGCCTGGGGATATTCTAAGGTAAGGAATCTATCACTAACGTGTCTCTTTCAGATATAAATACCATAAAAACTATTAACTTGGCGTGGCAACGCATGGGGAAACTAACGCAGAAATTACCTCTATACGCACCATCTATGCCGCTTCAGCACCATCCTGCACTGACAGTGACACACACTGGAAATGGCATGTCCATACTACAACATGTGGGCATAACTACTATGGGAGATTTATACACAGATGGCAAATTTATTGATGACGCTGACCTCAATTACATACATAATCAGACATTACTTTTCAAATTCACCCTCCACAGGCTTAGAGGAGCTATTAAAGATCTCTACACCACATTCCCCGCTGAGCCACCGACATTGTCGGCACTACAAATGATTCTTACCACCCCAAATAATGCACACATGATATCCAAACTATACAAACTATTACAAGAAGACATTGCAGGAAATACCGATAAAGCCAGAGACCGATGGAATTCTAAATTAGAGACACCACTGCAAGAGGACGAATGGCACAATAGCTGCGCACTAACCACCCTACTTACGCCAAACGGCAACTTGCGTATCATTCACTATAAATATCTGCATCAAATGTACCACACCCCACTCAAATTATTTAAATGTGGATTGAGGGCAGATGCTAGATGCACCCGATGTGGAGAAGATAACGCTGACTTCATACACCTGGCGTGGAATTGCACAACAATCTATCAGTATTGGGAAGAGGTTACGAGGACACTAGGTCAACTATTGGAAACATCAATAGAATGTACGGTGAAAACATGCCTGCTGGGCATAATAGGAAAGTTAAAATCTGCCAAACGTAAACTTTGCATTATAGCATTATTGATGGCAAAAAGGCGTGTATCTATGTACTGGGGGGGTAGGAGGTCACCTAGCTGGAAACAATGGTTAACTGATCTGGTTTATTGTAAAGACACCTTAAAAACATATGAAGAAGAACTACCAATGGGTGCTAGACCAAAGGAATACTGGTTGCCATTATCTGAATATTTGAGGTCCAACCCGGACTTGCTGTCCACCCCAGCTGAATAATGGTATATACTACCCTGAACTATGTTTGTGTAAGGAGTACCGAATTCTATGCATTATAAGTATGCTTTCTGTAACTGCTATTCATTCTGCATTACTGTAATCTGGGATGTTTTCTATGGGGTGCATTGTTCTTATGTCACTGATATCACTTGTATACATGAGATAAAAAACTTCAATAAAAAAATTTAAAAAAATTATGCAGTCTTGCAATGAGTAGCCAGTAACACTACCCACATTAAAACAGAATCGTTAACTTGCAGTGCTGAACACTGTTATTGCATAAAAATGAAAAGAGGAGAACATGTCGTATATTAGACAATGTGCCAATACTTGGAAAAAGAGCTCAAACTAAAGTTGCAACATTGTAAATATCATCGACTGGCCAAACCACAAAAACCTTAAAGAACGCGTAACTTCTGGGAAGATCAAACGGAGACCCTTGATTCTATGTCAGGACCGGAGGCTCGGATTATGCTCTAATTTCTTCACTTTAATGAATAGCAGCCATTTAACAAAACACCAACTAACTACCATTCCCATGAAACCTTGGGAATGTCCAAAAGAAAACAATCTGTCCAGTAGGAAACAGTCCCGGTCTTCAGCCAATCAGGGGTAACCAGAATAGCACCACAGTCTGTGATCCGTGTCCACTATGCCTCTTTCTTCGCTGCTCAGAGCCAGGATAAGTGGCTTTTTACCTTCTCTCCATGATTGAGGTCTTTGTGCTCATTTTTAAGGTTGAATGCTTTAAATTGTTTTGTATTGCTGATGGTATGCTGAGAATCGCCTCGCAAGCGGTTGTTTTCTCTCAGAGCCGCAGGAAGGCTTTGCGCTCCTTCGCGGCCGTCTTGACTATGGTGCGGTCCTCCCGCACCTAGGTGGCGCTTGACTGCGCCAACCGGCCGCGGCGCGCATTTCCGAATTACTGTCATAACAGAGGAATTGGAGCTGCACGCAGACAGTCCTGAGCCCCTGGAGAGTGATGCCCCCGAGGGGGTCTGTACCGGCCGTGTCCATACTTAATTCATTGACGCCCTGCTTGCAGGGTCAGTAGCCGCATGTTTAATTTACACCCCCTTCCCCCCCACGGGAGGGGTCTATACTTTTCATACAGGCCAGCGGTCTGTGGGGACACGTTCCCAGGAGGGCCCTCATTGATTGTGCACCAAGTGTGTAGTGTCCCCGGGTGTGACCCATTGAATGGGAGGCTTGCCCCCACATCATATTAAAGCGATACCAAAGGGGATGATGGACGGAGCGCTTGAGCTAATCAAACACTCACCCCCAGTCAACTGATCTGGGTTTAATCCATCATCATTCTTTAGCTCACTCCACCACCCCAGTTCAGACATGGCCATATGCAAATCAGTCTGACCCTGTGCCTAATGGGAACAGTCCAGCCCGAACTGCCAAGCCATGTCTTCCCTGGACCGGATACAAGCATCCTGGGACCGGTTTCTGGCTATTCAGCCGTCATCAGCCAGGCTAGCTTGAATCCAGTGGCAAAGTGAGCAAGGGACCCACGTCTGGGCATACCCTGCCAACTTAGGGCGAACAAAGCGATACCAAAGGGGATGATGGACAGAGCGCTTGAGCTAATCAAACACTCACCCCCAGTCAACTGATCTGGGTTTAATCCATCATCATTCTTTAGCTCACTCCACCACCCCAGTTCAGACATGGGCATATGCAAATCAGTCTGACCCTGTGCCTCAAGGGAACAGTCCAGCCCGAACTGCCAAGCCATGTCTTCCCTGGACCGGATACAAGCATCCTGGGACCGGTTTCTGGCTATTCAGCCGTCATCAGCCAGGCTAAGTTGAATCCAGTGGCAAAGTGAGCAAGGGACCCACGTCTGGGCATACCCTGCCAACTTAGGGCGAACAAAGCGATACCAAAGGGGATGATGGACGGAGCGCTTGAGCTAATCAAACACTCACCCCCAGTCAACTGTTCTGGGTTTAATCCATCATCATATTAGGCTGACATCCAGCCGCTTGTAATTACAGCCCCAGCGCTGTACCAGGCTAGCCCCAAAGCTTGGAATTACTCTAAGCGCTTGACGCCCACTTAACTGGGCCGGTCTATTGGCCAGTGCTGTTTGAAGGGATTCAGCTAGCCTTTTCCCTTACGGAATGGAGCCTTTTGATGAGGACCAGGGGGAGGAGGACCCCCCTGGCAGCCTTCCCATGGGATGATGACTGCTATGATGCAGTTGATGCATCAATTTACCAAGCGGTTTCAGAGGCCATGGTGCCCTTGGAGGAACGCCTCGCCCCAAAAATAGTGCAGGCTTGCACAAAGATGTCTGGGTGTGCACCAGGGCCCATGGTCCCCCTGGCACCAGATGGGGGTACCCCACACCCCCGATTTCTGATCCGGGTGCGGTGCCAGCAAAGCGTCCCTGCAAGGCTGGGGTGGACCTCGACGCTTTTGACAGATTAAAGCAAGCTTTTTTTAGCCAGCAGTACCCATGCCCCCTCCCCCCCCCCCATCCTGGGACCCCTCTGGGTTGTTCACGGAATCCCTGGCCCCCTTGAAACATGGTACTCCGACCGAGGTTGGCCACAGAGATACTGACGACAAAGGCCCCTCCCGCCCCTGGCTGCTATCCTCCAACCCACCCACCCCTGCCCCAGGTGACCAAGGGACGGCTGGCGATTTGTTTTCTGGCTTGGACTTCCATCACAAGCGATGCCTGGGTTCTGCAGACAGTCCAGGGGTTTCAAATAGAGTTTTACGGTTCCCCCTGGCAGGCTATGGCCCCGCGACTGCTCCTTTTTTCGAAGGTCCGAAGCGGCACTGGTGAACGGGGAGGTGAACTTCCTCCTAGCCAAGGGGGCCATCTCCTGGTCCGTACCGCATTCACAGGTTTTTCATCCGCAATATCTTCTTATAACAAAGCTGATGAAGGTCCGCGCCGGTTATCAACCTCCGCAAGTTCAACGAGTGGCTGGTCTACAGCCAATTCAAGATGGAGGAAATTCACCTCCTGCGAGATGTTCTTCGCCCCCGGGATTGGACGGTGCGCCTGGACCTCATGGACGCTTATTTCTCGAACCCAGTTTTTCCTCCTCACCGGCGGTTCCTGCATTTCCGGTGACAAAGCCAGACATACGAATTCACCACCCTCCCTTTCAGACTCTCATCCGCCCTGTGAGGTTTCACAAAGGTTCTCAGGCCAGTCGTGGAGCACCTGTGGGCGCAGGGACTACGGCCCCAGCTTATCGTCTATCTCGAAGACATCCTCATCTTGGCACAATGGCCTCACAGGCTGTCGTAGCAGTTACAGACCGCAATGAATCTTCTACAGAGCCTGGGCTTTGTGGTCCACAAAACCAAGTCCCTCCTAACTCCTTCTCAGAAGGTGATTTTTCTGGGCTTCTTAATAGACTCTGTCGAGGCTACTCTAAGCCTAACATTGGGGAAGGTGAAAAAGATCTGCCACGAGTTGCGTCGGACTTTGCCCAGGCAGCGGGTTATGCTGAGCCGCCTGGTGCGCCTTCTGTCATCTTCAATTCAGGCCATTTTTCCTGTGCCTCTCCATTATCGTGCCTTACAGCAGCTAAAGGCCGCGCACCTGCGCAAGGGCCTTTCTTACTCTCAGGCGGTAGTACTCTCGGAGGAAGCGCAAGCCGAGATCGATTGCTGGTTGCCCAACATGGAAGCCTTGAACGAATGGGAAATCTTCGGGTCAGCTCCAGACAAAGTCAGAGTCAGATGCCAGCAGATCAGGGTGGGGCGCCAGATGTGGCGAATATTCCACCAAACGGTTGTGGTCTCCTCACGAACAACACTTGCATATAAACTGTCTTGAGCTTTTGGCGGGCTACTTTCAGGTCAAATGCTAGACCAAAGACTCAGTCCAGGCTTGTGTACTTCTCAAGATGGACAACATATCGGCAGTTCGATACATCAACCACCTGGGGGGTACTCGGTCAAAGGCCCTCTCCGACCTGACCATCAATTTCTGGCAATACTGGCTGGATCATTGGATTGCAGTCATGGCAGAGTAATTGCCAGGCCAAGCCAACCAGGTGGCAAATTTCCAGTCCCGCAACTTCCAGGATTCAAGCCTTTGGAAACTCTACTTGACTGTTTTTTCTTCCATTCAGGAGAAATTGGGACCTTTCACTATCGATCTCTTTGTATCAAGGCTGGACCATTAGATGTCCTGGTTTTTCAGCTGGAAGCTGGATCCCCTGGCGGTAGCCACAAACGCGTTCCTTCAGGATTGGTCGCTGGAGAGGGGGTATCCGTTTCCCCCGTTTCGTGATGATTACGAGAGCCTTGGCGCAGGTCAGGCGTCAGAGGGCGGAGGTGGTGATGGTTACCAGGCTATGGAAATTTCAAGTCTGGTGCTGGGTTCTTCTAGAACTTTCCTGGGATTTTCCAATCCTTCTCCCCCTATTTCCAGAGACACTGCTCAATCCGGATCATCTACCTCATCTATTGATCCTGGGTGAGGTGGGGGGGGGGGTCGCTATCACTCATGGCGTGGAGGATTACAGGGGACAATGGTCGCTCCTATGCCTTTTGGGCGCTTCTAAGAAATTCCTATCCAGAGCCTGGGCTGATAGCACAGTCAAACGATACAGATCCTCCTGGAATCAATGGACCCGCTGGCGTTTGCGACTGAGCTTTCATTCGGTGGCAGCGGATGTAATTCACGTTCTGAATTTTTGGGCCTCCCTGGCAGAGGAGGGTTTGGCCTACAGGTCGGTAAATTCCTTTCGCTCCACTATTTCGGCAGTGGACGGTTCTCCGAATGGGGAGCACCCTTTTGTATGCAGATTGTTGAGGGGCACACGCCTGTCTCTTTGTCCAGAGCCTAGGTATTCTGCACTGTGGGACGTCAACTTGGTTCTGAACCTTTTCTTGTCCTGGCAACCAAACCGCTTCTTGTCCAGGAAGGAAATCTCGGCTAAGTTGGCCATGTTGCTTTGCTTGATTTCCTGTCAAAGGATCTCTGACGTGCGAGCCCTGGATATAACAGGGAGCACCTTCTCACCTTCTGGTGTTACTTTTACGGTCCGCAGATGGACAAAATGTGGGACTGGGACAGTTTCCTACCCGGCCTTTTCCAACTTCCGCAAGTTGTGGTCGTGGGGTGCCTCAAGGCGTTTGAGATGTCCGCAGAGTTTCATCCTCCAGAGGAGCGGCAACTCCTCAACGCGTTGAGAAAACCTCATTAGGCGGTGTCCGCGCCCACTATTGCTAGATGGGTAATGCAGGAAGCTGGTATTAACCTACTCATGTTTTGGGCTCATTCGGCATGCAATGTGATGGATTCCAAGGCCTTCACCCTAGGGGCCCGATTGGAGGATATCCTCAATGCTGCGGATTGGTCTTCTGACTTTACCTTTAAGAGGTTCTCTGTCAAACCAGTACTGGATATGGCTAGTTTGGTGGTAAGCTTTGAACTAGCATAATCTGAGCCTCCGGTAATGATATAGAATGAAAAATTTCCTAGCTATCTTAACGGAAAGTTTTAATTCTATTAAGGACTCGGAGGCGAGGATTATCCCACCCGGGGATTATGGAATGGAAAAGCCCTCCAGTGACTAGCAAGTATTAAATCTTCATTTTTCAATGCTGTGTTGGCTATGCTTTCGGTAACTGTTGCAATCATTCTCGCTGTTTATTTCATTGCAATGCCTTGTTCACAGGGTAAACCTAAACTAGGTGCAGTGACTAACCTGAGTCCTTTGATTGTTTTCTTTTGGGCATTCCCAAGGTTTCATGGGAATCGTAGTTTTTGGGTGTTTTGTTAAATGGCTGCTATTCATTAAAGTGAAGAAAGTAGAGCATAATCCTCGCGTCCAAATCCTTAATCGAATTGAAACTTTCTGTTACAATAGTTAGGAACTTTTTCATTATATGTTGCATACCTTTGCATTTCTGTGGTAATTTATGGCCAAATTTAGAGTTTGGCAGATGGGTTAATCCGTAACCCGTCCGGCTTATTACAAGTAAGAGGTGGAGAGGATACCACGTTTGTGACAGAGTAACCCGTCCACCAAACTCTATATCAGGGTATTAAGTTCTTTAGTACAAGGTACTTCACTGATAGAATTGTTCTCTATGACTGTTTGAATTACAACAGTCCAAGACTACAGTCCCATAATTCCATACCCCGCCCAAACTCTACTCCCCCCCCACCCTTTAAGAACAACACATACAAGTTTAATTAAATCCAGCATGAAATACCCACTCAACTTCAAATGCCCCATGTTTATGCACAGAAGTCTGGGCAAGGCTTGTTTACAGCCAAAGGTTACCAAAACTCTTCTAGGTTAAATTGTTCCCAAATACTTGCGCCCCTGGCTGTTAGAACCGGTTTCGGTAAAAGGTCAAGCTCAAGGTCGTTAATCTCACTAGCTAAGTCAATTCTTTGCAGTACAGAGCTACAATCAGGAGTACCTGTGACACATTAATATATATGTTGCATAATCAGTTATTGACTTTTGCTGTTAAAAGCGCCAGAGTCTGCTAGAGCCTAGAATAACACATTCAGATGGTCAACAGCTATTAAGGTACTGATAGCAATAGTTCAGTTAATACTGATATGTTGGCTGTAACTGTATATAAAATGGGCCCTTGAATGTTCCTCCCAAGTCCATTATCTCCAACAGAATCTCAGTTCTAAGTATGACCTTCAGGATTCCAGAAACCTTAAAGCGAAAGGTTATCATGATGTTGCTACATCCTCGTCAGGACTCACTGAGGCTCATTTTAACTATACAGTAAAGGGATCTGGGATTAGCTACTATTGGTATATCAGTTTGTTTTTGGGTTTCCTTTAACTGAACACTCAAAGATCGAAGTGCTCGTTACCAAGCCCCTCCCATTAATTCACCATGATATGCTTTCAGTTCGTACTGTTATGTATAAATATATAGACCACTGGCTAGTTGTCGCGGGCTCTACAAGGAATCTTTATGTGGCTTATCAAAAAAAAACACTAGATCCTTTAACTGAAAAGAGTTTTCTCAAATAGAATCGGCTATTGCTTTAGTCATGGACCAATTTATGAGTTTTAAATACTCTCATTTATTCTTCTCCCTCAGGTCAAATTTCTTTCAGTCATCAAAAGAGCATTCATTGCCTCCCTCAAAGAGGTAATATAGCTTTATGTTTCCCAGTCACTCACTGCCTGAAATGAACCTTACTTAATCGGGGAGGAAGAAATCTATATATGTTAACACAGGAGGGGGCCATTATGCATTCCTTTTCTTTCTCAACTCAATAATATCAAGATATAACAACATTTACCACAAACAAGTTCTGTAAAGCTGCTGTGTTTTTACACTATTTGCTTGGGTACTCACCATGCCAGGCACCTGCTCCCCCATTCTGTTATAGCCTATGTTGCTTCTGCCTTAAAATGCATTATAGTATGATAATATGTGATACATGTATTCTGTGTTCCAATAATGTGCTTTCAGGTTATATCCTCATATAGTCATAGAACGTGTGGGTTTTAAAAATACACCTACTGAGACTGCATGTTTAATATTGCTAGAGAATTTCCTTGGATTTCTTCTCCCACAACATCCCCATCGATTAGGGCAATTTCTCATGATCACTCTGAGAATCACTACAAAACCAGGGTCTTCATCTCTCTTGTGAATAGAGAAGCATTTTGGATTCATAGATAGCTTGTTATTTCTACAGCAAGGTAGCCGACTAATAAAACTTATGTACAGAGCTCGACCATGTAGGTGCAAGGCTGCCTGCATTCAAGTATGCGGTACTGCCACTCATAACTGCAGAACTTTCAGAGCAAAATATCGTTAGCTAGGACTTCGCTGAAGGGGAACTGATTTAAAGTAATATACTGCTTGTCTTTATATTGTTTACTTTTTGTTCATTTACATTTGCCCCATTTCTTTAATATTTGTTTTAATATTTTCAGCACTGCATTTATTGGCTTTGAGTAAATTTTATAAAATACTAGTCCAGATTTCTTGTTTGTGCTCTTTCGGGTGAAACTGTGTGGGGGATTCCACTTTAACACCTTTGTCTGACATGTAAAATTAGCTCCCAACACACACTCTCTCTGGGTAAGTTCCGTTTCATGGGACACAAGTGGTTCGTTCTCCCCCTTTTGAATGATGAGTTGGTATGCCTGTGCTGTTTGACGGTAAATGGAAGTTAGGCAGGTGGGATTAAGATTGACAAATAAAGGCACTGTGGACCAATGTTTAAATTTACATTTGATTGGGGCGTGGCTAGCAGCCAGCGAAGATGGCCGCAGACAGAACGAGCTGCGCTAGTTGCCAGCTTTCTGGCCCGTTTTATCTGGCATCATTTGTTCACAGCAAGAGCACCAGCGGCAGGGAGGCGGCGGGAGACAAGATCGCTGCTCCACTGGCTGAAAGAAATCCTCATCCAAAGCGCCACGCTGAAGATGAAACGTGAGGGGGAAATGAAACGCGCAGGCAAGATGGCGCCGCCTGCTTGTTTGTGACGAGGACGGAGTCCAGCATCACTCGCAGGGGGCCTAAAAAAAATGGTCCGGGCACAAAGATAGGAGCCGGGTACTCCGTGCCCGTGGGAGAGAACACAGACCCCCCTTGGACCTCGCATGCAACGGGAGGGGGCTGCGGTAGTGCGTGCAGGCAGAGAGCGCTTGAGCCCGCCGGTTCTGCAGATGTGAGCTGCGCGGGTGAGAGCCCTCCGGATCGTAACTGGGAGTAGCAGAGAGGGACCCGCGGCCCTCCGGCTCTAAGGATTTCTGGCACCGTCGAGCGGTGAGTGGACGCGGCAGCGGTCTGCCGAGTGCAGGCACAAACAGATATCCTGGGAGGCTAACCGAGATGCACGGCTAAGCGGGCGGAAGTAGAGCGGGCCGGCGCGTGGGTAAGCGCCTGAGAAAACGCCTGCGGTCGAGGCCCCCAACTGGGAGCTCTACAAAAGGAGTGGGCGATTTCCTACAGACCTCTCGGAAGCTGTGCGTGGAGTGCCAGGTGGGGGGTGGGGGCCGGGTGCCCTTACCGATCCTCTTCTTGAGACCGAGTGCGGCGAAGCCACAGCCCGGAAGCCCTGAGGGTGCACCCCGCTGGATGGAGGCACACTGAAGACCCTGACTGGGCAACTCAGCAGCCAAGGGACCTGAGACCGAGTTGGGTGAGTCTGGGCCCAGCTCCTGGACAACAAAGAGGTCCCCGGAATCGCAAAGAGATACCGAATAGGAGTGGACCAGTGGTGCTCCGGCCGCGGCCTGGAGACGCAGGCAAACTCCCCAGCAACGATTTCGGTGGTGTTCTCCCTCTCCCTGCGGTGCCTCACGGGCACGCAACTGACTTCAAGGGTCCTGTGGAGTGGAGGGACCCGCGCCGATCTCCCTGAGAGCGGGCCGTAGAGCGATAACAGCCAGAGGTGACACACCCAGATAGATCAGGCCGAAACACCGGGGGCAACCAAGTCCTGCAGGAACACAGGGCAAGAAATCCATCCAAAAATCTGAGCCTACCCCGGGTAGTTTATTACATTCGGAGGACAACAGCAATGGTTTGATACAAGGGCGTGGGACCAGGCCAGGTTAATCAAATCGATAAATACACAGTGGCAATGGGCCGCGAAAAGAGCGCTGCTGGGGCGGCGCCGCCGGTCGGGGCAGAAGACCAAGCCCCAGACCACTCATTAAGAGACATTATGTTGGCAATTAGGGACTTGCATGGTACTCTGGAACCAAAACTAGACTCTGTAATGGAAGAAGTTAACCTACTCAGAGCGGCTTTCCGGAAGCTGGCGGACAAGATATCCACTGCCGAAACAAGCATTGGGGGCTTGCAGTCCAAAACAAAACCCCTAGAGGAGCAAGTGTCAACGTTGACTGAAAACCAGACAGAAATCTTGGCTAGACTGGAGGACCAGGAGGGCAGAGCATGCAGAAATAACATCCGGGTGGTAGGCATTCCGGAGGGAATGGAGGGGCCATCAATGGACCTTTTCCTGGAAGATTTAATCCTGAATAAGCTTAAGCCTAAATGCCTGTCCACCTTTTTCTCAGTGGAACGATCACATCGCACATTGGGACCCCGTCCGCGCCCAGGAGGCCCTCTCCACACAATCATAGCTCGTATACTAAACTACAGAGACAGGTACGCAATCCTGCAGGCGGCGCGCCAGCATGATGGCCTTCAGAACAAAAGTGCCACCATCCAATTTTTCCCCGATTTCACGTTCCAGGTCCAGCGACAAAGACGTACCTTCGACGCAAAGGGCCCTCCGGGAACAGAAAGTGAAATGCATGATGCTATTTCCAGCGAAACTCAAGATCCTCGCCGAGGGGAAATCCTATTTCTTCATGTCACTGGAAGAGGCAAGTGACTGGTTGGAGGGCTGGCGGACGATTGGGCGGAAGGGGGGGAAGAACTCGAACACTCACCAGGAAAAAGCAGGACACGGCGAGGCGAGACGTGGACCCCACACCCGACAGTCCCGTCCAGCGGCAAAGAACAGATAAGTGACCAGGAGGGGGACTACAATAACCAGGGACTTTTCCTTCCCTTTATTTTGCTTGGGGTGGAAGCGGGGTGACTCAGGGGTTGCAATGTAAAAGAACTGGCACAAAGAGACATTCAGAATTGAACAGACAATTATAGTTATAAAGACTCAGGACGCTCTCGCATAATTTATCTGCACAGGGCCTGCAAGCAGAGATGCTCTCAAGAGGAGTTAAGGGGTATTGCAACATTTGACAGCAAAAATTATTCCAGTCGATGCTGGCGGTTGGTTCACCACCCCTCAATAATAGTTACCATTGCACAGTTAGGGCGACAGGCACTCTCCATGTTGGGGAGGTGGGAGGTTTTCAACTCGCCTAGCAGGGCTGCAAGGAGTGGGGGAGTTGGGCAAACTGTTTAATTTTTTATTCGCTATTTTACCGTTGCTAAAGATATAGTCGTACCACGATGCATGTTAACACTGGGCTAATTGAGGAGTGGGGACGATCCGCAGCCACCAACTGTTATGGCCACGATAATGGGGGAATCAGCTAGTATCTGCGCCTGGACCTGGAATGTGAATGGGCTGGGGAATAAAATTAAACGGACACTTGTCCTTCAGCACATTAAGCGGCATTCCCCAGATGTAGTAATGATGCAAGAGACGCATCTTAGGGGGAGCCGATATAGGGCCCTAGACTGTTTTGGGTACAGACTGGTAGCTCACTCAGGGTACTTGACGGATGCCCGGGGGGTAGGAATTTTGATTCGCACCACATTGCCCCTCACCATAGACGGCATCTGGTCTGAAGATGCTGGCTGTTGCGTGGCAGTGGCGGGCAGATGGGAGAGGCGCTCGATTGCGCTGTGCTCTTCTATATACCTCCGAGGCTACACGCAATCACTCTCCCAAAGATCAGCACGCTCTTGGTAGGGCTTCCAACGGGAACCCTTTTGGTGGGAGGGGATGCCAACGCAGTTTTAGATCCTGAGCTAGACCGCTCCAATGTACAGGCGGGTCAGAAAGGAGAGCGGGCCCTCTCAGGCTTCCTGACTGCCATGGGTTTGGTGGACCTCTGGAGGACACACAACCCTCAGGAACAACAATATGAACAATAGTTACTTACCTGTAATCTGTGGTTCTCCAGTATTGGTATCTTTCATAGATTCACATGCCTGAATCATTCCCAGTCGTCGGAGTGGGAGTCCCACGGTACATAAAAAAGCAATAATTATGCACATAATAACCATAATATAGGTAATATAGAACCAGGAAGTGAAGTAGATAGAAACTACAGGGGAAGAAACTTCCACATTTATGACTTGTCCAAGTCATTATAAACAGTCCAAACTGCAGCCAATCAGGCGACAGCGCCCTCCAGAATGCTCTCCCCAGAGGCTGAGGCTCTCAGATTTTCTCGCACAAGAGTGTACCAAAGTGAAAAGAGCATAACGAGCCTCTGAGGGGAGGTGGGTGGGTTGCATGTGAATCTATGAAAGATACCAATACTGGAGAACCACAGATTACAGGTAAGTAACTATTGTTCTTCTCCAGTATTGGGGTATCTTTCATAGATTCACATGCCTGAATCAGAGTAGAAAGCAGTACATCCATAATAATGCTCGTAAGATTGTACTTGTAACATAATCCTATGTACAAGAGACATTATGCAATAACATACATAGAAGTTCCAAAATATGCATATATGTATATATTTGTATATAAATATATGGCAATGTTATATAAATAATAAACATAGCTGATATCTGTCTGAGAAACAGTAAAGAGGAGGAGGGAAGAACAGAGGCTCACCTTATTTAAAAAGATTACGGAGAACCGCTTGTCCCACAGACGTATCTGCATTACTGGCAGCTTCCAAACAGTAGTGCTTGGTAAAAGTGTGCGTGCTGGACCATGTTGCAGCTCTGCAGATTTGATGAAGAGGCACACCAGCAAACAAAGCAGTAGACGAGGACATTGCTCTAGTAGAATGTGCTCTTGGAATCGTTTGTAATGGTCTTCCTGCTTGCTGATGACAGAAACAAATCGCAGCAGAAATCCAACGAGCTATGGTCTGTTTGGATATTGGGTCTCCCTGGCGTATTTTTCCATAGGCCACAAATAACTGGTCAGATTTACGGATGGAAGAAGTCCTTTGTAAATAGAATTTGAGACATCTTTTGATGTCAAGGGTATGCAAAGTCCTTTCCGCAGGTGATTGAGGATTAGGGAAGAAAGTTTTTTAAATTATTGGTTCGTTTAGATGGAAGTCCGAAGGTACTTTAGGCATAAAACTGGGTTTAGTGCGTAGCACTACCGAGTTCGAAGTGAATTGAAGAAAAGGCGGATTAATAGTGAAGGCTTGAATGTCACTAACCCTCCTAGCTGATGTTAAAGATAACAGCAGAGACACCTTCCAGGAGAGAAACTTCAAATCCACTCTATGAATAGGTTCAAAGGGGTGTCGCATAAGTTGTGCAAGCACCACGTTCAGATGCCAGGATGGAAATGGGCGGCGGATAGGAGGAAACATCCGAAACAATCCTTTGAAGAACTGCTGAATGATCCTAGCTGAATAAAGAGAGTTGGAACCATCTTGCCGATATCTTGAAATAGCCGCTAAAAATACCTTCAGAGTAGAATGGGAAAGGCCTGATCTTGCCAAGTGCAAAAAGAATGGTAGGATCTGCTCCGGTTTTGCATGGATCGGATGAATAGCGGCAGTTTGACACCACAAGCAAAACCTCTTCCATTTAAGCCTGTACGTCTTAATAGTGGAAGGCGCTCGAGCATTGGCTAAGACTTCCTTACAGTCCGCAGGAATATTTAAATGAGCGAATTCAAGGTGCTCAGGCGCCAGGCCGCTAATCTCAGAGATGCAGGGTCCGGATGACAGATCTGTCTGTTCTGGATGGACAGAAGGTTCGGTATTGGTTGAAACTGAATGGGATCTCATTGTGAGAGAAGGAGGAGTTCGGTAAACCAGAACTGGCAAGACCACCTGGGAGCAATGAGAATTAGGCGACAAGGTTCTCTCTTCATTTTCCGGAGAACCCTGGGAACCAACGGTACTGGAGGAAAGCCGTAAGCATAGATCTGCGACCAATTCATCGAAAACGCATTCCCGCGTGACCCTTTGTGGGGAAGCTAACTTGCAAAGAATGGGCATTTGCGGTTCTGACTGGCCGCAAACAGGTCTAGATCGGGACGACCCCAGTGCTGAAAAATTTGATCCAAGGTTGGTTGATGTACCTCCCACTCGTGATTGGATACTATTGATCTGCTGAAGGAATCTGCCAGGACATTTGAAACTCCCGGAATATGCATCGCTGACAAGCTGATCGTGTGTCGTATCGCCCAGTCCCAAATTTGTTGGGCTTGTTGCGAGAGCCGGGCAGACCGGCTTTTCGCTTTGTATACCAATGGGGTGGAGGCGCCCTTGCTTGAATTTACTTTAGATGTCCCCATGATAAACCAGACTTGCATACCCACACTCCTTTATGCTGATGACGCAGTGCTAATTGCTAGGACTGGCTTGGCACTGCAGAAACTAATAACGGAGTATGTCTCTTTCATGGAAAAGCTGAATCTCGGTGTAAATGAAGCCAAATCCTTTGTGCTAGTGGCTGGCCAACAGGCAAAGAAAAACCCTGTCCCCCATATAGATGGCCGCAAAATTGTACAAATAGATAGCTTCTCATATTTGGGAATATTGTTTAATAAAACAGCCACTTGGAACCATATGATTGACAACAGAAACTTGTTTTTAGGGAAAAGCATTAATGCAATTTTTAGTTTTATTAAAAAACTGGGCTCTAAACCACTAGATGTCATAAAGCACAAGTTACTAACTTGTGTAACGATATATATGTAAGAGACAGTAGTTAGTGACAGATTCCTTACCTTAGAATATCCCCAGGCGTCAGGCTGGATCCAGAAAGTTTTTGCGTAGCAGAACCCTTGCGCGTCGGTAGGCGGCGTCGTGCGGCTCCGCGTCCGTCGTGGGCGTCGTGATCGCCGGGATGACATCGCGGGCAGTACTTAGACGCCGCCCCTGCGCGCTGACGTCAGTTCTGTACACGACTTTCCGCGCCAGGAACGCAGAGCCATGCAAGAAGCTGACATAGGTGTCTGAAAAATACTAGGGTCCTGAAAGGGATGTCCTTAACTCCTAGAAATCAGTTCGCAGAACGGGGAGGATGGGTGGGCGGTAAGGAATCTGTCACTAACTGCTGTCTCTTACAGATATATCGTTACACAAGTTAGTAACTTGTGCATCTGAAAGAGACACGTTAGTGACAGATTCCTTAACTTAGAATAGATACCCCAGCAATACCAACCCCGGTGGTGGGTCTGCGAACAAAGATCAGACAAGGAAGTCCCGGAGGACAGAACGGCCAAAGAAGCCGTCCCTCCGGACCTGACTGTCAAGGCAGTAACGCTTTGTAAATGTGTGCAGCGAGGCCCACGTAGCTGCCTGACAGATATCCTGCAGCAGAACACCGCGGCCCAAAGCCGTGGTAGCAGCCGTTGCCCTGGTGGAATGGGCACGCAGCCCAACAGGAGGCTCCTTCTTAGCCAAAGAATAGCAGGCTTTGATACACAAGGTTACCCAGCGGGAGATGGTTCTCTTGTGCACCGCCCAACCTTTTTTGGCGCCCACGTAGCCAACAAAGAGCTGGTCATCCACCCGGAAGTGTTGTGTGCGGTTGATATAAAAGGAAAGCGCACGGTTTGGATCCAGACGGTGGAGCCTCTCTTCCTCTCTGGAAGGATGCGGAGGCGGAAAGAAGGTGGGCAAAGTGATGGTCTGCCCAATGTGGAAGGCAGTAACCACCTTTGGCAAGAAGGACGGACGCGTCCTAAGAACAACCTTGTCTGGATGGACAGACAGAAAGGGAGGTTTGCATGATAGAGCCTGGAGCTCACTCACCCGCCGAGCGGAGGTGATGGCCACCAGAAAGGCTGTCTTCAGAGTGAGAAGACGAAGAGGACAGTTATGTAGAGGCTCAAAGGGCGCGCACATAAGAAAGGTAAGAACCAAGTTCAAGTCCCACTGAGGCATCACAAACGGAACAGGAGGGAAGAGGTGTGTAATGCCTTTAAGGAATCTGTTAACAACAGGGGACTTGAAAAGGGAGGGCTGATCAGGAAGCCTGAGGAAGGCCGAAATGGCACAAAGATAGCCCTTGATGGTACCCAGGGCAGAACCCTGTTGGGCCAGTGAAAGAAGGAACAGAAGAACCTCAGAAAGAGGGGCAGAGAGGGGATTCACAGCCTTTGCTGTGCACCATGCCACAAACTTGTTCCACCTGCAGGCGTATACCACCTTAGTGGAGGGACGCCTGGCTGCCAGAATCACATCACAAACTTCGGGAGGCAAGTCGAAAGGAATCAACTGCCGCCGCTCAATCTCCACGCAAGCAGGTGGAGGCTGGACAGGTTCGGGTGGAAGACCGTCCCCTGCTGCTGCGACAGAAGATCTTCCCGAAGAGGCAGACGGATCGGGGGATCGACGCTCATACTGAGTAGCTCGGGATACCAAACTCTTCGAGCCCAGTCCGGAGCCACAAGGATGACTTGGGCCCGGTCGCGCCGAATCTTCTTCAACACTCTGGGTAGAAGTGGTATAGGCGGAAAGGCGTACTACAGACCGCAACTCCACTCGCGACGAAAAGCGTCGAGCGAGTGCCGCCTTGGAAATTCCAACGCGCAGAACTGATGACATTGCGCGTTCTCTTCGGTGGCGAATAGATCTAACCAAGGCTCTCCCCACTGCAGAAAGAGACCTTGCGCCACTTCCGAGTGAAGACGCCATTCGTGATCCATCATGCACCTGCGGCTGAGTTCGTCCGCCCTGGCGTTCAGGGAACCTGCCAGGTGTTGAACCATCAGGAACATGCCCTGATGTTCCAGCCATGTCCAGAGGCGCAGAGCCTCCTGACAGAGGGTCCACGATCCCACCCCGCCTTGTTTGTTGCAGTACCACATGGCGGTGGTGTTGTCTGTGAACACCTGCACTACCTTCCCTTTGACAGAGGGAAGGAATGCCTTGAGTGCAAGTCGGATCGCCCGGAGCTCCAGAAGGTTGATATGGAGCCGGGACTCCGCCGGAGACCAGAGGCCTCTGATCTCCGCCTCTCCCATGTGACCGCCCCATCCCAGAAGGGACGCGTCCGTCACAACTGTATGCTCTGGCTGGGGAAGGGAGAGGGATCTGCCCATGACCCATTGCCGGTTCGAGAGCCACCACTGCAACTGTTTTGCAGTCCCCTCCGAGATCTGGACGTGATCGGACAGGTTGCCCTGGTGCTGCGCCCACTGGAACTTCAGGTCCCACTGCAGAGCCCGCATATGCCATCTGGCATGATTGACCAACAGGATGCAGGGAGGCCATGAGGCCCAGCAGCCTCAGGGTCATCCGTACCGAAACCCAGGATAAAGGCTGAAAGATCGGAATCATAGCCTGAATATCCCGGACTCGCCGTTCGGGAGGATAGGCCCGAAACTGCGTCGTGTCCAGAACTGCTCCGATGAAAAGGAGCTGTGGAGAAGGAATCAGATGCGACTTCGGCACATTGATGGAGAACCCCAGCGAGTGCAGGAGTTCGGCCGTAGTCTGGAGGTGGGAGACGACTGCCTGGGACGAGCCCGCCTTCAGCAGCCAGTCGTCGAGGTAGGGGAAGACTGAAACCCCTGCCCGGCGCAGATGAGCTGCGACCACCGCCATCACTTTCGTGAACACCCGAGGGGCACTGGTAAGGCCAAAGGGGAGCACGGTGAACTGAAAATGCTCGGGCCTACCGTGAACCGAAGGTAACGCCGGTGGGCCGGCAGGACGGGGATGTGGAAATATGCGTCCTGCAAGTCCAACGCTACCAACCAGTCTCCAAGGTCGAGGGCAGTCAAGACCTGAGCTAGTGTGAGCATCTTGAACTTCTCCTTCCGGAGGAAGCGATTGACGTTCCGGAGGTCCAAGATAGGACGCATGTCCTCCTTGTCCTTTTGGGCACCAGGAAGTAGTGGGAGTAGCAACCACGCCCTACTTCTGGGGTCGGAACATGCTCGATGGCCCTCTTGGCCAAGAGGGCCGTGACTTCCTTCTGCAGAAGTACCAAGTGATCCCCTGACATGCGGTGGAATTGAGGCGGCATGGCTGGGGGGTGGTCTCGAAGGGGAGGGAGTAGCCCCTTCGGACAATGTCCAAGACCCACCTGTCCGAGGTGATGGTACGCCAGTGGGGAAGGTGATGGCGGACCCTGCCCCCTACTGGCGTGCTGTGCACCTGAAAGGAGGGACTAGGAGGGCTTGGAGGCCGCGGACGGGTTGGAGGTGGTGGCCTGACCCGCACGCTGGTTGCCCGATCCGCCACGGCGGAATCCACGTCCTCGGCCACGCGAAGACGCCTGCTGCGCGGGCCGGTGGCTGGGCTGCTGACGTGAAGGGGCGCCCCTACCGTGGCCACGATAGGGGCGAAAAGCAGAAGTCAGCGGAGGGCGTGTAGCAGAAAGGCCCAGGGACTTGGCAGTAGCCCGTGAGTCCTCAAAGCGCTCCAACGCATGGTCTGCTTTGGACCCAAAAAGACCGACTCCATCAAAGGGCATGTCCATGAGAGTATTCTGGACATCCCCTGAAAAACCAGTGGTTCTCAGCCAGGCGTGGCGTCGGAGCGCCACCGTCGTTGCAATAGACCTGCCCAGCGAGTCGGCGGTATCAAGGCCACATCGTATCGTGTATTTGGCCGCATCCCTTCCTTCCGCAATGGCGCGGGAAAGCAGTGTCTGGACCTCC
Organism: Calotriton arnoldi; assembly: GCA_963921515.1. NCBI lineage: Eukaryota > Metazoa > Chordata > Amphibia > Caudata > Salamandridae > Calotriton > Calotriton arnoldi. The sequence goes on along the minus strand of CAWUFW010000201.1, from coordinate 726,724 downwards.
TCAGAACACTGGGGCAAAACATTCACCACCGAATCCCACAAGGAGTGGGTATATCGGCCAAAAGACAAGCGGTGTTGATGGACCGCAAGCCAGCACTGGAGGAAGAAAACCCTTCTTCCCAAATTGATCCAGGCGTTTGGATTCCCTATCCGGAGGGGCGGTAGGGAAGGCGGTTTGGGAAGCGGAGGCTTGGACAACCAAGCTCTCAGGAGTGGGGTGGACAGAGAGAAACAGGGGTCGCCCGGAGCTGGGCGATGGCGTCGGGACACGTTCCTATCCACAGGAGCCCCTGTGTTGGGCTTGGACCAGGCGCCCAAAAGAACGTCAGTGAGGGCGTCGTTAAACGGCAGCACAGTCTCCGAAGAGGAGGCTGCCGGCTGAAGCACCTCTGTCAAGATGTTAGTCTTGACCGCCACAGTAGGGAGTTGGAGACGTAAGGCCCCAGCCGCCCTACGCAACACCGTTGCAAAATTGGCTCCCTCCTCCGTAGCCACGGGAGGAGACAGCATGCCAGTGTCAGGGGAAGTATCTAGACCACTGGCATCCCCTAGACCCTCTGTCCAGTCCTCATCGTACTGACACTGTTGTGTCAGAGGGTCATCAGACCCCTCCCAGTCCTCCTGGTCCTCCTCTGGTTCAAAATAAGGAGGAGGAGGGACATTTGGGACCCAAGGTCCCATCGGGCGCCGGAACCGGCGTCGGCGACGTCGGTCCGGGTCCATGTCCGGAGCCGGAAGGAACTGGGGACGCCGCCGCCCGGAGCCCCAGGCGGCGTCAAGAACGGCACCGGAGACATCGGGCGCCGGCGGAGGTGTCGTTAGGTCGACCGGCGTCGATGGGGGTTGTGGAGCCGGGATCGAGGCCGGGGCCGGAGCCGGGATCGAGGCTGGAGGCATGGGCGACGCCGGGGCCGGAGCCGTCGGCAACGCCGGAGCAACCCCATCAGGGCCCGCGGGGCCCGAAGGCGCACCGGAGGGACCTTGAGGCCCGAAGAGGCGGGCCATGGCCGACAGGAATTCCTGTACTTGGGCCGGATCCGCCCCCGAACCCGGGAAGGACGGGTATTGCGGGGGCGACTCCACAGGCATGTCCGGGGCCGCGGGGGCGGGGCCGGGAGGGTCCTCAGCCGAGTCGCGAGACCGGCGAGGCGAAGTCCTAGAGCGACGATGCTTCTTGGACTTTTTGTGTTTGGACTTACCGGACGAAGAAGACTTCGATGCCGACGACCGGTGTGGACTCCGCGATCGACCCCTGGACCTCTCACGCGACCGGGGCTTGCGCGAAGCCGAATGCCGGGCCTCGAGGAGCTTTCGAGACCGCTCTCGCAAAGCTTTCGGGTTGAGGGCCCGGCAGTCGGTACAAGACTCCGTGTCGTGGCCTCGGCCGAGGCAGAAGAGACACTCCCGATGCGGGTCTGTGATGGACATCATCCGAGCACAGGCGCCGCAACGTTTAAACCCGGGCATCCCTACGACACCTTGAAGTCGATTCGAAGAAAAACAGTGAAAAAATTCACCCAAAAAGTTAGTCAAAAAATGACTAGGGCACTGCTCTTCCCGGATCTGCGCTTGCTGGCGCGGAAAAAGAAGAACTGACGTCAGCGCGCAGGGGCGGCGCCTAAGTACTGCCCGCGACGTCATCCCGGCGATCACGACGCCGACGACGGACGCGGAGCCGCACGACGCCGCCTACCGACGCGCAAGGGTACTGCTACGCAAAAACTTTCCGGATCCAGTTTGACGCCTGGGGATATTCTAAGGTAAGGAATCTGTCACTAACGTGTCTCTTTCAGATACTGGAAGTTCAACCGACTGATTAAGGTGAAAGGCAGATACCACTTTAGGCAGAAATTTTGGATTAGGCCTAAGAACCACTTTACTATGGTGTATTTGTAGAAATGGTTCTTGTATGGTTAATGCCTGGAGTTCACTAACTCTCCTAAGTGATGTGATAGCTACCCGGAAGGCTACTTTCCAAGTAAGGAACTGTAACTCGCATTTGTGCAGAGGTTCAAATGGGGGACCCATGAGTCTGGTGAGGACTATATTGAGATTCCATACAGGAGAAGGTGGAACTCTAGGTGGAATTATTCTTTTAAGTCCTTCCATAAACGCTTTGATAGCGGGTACTCGAAACAACGACAAATGTTGTCTGTTTTGGAGTTAAGCAGCAATTGCAGCAAGATGTAGCCGTATAATTGTATATGCTAGGTTACATTGTTGTAGATGCAAAAGATAACAGATAATATTTTGGATGGAAGCATCTAGCGGATCGATTTTGTTATTTGTAAAATAAATGACAAATCGCTTCCACTTTGCTGCATAGCATGCTTTGTAGTAGGACGTCTAGCCTCTTTAATGATGTTCATGCAGTCTGGCGGGATATTAAGGTAGCCAAACTCTAGGACTTCAGGAGCCAGATCGCAAGATTGAGTTGATTGGGATCTGGGTGCCTTATCTCTCCATGGTTCTGAGTGAGGAACTTGGGGGAGAGATGGAGCTTTTGATGAGGCACTACTGAAAGTTCCAACAGGGTTGTGAACCATGGTTGGCGTGCCCATGTTGGAGCAACTAGGATCATTGTGAGGGAGTGTTGACTGAGCTTCCGAACCAGTAACGGAATGAGCGGGAGAGGCGGAAAAGCGTACGCAAATCTGCCTGACCAGTTCATCCATAGCACATTGCCTTTGGACAATGGGTGTGGATACCTGGAGGCGAAGCTTGGGCATTTTGGTGTGTGGCGAACAGATCTATGTAAACAACAAGGGGGACAATGAGGGCTTGATAAAGGTCCACCGTACTTGCCCTGGGTAGAACTAGAAGACAAAAGAGGTACGGTGTTCCTGGGTGGCAAGTTGGCCACCTGGTTAGTACTCAGAGTGGTGGGGAGGTGGGGAATACCTCCTTTCGGAACTAGGACCCTCACACACCCAGCAAGCTAGGTGTCATGCTTCATCATATGGGTCTGCTCCTCGTCGAGCCGGCGCTGCAATGCTCGACGGGCACCCATAAAGGGGCTCTTTATCGGAGATCTTTTGTTCCTTGCCGTATAGGTGCCGTGGGTGTGAGGGGCCTGGTAAGATGTAGATGTGGTGTGTGGGTTAAAACAGGTAAGGGAATCCTCTATAATTATTTTTATTCTGGAGAGGTCACAACCTGAATAAAAAGTAAAAAGAAGAAGGAGGGCGACTATTTTGTTTTAATCTGACAAAAATTACGCTCTACCCCTTAGTGGTCAACATGTTTCTCGCCTATAAAATGTCTCTAATAGATCAGTTGGCGATTCCTCAGGACCTAGTGACTAAATGAAAACTATCTACAGTGTGTGGTGTGGTTCTACATACCACTTCTTCTCTCGGTAGGACGTTGCCCCGGAGAAAAGCAGCCAACCTCTTAAGGATTCAAGTGCTGCTTCATCAGACCGCAGCGGAGTATATGGACACTCAACGTAGTGTCGCTGCTCCCGCTCAGAGCAGTCCGGCTCACCTACCCGCTCTGCTGCATCAGGAAGGACAGATCTATGTCTGGATGACCCACATGTGAAAGAATGGAAGAAGAACTTGAGGATGAAGTTCCCATTCGTGGATCTGCTGTGTTTGATGACTGAGCAGATCCACGATCTGATTGTGTACTCCTGGTAGATGTTCTGCAAGGAGGTAAATATTTTGAGGAATGGCCCATCTCCATATGCTTTGCGCTAGTTGTGAAAGCTGAAGAGAGTGTGTCCCCCCCTGTTTTTGTATGTAATACATTGCTGTCATGTTGTCTGTACGGATCAAGACAGCTTTGCCTACTAGCAAGAGTTGAAAAGACTTTAGTGCTAGAAAGATTGCCAGTAACTTCAGGTGATTTATGTGGAGTTGTTTTTGGTGATGGGTCCATATACCCTGAATGGTTCGGTTTTGGAGATGAGCTCCCCAGTCGGTGAGCGATGAGTCTGTGGTTAGCACTATCTGTGGGACCAAGTCGAGGAACGGCCGCCCTTTGGATAGGTTTTGTGTGTTCCACCACTGCGGAGAGCGATGCGTGCGGCTGTCCACCAACACCAGATCTGTTAACTGACCTTGAGCTTGGTTCCACTGATGTGCTAAACATTCTTGTAAGCGACGCATCTGAAGTCTTGCATAAGGAACAATGAGGATGCAAGAGGCCATCATCCCTATTAGCTGCATAAACACTCGAGCTGGAAGGGAGTGTTGAGGTTGAAATCTTGATATGAGAGCTTGCATGCTGGCTATCCTGACTGGATTGGGGTATGCAAGGGCTTTTGAGGTATCTATTGTGGCACCTAGCTACTGAAGTAGGTGGGACGGTTGAAGGTGTGACTTGGGTATGTTTATTGTGAATCCTAAGTCGTAGAGCAGCTGGATTGTTTTGTGTGTATTGTGCACACAGTGTGTGTGTGACTTGGCTTTTATGAGCCAGTCGTCGGGATAAGGAAACACGTGAATGTGTTGTCTCCGCAAAGGAGCTGCGACTACCGCAAGACATTTTGTGAAGACTCGGGGTGCTGTAGTTACTCCGAATGGGAGGACTTTGAATTGATAGTGCTGACCGTCCACTACAAACCGTAGATACTTTCTGTGAGCGGGGTGAATGGGAATATGAAAGTAGGCGTCCTTGAGATCTAGAGTGGCAAGGAAATCGCCCTGTTGGAGCAGTGGGAGGACCTGTTGGAGAGTGACCATGTGGAAGTGGTCCGACTGTATGTAGAGATTTAACGGTCGGAGGTCTAGTATTGGCCTGAGAGTACCGTCCTTCTTTGGTATTAGAAAGTAAAGGGAGTAAACCCCTGTTCCTTGATGAGGTAAGGGAACCGATTCTATTGCGTGTTTTTGTGATAAAGAGAGAACCTCTTGTTTTAACAGTGTCAGATGTTCTGTGGACGTTGTTTGGGGGGTATGAATGGGGGAGTTGAAATGAGTTCCAGGAAGTAACCATACTGGATAATTTGTCTTACCCACTTGTCTGTGGTGATGGAATTCCAGACAGGTAGGAACTGTGATAGTCTTCCCCCGACTGGAGTGGAATGTTCGGGGGGAAGTGGAGGGAAGTCACTGTTTTGTAGTAGGAGAGGTGCAGGTGTTATTACCGCGGCCTCTACCTTTGTTGTTGTTCTCTCTATAACCCCCTCTGAAATATCCTCTGTTAGGGGATGTTTGAGTAGTGTTTTTGTAGGAGGATGAGGTGTTGTCCGTCCCACTAGTTTTAGAGGCGCCCCTATAAAAGGAGCGACGAAAAGAACCTCTAGTGGTTGTTGCCTGTAGGGCTCCCATGGACTTAGCAGTTTGAGTCCATTTTCATTTTTTCCAAAGATGTGTCTACAGTGGGCCCAAATAAGTGTTCTTGATCAAAGGGTTGATTAAGAATTGTAGACTGCACGTTCTGTTTAAACCCAGATGCACAAGTTACTAACTTGTGTAACGATATATCTGTAAGAGACAGTAGTTAGTGACAGATTCCTTACCTTAGAATATCTCCAGGCGTCAGGCTGGATCCGGAAAGTTTTTGCGTAGCAGTACCCTTGCGCGTCGGTAGGCGGCGTCGTGCGGCTCCGCGTCCGTCGTCGGCGTCGTGATCGCCGGGATGACGTCGCGGGCAGTACTTAGACGCCGCCCCTGCGCGCTGACGTCAGTTCTGTACACGACTTTCCGCGCCAGGAACGCAGAGCCATGCAAGAAGCTGACATAGGTGTCTGAAAAATACTAGGGCCCTGAAAGGGATGTCCTTAACCCTAGAAATCAGTTTGCAGAACGGGGGAGGATGGGTGGGCGGTAGGAATCTGTCACTAACTACTGTCTCTTACAGATATATCGTTACACAAGTTAGTAACTTGTGCATCTGAAAGAGACACGTTAGTGACAGATTCCTTACCTTAGAATAGATACCCCAGCAATACCAACCCCGGTGGTGGGTCTGCGAACAAAGATCAGACAAGGAAGTCCCGGAGGACAGAACGGCCAAAGAAGCCGTCCCTCCGGACCTGACTGTCAAGGCAGTAATGCTTTGTAAACGTGTGCAGCGAGGCCCACGTAGCTGCCTGACAGATATCCTGCAGCGGAACACCGCGGCCTAAAGCCGTGGTAGCAGCCGTTGCCCTGGTGGAATGGGCACGCAGCCCAACAGGAGGCTCCTTTTTAGCCAAAGAATAGCAGGCTTTGATACACAAGGTTACCCAGCGGGAGATGGTCCTCTTGTGCACCGCCCGACCTTTTTGGCGCCCACGTAGCCAACAAAGAGCTGGTCATCCACCCGGAAGTGTTGTGTGCGGTCGATGTAAAAGGAAAGCGCACGTTTTGGGACCAGACGGTGGAACCTCTCTTCCTCTCTGGAAGGATGCGGAGGCGGAAAGAAGGTGGGCAAAGTGATGGTCTGCCCAATGTGGAAGGCAGTAACCACCTTTGGCAAGAAGGACGGACGCGTCCTAAGAACAACCTTGTCTGGATGGACAGACAGAAAGGGAGGTTTACATGATAGAGCCTGGAGCTCACTCACCCGCCGAGCGGAGGTGATGGCCACCAGAAAGGCTGTCTTCAGAGTCAGAAGACGAAGAGGACAGTTATGTAGAGGCTCAAAGGGAGCGCACATAAGAAAGGTAAGAACCAAGTTCAAGTCCCACTGAGGCATCACAAACGGAACAGGAGGGAAGAGGTGTGTAATGCCTTTTAGAAACCTGTTAACAACAGGGGACTTGAAAAGGGAGGGCTGATCAGGAAGCCTGAGGAAGGCCGAGATGGGGCACAGATAGCCCTTGATGGTACCTAGGGCAGAACCCTGTGGGCCAGGCAAAGAAGGAACAGAAGAACCTCAGAAAGAGGGGCAGAAAGGGGATTCACAGCCTTTGCTGTGCACCATGCCACAAACTTGTTCCACCTGCAGGCGTATACCACCTTAGTGGAGGGACGCCTGGCTGCCAGAATCACATCACAAACTTCGGGAGGCAAGTCGAAAGGAATCAACTGCCGCCGCTCAATCTCCACGCAAGCAGGTAGAGGCTGGACAGGTTCGGGTGGAGGACCGTCCCCTGCTGCTGCGACAGAAGAACCACCCGAAGAGGCAGACGGATCGGGGGATCTATGCTCATACTGAGTAGCTCGGGATACCAAACTCTTCGAGCCCAATCTGGAGCCACAAGGATGACTTGGGCCCGGTCGTGCCGAATCTTCTTCAACACTCTGGGTAGAAGTGGTATAGTCGGAAAGGCGTACAACAGACCGCAACTCCACTCGTGACGAAAAGCGTCGCCGAGCGAGTGCCGCCTTGGAAATTCCAACGCGCAGAACTGATGACATTGCGCGTTCTCTTCGGTGGCGAATAGATCTAACCAAGGCTCTCCCCACTGTAGAAAGAGTCCTTGCGCCACTTCCGAGTGAAGACGCCATTCATGATCCATCATGCACCTGCGGCTGAGTTCGTCCGCCCTGGCGTTCAGGGAACCTGCCAGGTGTTGAACCATCAGGAACATGCCCTGATGTTCCAGCCATGTCCAGAGGCGCAGAGCCTCCTGACAGAGGTTCCACGACCCCACCCCGCCTTGTTTGTTGCAGTACCACATGGCGGTGGTGTTGTCTGTGAACACCTGCACTACCTTCCCTTTGACAGAGGGAAGGAATGCCTTGAGTGCAAGTCGGATCGCCCGGAGCTCCAGAAAGTTGATATGGAGCCGGGACTCCGCCGGAGACCAGAGGCCTCTGATCTCCGCCTCTCCCATGTGACCGCCCCATCCCAGAAGGGACGCGTCCGTCACAACTGTGTGCTCTGGCTGGGGAAGGGAGAGGGATCTGCCCATGACCCATTGCCGGTTCGAGAGCCACCTCTGCAATTGTTTTGCAGTCCCCTCCGAGATCTGGACGTGATCGGACAGGTTGCCCTGGTGCTGCGCCCACTGGAACTTCAGGTCCCACTGCAGAGCCCGCATATGCCATCTGGCATGATTGACCAGCAGGATGCAGGAGGCCATGAGGCCCAGCAGCCTCAGGGTCATCCGTACCGAAAACCAGGATAAAGGCTGAAAGATCGGAATCATAGCCTGAATATCCCGGACTCGCCGTTCGGGAGGAGAGGCCCGAAACTGCGTCGTGTCCAGAACTGCTCTGATGAAAAGGAGCTGTGGAGAAGGAATCAGATGCGACTTCGGCACATTGATGGAGAACCCCAGCGAGTGCAGGAGTTCGGCCGTAGTCTGGAGGTGGGAGACGACTGCCTGGGACGAGCCCGCCTTCAGCAGCCAGTCGTCGAGGTAGGGGAAGACTGGAACCTCTGCCCGGCGCAGATGAGCTGCGACCACCGCCATCACTTTCGTGAACACCCGAGGGGCACTTGTAAGGCCAAAGGGGAGCACGGTGAACAGAAAATGCTCGAGGCCTACCGTGAACCGCAGGTAACGCCGGTGGGCCGGCAGGACGGGGATGTGAAAATAAGCGTCCTGCAAGTCCAACGCTACCAACCAGTCTCCAGGGTCGAGGGCAGTCAAGACCTGAGCTAGGGTGAGCATCTTGAACTTCTCCTTCCCGGAGGAAGCGATTGACGTTCCGGAGGTCCAAGATAGGACGCATGTCCTCCTTGTCCTTTTGGGGACCAGAAAGTAGTGGGAGTAGCAACCACGTCCTACTTCTGGGGTCGGAACATGCTCGATGGCCCTCTTGGCCAAGAGGGCCGTAACTTCCTTCTGCAGAAGCACCAAGTGATCCCCTGACATGCGGTGGAATTGAGGTGGCATGGCTGGGGGGGTGGTCTCGAAGGGGAGGGAGTAGCCCCTTCGGACAATGTCCAAGACCCACCTGTCCGAGGTGATGGGACGCCAGTGGTGAAGGTGATGGCGCACCCTGCCCCCTACTGGCATGCTGTGCACCTGAAAGGAAGGACTAGGAGGGCTTGGAGGCCGCGGACGGGTTGGAGGTAGTGGCCTGACCCGCACGCTGGTTGCCCGAACCGCCACGGCGGTATCCACGTCCTCGGCCACGCAAAGACGCTTGCTGCGCGGGCCGGTGGCTGGGCAGCTGACGTGACTGGGCGCCCCTTCCGTGGCCACGAAAGGGGCGAAAAGCAGAGGTTAGCGGAGGGCGTACAACAGAAAGGCCCAGGGACTTGGCAGTAGCCCGTGAGTCCTTAAACGCTCCAGCGCATGGTCTGCCTTTGAACCAAAAAGACCGACTCCATCAAAGGGCATGTCCATGAGTGTATTCTGGACATCACCCGAGAAACCAGTTGTTCTCAGCCAGGCGTGGCGACGTAGCGCCACCGTCGTAGCAAGCGATCTGCCCAGCGAGTCGGCGGTATCAAGGCCACAACGTATGGTGTATTTAGCCGCATCTCGCCCTTCCGCAATGGCGCGGTTAAGCAGTGTCTGGACCTCCTCAGAACACTGCGGCAAAACAGCCGCCACCGAATCCCACAGGGAGTGGGTGTATCGGCCCAAAAGGCAAGCGGTGTTGACGGACCGCAAGCCAGCACTGGAGGAAGAAAAAGCCTTCTTCCCAAATTGGTCCAGGCGTTTGGATTCCCTATCCGGAGGGGCGGTAGGGAAGGCGGTTTGGGAGGCAGAGGCTTGGACAACCAAGCTCTCTGGGGTGGGATGTTGGGAGAGAAACAAGGGGTCGCCCGGAGCAGGGCGATGGCGTCGGGCCACGTTCCTATCCACAGGAGGCCCTGTGGTGGGCTTGGACCAGGCTCCCAAAAGAACATCAGTGAGTGCATCATTAAACGGCAGCACAGTCTCCGAAGAGGAAGCTGCCGGTTGAAGCACTTCCGTCAGGAGATTAGTCCTGACAGCCACAGTAGGCAATTGGAGATGTAAGGCTCCAGCTGCTCTATGCAACACCGTTGCAAAATTAGCTCCCTCCTCCGTAGCCACGGGAGGAGATAGCATGCCAGTGTCAGGGGAGGTGTCTAGACCACTGGCATCCCCAAGTTCCTCAGCCCAGTCCGGATCATACTCACACTGTTGTGTGAGAGGGTCCTCAGACCCCTCCCAGCTCTCTTGGTCCTCCTCAGGTTCAAAATATGGAGGAGGAGGGACATTTGGGACCCAAGGTCTCATCGGCGCCGGAGCCGGCGTCGAGCGACGTCGGTCCGGCTCCATGTCCGGAGCTGGAGAGAACCGGGGAACAACGCCGTCCGGAGCCCCGGACGGCGTCAGGAACGGCACCGGGGACATCGGCGGAGGCGTGGTTAGGTCAACCGGCGTCGATGGGGGTTGCGGTACCACCGGAGCCGGGATCGAGGCCGGGGCCGGAGCCGAGGCCGGGATGAAGGCTGGTGGGACAGGCGGCGCCGGGACCGGAGTCGACGGCGACGCCGGGGCGACCCCATCAGGGCCCGCGGGGCCCGAAGGCGCACCGGAGGGAGCCTGAGGCCCGAAGAGGCGGGCCATGGCCGACAGGAATTCCTGTATTTCGGCCGGAGTCGCTCCCGAACCCGGAAAGGACGGGTAATGCGGGGGCGGCTCCATAGGCATGTCCGGGGCCGCGGGGACGGTGCCGACTGGGGCCTCAGCCGAGTCGCGAGACCGGCGAGGCGAAGTCTTAGAGCGATGACGCTTCTTAGACTTTTTGTGCTTCGACTTACCCGAGGAGCGCGAAGACTTGGACTCCGACGACCGGCGGGGACTCCGCGACCGGCCCCTCGACCTCTCCCGGGACCGGGGCTTGGTGCGGCGCGGAGCTGACTGCCGGACCTCGAGTAGCTTTCGAGACTGCTCTCGCAAAGCCTTTGGGTGAAGTTTCCGGCAGTCAGGGCACGACTTCGTGTCGTGGTCTCGGCCGAGACAGAAGAGACACTCTAGATGCGGGTCTGTGATCGACATCATTCGACCACAGGCGTCGCATGGCTTGAAGCCGGGCATCCCTACGACACGTAGGAGTCGATAAAGACTTGAAAGAAACAGTGAAAAAATTCACAAAAAAGTTAGTCAAAAATTGACTAGGGCACTGCTCTTCCCGGATCTGCGCTTACTGGCGCGGAAAAAGAAGAACTGACGTCAGCGCGCAGGGGCGGCGTCTATGTACTGCCCGCGACGTCATCCCGGCGATGCCGACGACGGACGCGGAGCCGCACGACGCCGCCTACCGACGCGCAAGGGTACTGCTACGCAAAAACTTTCCGGATCCAGCCTGACGCCTGGAGATATTCTAAGGTAAGGAATCTGTCACTAACGTGTCTCTTTCAGATATGCGTAGCCATGCGTGTCTGCGTAGTAGAACGCTTGTGTTAACCGCACGAGACGCCGTGTCGGCTGCATCAAGAGCACACTTTATAGAAGTGTTTGTAATTAACTTTCCATCTTGTATGAGGTCATTAGCCTTAGACTTATACTGATCGGGAAGATATTGTATGAGCTTTTCAAGCTCATCGTAATGAGCCCTATCATACCTGGCCAGTAAAGCTTGGGTATTGGCAATGCGCCAGTGATTTGCTGCTTGTGCCTCAATTAGTTTACCAGATGCGTCTAGTAATTTAGACTCCTTATCTGGAGGTGGGGCATCTCCTGATGTTTGGGAATTTGCTCGTTTACGTGCATTTGACACAACCAAGGAATTGAGAGGGAGCTGTGCTTTAATATAAGCTGGATCGTTGGGAGCTGGTTTATATTTTTTCTCAATCCTGGGATTGAGAACTCTAGCCCTGACAGGGTCTTTAAAAACGACAGGTGCATGCTTGATCATACCTTTTAACATAGTGTCGGGACCCAGCCCCTGACCCGCGCGAACAGCTGTCCACTGCCCCTTACCAGCCCGACCTTCTCTCTCCCTTGCAGCCCCCGCTTGTGGATCGTTCTGTGGGAGACCAGGGTGAGGACCAAGATCTGCAGGACTGGCCCTTTAATCCCCTTCAGCTGGAGGGATTCGGCCCCGCCCCTGGGGGTGGGAACCAGCGACGCTGGCTGCTGATAAGGCCGCCTGGAGCAGTGAGGGGTGTGTCGATCCCTGGAAGGAGGAAGTGATCCAAGCCGGAACGAGCGAGTCGAGACCCGAGGAAGCAACGCCAGGAGACGGAGAAAGAAGCCGGAGCGACCCGGAAGAAGGACTGACGGAGAAGCCCGGAGGCCAACGACCCCGCTCAGCGCCCAGCCACGTCCAGGAGGGACGTGGCTCGAGCAGGTACGAGCTCGCCTCTTGGGAACAGGGAGGAGGGTGGAAATACCCCCAGCCAGGGCTGCGCAGGCTTCGGTGTTCTCGCAGCATTCAGAGGCTGTGACCCAAGCCGCCACGCCCTTAGCCTGTTTTCTTTGGTGACGGTTCTTCCCTCCCTCTCTTACTTTCCCAGACACCACCTCTGTAGAAACTGGTGAAGAGGACCTCACTCCCTTTTACCCTTAGTTACGTGCCGAAACCAGGCAGTAACCCCGTGCTTTCTTGGTTTTCCCCCTCCATGCCCTGTGACACCGGAAGGGAAGCCGGAGCAAAAGACGCCAAGGAGGGTGGAGAAAGAACCCCCTGGAGACGACGTCGGCCCCGGAAGCAACCCCCCCTTGTTTTCGTGGATTTGTTAACGAGCTTGTGTTCCCCAAAAACCAAATAAAAACAGTGTCAAGCATACCGCAGTGTCACGCCTATTCCCTGCTCGCGCAACACATAGGTAGAATGCTTGTTGATTTTTGTGACTGTGTGAAAGTCTCTAATAAAAAATCTTCCTCCAGTGGGTCTGAGTGTAATTCTACCCCATGATATTGTGCAGCCCTATTTATGAGCTGTGCAAAACCTATGTTGTCGTCTGGGGGGGATGGCCTAGATGGGTAGGAGTCTGGATCGGGGACATCTGGAGGATTATCATAATCCTCCCAAGGATCAGGTGGTGGGAGAGTAGAGTCATCGTCATTATCCTCCTGTGGGTTTTCATCCCCACCCCCACCGTGATCATTATCATCTTGTGGTGTAGGTGAATATGGAAGTATTGGAGAGTGTGCTGGAGAAAGTGGTGTAGTAGGAATATTTGTAGGCGAGAAGGGTCTAGCTGGAGAAGTTCCCATGTCTCTCTTCTTTAAGGGTACCTTAGGTTCCTCTGGGGAGTCCAAAGGTCTCTTTTTAGATGGAGTGGTCTTGATATGACCAGTTTTAGGGTCAATGTGAAGGGTTTTTTGTTTAGGATCCACTGGATCTGGTTAAAATAGGTCTTTTAATCCAGTATCCTTCTTCGGCACATAGGATTTTGGTTGTTTTGGTTTAGACTCCGAAGCTTTAGGAGGGGTCTTGGTGTCCTTGTGCTTTGGAGGAGCTGTGGAGTTCGAGGACTTGTTCGGCTCCGAAGATTTATGGTCTTCTTTCGGCTCCGAGGATTTATTGTCTTTTTTCGTTTCCGAAGATTTATGGTCCTTCTTCGGCTCCGAAGATTTATGGTCTGATTTCGGCTCCGAGGGTTTATCCTGATGGTGTTTCGGTGCCGAATGTTTGGATTTTGGTACTGGGGATGGTATTTCGGTACCGATGCGTGGCTGGCTCGGTCCCGAGTCGCATGAAGGCTTGTTGTTGGACTTCGGAGCCGGGCCCGAGGGCGGGGCGTCTGAAGGATTATCACGGTGTCGAACTGAGCCGGAAGGCGAAGGTGTTACCGGAGCCTTATGTTTTTGAGAAGGGGTAGGGGTTTCAATGTCGGTACTCACAATCCGTTGACCTGGAGTAACCGTCTGATCTTCGGTGTCTGATTCGTCGGTCTCGGAGACGCTAATGTCTTCATTGTCCGGTTCTTGTTCCTCGGTAACATCGGGGCCTGCATCGAAGATGTCGCCCGGCACTGAGGTAGTGGATCGAGACATTACGTGACGTCGAGCCCGGCAATCACGTATGGTTTTCTTCGATCGGAAAGAAGCGCAGGCCGGGCAATCTTTGTTCTCGTGTTCTGGAGAGAGGCAAAGGTTACAGACCTCGTGGAGATCAGTGTGTGGGAATTTAGCACCACACATGGGGCATTTTTTGAATGGAGTTTTTTCCATTAGCTGTAGGGCCTGATGGCGCAGATAGGCCCAACGGCCCGCGTCGACGACCAGAATTGAAGGTGTTGAGGGATTTGTTGGATGCGCGTCGAGGAGCGCGATCGGAAAAACAATACCGTCGAGCGGTGAAGGATTGCGCGTCGAAGGGGAATCGAATAGGACACCGACCCGGAGCGCAGCAGTTTACATCCGAACCAGATGGCGGAAAAAACAATCTGAAGATGGAGTCGATGCCCATGCGCACTATCACCATAAGGAGTCACCACCTATCCCGTGACTACAAAGACTTCTTCGACAAAAACAAAGTGCAAACATCCGAGCCCAACACCAGATTGCGATCAATGCTAGAGTATACAATCTACAGCACATATGCCTCGAACATAACAAGATACCTATAAATCCAAAATGTTCCACTGGATCTGCACCTTCTTAACAAATAGAACACAAGCTGTCAGCCAGGCACCTTACAAGCCCACAAACCTATCTGCGGAGTGCCTCAAGGTTCATTGCTTAGTTCCACCCTCTTCAAAGCATACATGATCCCTCTGGCTAACGTCAAACAATGTTCAACATTCAGTCCATCATCTTTTTGTGTTGCATTTTCACCCTATGGGTATGCCCAGACGTAGGTCCTGTGCTCGCTACGCCATCGGTTTCAAGCTAGCCTGGCTGATGAGGGGTGATGCCTCGAAACCGGTCTCAGGATGCTTGTTTTCCGATCCAGGGATGAACTGGCCTGGCAGTTAGGGCTGGACTGTTCCCAGGGGGAACAGGGTATAAAGGCTGATTTGCATATGGCTGGGTCCCAACTGGAATGGCGTGGCAAGCAAAATAACGATGGATTAAACTCAGATCTGTGACTGGGGAAGAATGTTTGTCAATGTTCAACATTCTGTCTATTATCTTTTTGTGTTGCAAAGTCAAACACGCACACAATATCACAATCCTCTCCATCACTGACGATTGCAACTCATACTCTCTGTTAGACTGGTGAGTCGTGGGTTGGTCTTCATCCAAACCTTTTGCCTTACTCCTCCATATTTTTCTGATTTCATTTTTGTTTGCCTTACCAGTGCTAAAATGTGTGTGCTCACTCCTTAAAACACTATAACATTGGCTTATCCCCAATTGGCATATTATTTAATTTACTTATAAGTCCCTTGTAAAGTGGTACTACATGTACCCAGAGCCTGTAAATTAAATGCTACGTATGGGCCTGCAGCACTTTTTGTCCCACCGATTTAAGTAGCCTTACAAACTTGTCTCAGGCCTGTCATTGCAGCCTGTGGGTGCAGTTTTAAACTGCCATTTTGACCTGGCATAATCAACCACAGTCAGGCCTAAAACGTCTTTTTTAATTCATATAAGTCACCCCTAGATTAGGCCTCAAACAGCCCACAGGGCAGGGTGCAATGTATGTAAAAAGTAGGACATGCACCTTTTACATTTCCTGATGGTGAAAAATTCAAATTAGTTTTTTACTAAGACAAGGCCCAACTCTCCCATAGGATAACATTGGGGTTACCTACATTTAAGAAGGATAATTTCCAAATGGGAAAAGGTAAACAGTTCATGTTGGCGTCTTTGGGATTGTAATGAACAATTCTCTTTTATGGTAAAGTCGGATTTCAAATTACAATTTTGATAATGTCACTTTTAGAAAATTGGCATTTTCCTGACTTAGTCATTTCGTGCCTGCAGCCTGTCTCTGAATCAGATGACTAGGTGTAGTTGGCCGTTGATCTTTGTGTATTCCTCCCAGACAGCCACACACAACAGAGAACGTAGGTGTGCTCGGATGGGCCATCATGGGCAGGATGGGGAGAGGAGCTGGGCACAGCCCCAATTGCACCTGAATGGGCTGTGTACTATCTTCACACATAGGTTTACATGCCACCTGTAGTGAGTCTTGAGCCAGGGCAGGGGAGTCCGCAAACCTGAGCACTTCCAAGAGAATTCTCTAGCAGTTTTCTCCATTTCCAAGAAAGCACCAGGTATATATATTGGACCTAAGACACCAACTCTTCAGTAGATTCACTGTTGTGCTTCTGAAAGGACTGCCACTCTGCTGGACTGCTGCCCTGCTGCTCTCTTGCCTGGGTGAAAAGAACTGGACCTGCAACCTGTTCCCAGGACCACCAGAGTGACACCAAGGGCTAGTCCCTTGTAAACAGCACCTAAACTCTGCACCTGTGAGTTCTACCCTGCCAAGTGGTGCCACCCCAGTCCTGGATCCTTGGAAGTGGGCCTAAAGGTGCTCTGCCAGCCCATCTGTGGACCCAGAAGAACCGACGCATCTCCTCTGCTACGCAGTGCAACCCAGAGCAGAATAGCCTCTGCTGCATGGACTTTCCCCGACGCAAGGATGTTGCAGCCTCATCGGTACCGAAGCTGCACAATGCATTCACACCGCAGGTCCTCACATCACAATCCCCGCGTCAAATGGCATCCTCGACCCTGAAAGGTCTCAATCGCAAGCCTCGCAGTTTCTTTGGAACCAGCCGGTGAGCGATGCATCCTCAATGCAGGACCTCACACTGTCACGTGGCCGATAGGGACATTGCCGACATCGCTACGTTAGCATGAGCCCAGCAACCATGATGCTGCTTTTGCGCATGTTACTACATGATTTTATTCTTGCAAGACTCTGTTTATGCCTTTCACATGAGAACCGTCTGCTTGGTTCGTTCTCTGCTTATTCCTGGAGTTTAGTCTGAACACTGTGAGCAAGGTCGATAAACACTGCCCCGTGTGATTTTATTTTTTTATTGAAAGTTTGCAATAGACAAACAAAATACAAGGAGATGTATTGTGACCAGGCATAACAGTGCAGAATACATCGTTCATTTTGATACATGACATAGCGAGTTACACAGTGAGAAAAAAGCCGGATTCGAACGACCTCCAAATTGAACATAAAGAATACAATCTTGATTTCAGCGATCCAGCATTACTACAGTTAACTTTAGCTGATTACATTCCCCATTCGAACAGTGTACCTTCCTGCTTTAACATATTAACCCTCCATACCCAAAGTACACCAATCACCAAATTATATGGTATTAACCTGTATCCCAGAATCCTGTTGATCAGCGATGTCCGCTCCATCAGCTACATTAGGAACAACATTGGAATCTTTACTGAGGAGATATGTCTGGTAGGGACCCCGGCTGCTTTTGGGTCAGCTGGTGGGAGGGAGCAATTCGTTGTACACCTCCGACTGTGTATTACAATAGAGCATGTCAGCATGCCACTCTTTTACTGTCGGTAGTGGACCACCCGCCCATCTAATTGCCACACGACGTTTGGCCAGAAGAAGGCCAATGGCTACCAAGGGGCGCGCCGCTTTTTCAAACACAGAGGTCCCAACCCAGCAGAGCCATCTTGGGGTCAGGCTCTAAATCTGCACTTATGATGACTCCCAACTCGTGGAACACTGCACACCAGAACGAATAAATCCCGGAGCATTGCCAAGCGAAGTGCCAAAAGCGTGCGTCCTCGCTACCGCATCTATAACATTTAGAATTATCTGATAACCAGTATCGAAACAGTCTCTTAGGGGTGCAGTAGGCCCTGTGCAGGAACTTATAGTGAATGAGCCTATGCCTCCCGTTCAGACAGACCGTTTTAGTGCGAGTGCAGCATTATTGCCACTCTTTATCACTCAGTGGAGCGCCCAGTTCCCGCTGCCACTTCCGCCTGACTTTCAACACTTCCGTCCGACGGATTTCCTGCATGCTGGAGTAAAATTTAGTGATCAATTTGGAAGGGTCGCTCACTTTAATGAGAGTGGTGAGGGCAGTCATTGCCTGTGGCTCTATCATGTCGTCCCCTAGGAGTGTGTGCCAAGTGTGTCTGGCCCTGAAGAAGTGGAACAGTGCTGTGCCTGACGGCCGTGTTTCTGGACCCTGAAGATCTTCCCAGCTACATAGCGACCCATTTTTGAAAAAAGCTCCCATTTTTTAGATGCCCACAGTCTGAAGTGCCTGCCTTGCCCCACAATCTTGTCCCAATGGAAACCATAAGCACCAGCTCAGCGGGATCTCTGGCGAGTACAGCAGAGCTCCCGCCTGCATTTGTAATAACAACTGCCACGCCTGTGATGTAAAGGCCAAGGAATCAAATATTTGACACCGCCTTCGCGATGGGCGGAAAAGTGTCTGAGGCAGGGTGAGCGGATCCGCTGCGTTTCTCTCTAAGTATAAGTATGGCAAATCGTTTGGGCCATGTACCCAGTAGTGTGCAAATGTGCTATGTGCTGCTATGTAGTACTTTTCAAGGTCTGGGGCCCCCAGCCCTCCCATTTCTAAGGTAACGTGAGAGAGTCCCGCCTGATGCGAGGCCGCTTCCCAGCCCACGCTAACCTGATAAGCTGCGAGCGCATTTGTTTAAAGAGGGTTTGCGGCAACGGGATTGGTATATTCTGAAATAGGAAGAGAAACCTTGGCAGGACCACCATCTTCATGACTGCAACTCTACCCATCAGAGATAATGGTAGCCTAATCCACCTATCTACATCCTCTGTCAATTTCTGTGTGGCCGTGCCGTAATTATCCCGAATAACCACTGCTGGGTCAGTATGGACCTTGATGCCCAAATATCGCACCGAATCTGTGGACCAACGCAAGGGGAACTCCGACACAGGAGCTGTGGTGGGCGGGGTTAGAGGGAATATGATAGACTTGTCCCAGTTAATGCGCAACCCAGAATGCCCGCCAAACTGGATCACCTCTCGCAATAGAGGGGAAAGGTTCTCATCCGGGTCTCGAATGTACAGTAGGGTGTCGTCTGCATATGCAGATATATTAGGAGTGTAACCTGGGAATCCCAACCCTCTGTGTGCATGATATTTGCAGATTGCGAACGCTAGTGGTTCAGCAACTATTGCGTAGAGCAGGGGAGACAGCGGGCCCCCCTGTCTGATACCCCGCGTGATGCTGAATGTATCAGAGACAACATCTTCAATTCTCACCCTAGCCGTTGGCGATGTATATAGGATTGAGACCAGGCGTAAAAACACGTCTCCAACCCCGATCCTGCGCAAGACAGCGAACATGAACCCCTACTCCACGGAGTCAAAGGCTTTCTCAGCATCGAGAAAAACTGCTGCAGCCTTGACCTCCGGGTTAAGTCTCTGCACTACACCGAACAGTGGCCTCAGATTTTGCGTCGAGTTACGGCCTGGGACAAACCCCTCTTGTTCCGGACGGATAATGCCTGGTAACAGTGGGGCCAAACTGTTGGCCAAGATCTTGGCCTAGATCTTGGTGTCCACATTCAGTAGGGACAATGGTCTATATGACGAGCAGTGATTGGGCTCCTTGCCCGTCTTCAATAGTGTAACAATCACTGCCTCCCGGAAAGAAGGGGGCATCGTACGAACTTCTGCCATTTCTTCGTAGAGTGTCTTAAGGTGGGGGATCAATAGCTCCTGAAACTCTTTATAAAATGCCACCGATAATCCATCTACTCCAGGCGCCTTGCCAGATGGCATACCCCGCAGTTCCTCCCTGATTTCGTCCGATGTCAGAGGGGCCATCAAATGTTCCTTGTGCTCGGTCACCAGCCATGGCATTTTAATATATGACAAGTAGTCATCGTGTACGTTATTAGCCGGAATTTGTGACGTGTACAAAGTCTGATAATAGGAGCGGAAGTGATCCACTATGTCCTCAGGTGTGTGTAAAGGGAGCCCGTCGTCGTCTTTCATGCCTGTCATTTTGTCTATGTCTCTCTTAGGTCTCAGGAGCCCCGCTAGTGTGGCACCTGGTCTCTCTTTCTCCCTATAGCGCCATGCGGTAGTGAACTTTCCCATATGTTTAAGCTCGTCATTTGCTGTGTCCTGGAACTCTGCCAATTTTTGTTTAATGTCCGAAGCTACATGGGGTCCCCCGCCTCCCCCAAGTGTCCCCTCCAATCTTCCTATTTCCTTCTCAAGAGTCGTTAACCGGTTGCGTATGGAACGGAGTACTCCCACATGTGTGGAGATCACTACCCCCCCGATATACACCTTAAAGGTCTCCCAGATCGTGGCAAAGAACGGAACAGAGTCTAAGTTAGTTGTGAAGAACTCTTCAATAGCTTTCGTCAAATCTGCCTTAAAGACAGCATCTAGTAGCGAGTATGGGGGGGGACCGCCAGGTGAATGCAGGGACTCTGGGCACTCTGTTTCCGAGTGTGAGCTGGACAGGAGAATGATCTGAATATGTCCTGGGGAGATGAGTGCAAGCCGCCACCCTTGCACTCAGTCCCCCTAATAGTAGCCAATAATCAATGCGAGTGTGTGTGTGTGTCATAGACTGAGGAGTAATGTGTATAGCTTCTTCTTGTGGGTGATCTATGTCTCCATATGTCTAATAAGCCTCCCCTGCGCATGATACCCATTATGGCCAATGCCGCCGCAGCTGGGCGCCTGGGTTGACCAGCTGATCTATCCATATCTGGGTCCAGGATACCATTGGAGTCTCCCCCCCCAGATCTGTGGGACCCCAGCCCATTGTGCCAATTTCGCTCCCAGGGAATGATAAAACTGGGGATCGTCCTGATTCGGCCCATAGACCCCAACCAGCAAGAATTTAAGGTCTCCCTTAGTGCAGAGAGCGGCTGCGAACCTACCGTATGTGTCCCTGAAGAGACCCGTCATATCAACCTCTGACCTCCTATCCACCCATAGTAATACCCCCTCTGGCATGCGAAGTGTAATCAGAGACGTAACATTGGCCCTGTAACTTACGCTGCACACTTTCACTACTCTCAACCGTGAGGTGTGTCTCCTGTAGAATTGCAACTCCTATCGAGTGTCTCTTTAAGTATGCCAGCACCTTTCGAACTTTCCGGTTGTCATTGAGGCCCCGGACATTCCAGGTCAAGAAATGCAGGGATTATTCCGAGACTATACTAGGCTTGTGCAGCAGCAGCGGCAATCCTTTGTAGCCGCGAAGCGTAGACTCCGGGAGCTTAATGTTTCCTACATGCTGCTGTATCCGGCCAGGATGAAAGTGATTTTCAATTCCAAGTCCTACTTTTTTGACTCTCCAGAGGCGGTGTTCTCCTGGGCCGATGAAACGACACGCCTGAAGCCACATTCTCCGCCGCCGTTGGACTCAGACTCCTCCCAGGGCTCACACAGAGGCAGACAGAACAGAGGCAACTCGAAGCGACGGCACAGATCTCGTTCCAACTGGAGAGCCCAAAATCAAGATGAGGCGGTAGAGAGATCCTAGCTCAAACTGACTTGGAGGCAAGATGCTCAGCCTGATGCATATGTATGTATTGTTCGCTGTATAACTTTGGGGTCCATTGCAACGGCTTATGGCCACAAACAGATCGTCCATGCCCCTGGACTTTTGATACTATGTTGTATAATGTTGGGATAGTTGGGCTCTATTGGCGGAGCTCCCTGGGTCTCCCCGGTTGGGGCCCCAGCGAAGTTTCTGCTGCGACAGGTACTCCTTGTTTTTGGAAGTATTGGGGAAGGGGGTGGTGGGATGGGATTTGTTGGTTTCACCATGTTGGTAAAGTTGCAGACACCGAACACACTATTAGATTATACGTCGACACACCAGTAATTGCAGACAACGATTTTATGGTTGCTTGATGACACACCACACACACAGTTCTCCATTGGGGGAACTGAACATAATATCTTGGAATATTAGGGGGCTTTTGAATAAAATCAAGCGGGGAGCTGTGCTTCGCTTAGCAAAGCGCCAAGAGACATTTTCTGGGCAACAAAACCCCATGCCTCAGCAGGTTCGAATACGCCACAGTGGACCATTCAGGGTTCACACGCGGCTCTCGGGGTACGGCGGTCCTTATACACCGCTGTGTGCCATATAGTATCTCTCAACACTGGATAGATCCTGGGGGACGCTATACTGTTGTCAATGGCACAGTAGCTGTAGAACAGTTAACTATCGGTAGCATATATGCCCCGCCCCCTTGGGACAAACATTCGTAGACAAAGTCACACAGCTATGGGGCGACCTCCCTGGGGGCTTGCAGCCAAGACCTGGAACGAGCTACCGGCAGACATCAGACGCGCCCCCTCCCTGAACACCTTCAGGAAGACCCTCAAGACCTGGCTCTTCGGCTAAACAGATCTGCGGACCCCCCCCCAGCGCCTTGAGACCCTCACAGGTGAGTAGCGCGCTTACAATTCCCTGATTGATTGATTGGGGCTTGACAATCCTGGGTAGAGACTGGAATGATGTTATGGCACCCCAGGACCGGTGGCGTGTCACGAGACAGGACCCCCCCCCCCCTCCCACCAAATCCAAACTGAACATTCTGGCTCATACATTGGGGTGGTTGGACTCCTGGCAGGCCTTTAATCCCTCGACCAGTGGGTTCACATATACATCGGCGGTACACAACACATTATCACGACTTGATTACATTTTCCTTCCCCATAGTTATATCCATAGGGTGTCACACACGTCCATTTTACCCCGGGGTCTTTCGGACCATTCGCCGGTTCAGCTTAAGTTACACCTGAAAGCTCAACAGGCCACGTACCGTTGGCGCATGTCCCCCTGGCTACTCAGGGATTTTCACTATCAGGAGGTTCTACGACAGGCCATCACAGATTACCTCCTGTTTAACCTAGACACAGCCCACTCGAGGATCGCCCTGTGGGAAGCTCTTAAGCCTTCGATCAGGGGAGTGGATATAAGCTTCTGAACTGGCGAAAAACGCAAACGCCTATCCCAAATACTAGACCTGGAAGACCGCCAGCGATCATTAGAAGCGCAGGTGGTATCCGGGACCGCACCAGGATCACGGCGTAACCTTCTGCTCACCCAGCAGCAAATCCACCAACTCCTCACAGACAAGGCTAAAGAGACCTGGTTAGCAAAACAACACAGGATATATCAATGGGGCGATAAGTCTAGCAAAATGCTACATCGGCTATGCCAGGCCAAACCAGCCCCTGTGCCGGTACTACGGGACGTGGAAGGAGCGCTTTGTACCTCCCCAGAGTCGGTAGTCCAGGCCTTCACGTTATTTTACGCATCGCTATACCAGCAGCGGGAGCTCATATCGGAGGCCCTTATTGACGAGTTTTTGTCAGATATTCCCCCTCGTAAACTTTCCGACCAAGTTAGAGACGTACTGGATGCCCCCATAACCTTAGATGAATTAAGAGCAGCGCTGACCAACACCCACCCCGGTAAAGCGCTGGGGCCAAATGGATTCGCCAGTGACTTTCTGCAGTCGCACCCGACAACGCTGGGCCCACACCTCTTAGCAGCACTACATGAAGCCCTCGAGCAGCACATCCTACCCATTGATTGGCGACATGCAGAGATTGTAGTTTTTCTTAAGCCTGGCCGTCCTCCGGAAGATCCGGCCTCATATCGTCCCATTTCATTGCTTAATTTTGAGCCCAAACTCCTGGGCAAAGTCCTCGCGGACCGCCTGCGATCATGCATCCAGGACCTCAATCACCCGGATCAGTCTGGCTTTATGCCCCAACGTTCCACCAAACATACTATCAGATGAGTCCACAATGCGATTGCAGGCGCCCATGGGCTTGGCCGTCCAGCTGCGATTCTGCTAGCCGACATTGACAAGGCGTTTGACTCCCTAAGTTGGACGTACCTTTTCAAACTCCTCCGCGCCATAAATTTAGGTCCCCGCTTTTTAGCGTACATTCAGTTGCTTTATACGGATCTCTCAGCATCAGTACGAGTAGCGAGACATCGGTCGACCCCCTTTCCCATCCATCGGGGCAAGCGGCAGGGCTGTCCCCGATCTCTGTTGCTTTTCGCTATGGCCATAGAGCCCCTGGCCGTGTGGGTACGACAGGACCCACTGATCCGTGGGTTTGAATGGACACAGGAATATTCCGATAGAATTGCGCTCTACGCCGACGATGACCTATTTTTTCTGACAGATCCCTGGTCCTCGGGACCCCGTGTCCTTCGGATATTCGGGGAAACTACCGGGTTAGGAACTAACCCCTCCAAATCTATATTATTTCCCGTATGCGGCGACCAGAGACGTCAGGCCTTTGGCCTCACAACTATCCCACGCTACAGATTGCTTAAAATATCTGGGAGTATTTATATCATCGTGTCCCTCGACCTCGTGGTCGCATAATATCATTCCATTGCTCCCTGCGGTTCGTAACGAGACCACTGTATGGTCCCAGTTGCCCCTATCTTTAAACGGGTGTTCAGCCATTTTTAAAATGGTATCTCTACCACATCTGTTATACCGGCTGCAGAACTTTCCATACAACATCCCCCCTTCATGGTTCACACAACTAAATGCGATCCTCAATAGGTTTTTATGGCAAGGAGGGGCGATCCGGGTCGCGCTTCACACCTGCACACCATCAACCTACTGCGGCGGCAGATATATACGCATAATATTCCGCCTCTCATCTCCTTGTAATTAATGAGTGGTGGTACGGGTCTCAGTCTGATCCAGCGTACGCAGTGGAGCGGCTGGTAATGACAGACACTCCCTTGCAGAAACTTCTTTATAGCCGGGCCAATCTTGACACCCTCCCCCCAGCTTGCAAGACTGTTTTACAGCTTTGGAGACGT
The DNA here is from genome assembly GCA_963921515.1 of Calotriton arnoldi. Taxonomy (NCBI): domain Eukaryota; kingdom Metazoa; phylum Chordata; class Amphibia; order Caudata; family Salamandridae; genus Calotriton; species Calotriton arnoldi. Next base: position 702,242 of record CAWUFW010000201.1, on the reverse strand, counting down.
ACAGTGAAATCCATTGGCAGGTGGGAGAGACTGACAAACTACTCCCCTTTGGCAGGGCACGCATTTACGCTCAGTCTCTGCTCTGGTCGGCTTCCGCAACTGGGATCTCATTGGCAATTCCACGTTGGGGGACATAATGCATGGCTCTATACTCCAGTCTTTTCAGCAGCTACAATCCGAGTTTCATTTACATAAATCCCAGTTCCACCATTATCTGCAACTACGACACGCCCTAGACCCTCACATCCGTCATCTGGAGACACTTCCAGAGTTTCACCCACTAGAAGGCCGTTTACTAATGGGAGACATTGGGGCGCAGAAGATCAAACAAATTTACCAGACATTAACTACCCACACACACACAACACATTACATAAGACTAGGGCAGCGTGGGAAGTCGATTTGTCGACCCTGACAGATGACGACTGGACGGAGGCCCTAGCCAGTCCACGATATGCAGCGGTTTACTCACGCTACCGCCTTATTCAGTTTAACAACCTTCACCAGGTATATTACACCCGATCCCGGCTGTGGAAGATGGGTGCTATCCAGTCTCCTCAATTCCTTCGATGCACTAAAGAAGAGGGCTCTTTCCTCCACACGGTTTGGAGCTGCGCCGTGATACAACCATTTTGGAAACAGGTGACGTCCTGTCTAGGCCGGGTGCTGGCCTGGACCATCCCACTCGACCCCAGACTGCTGCTCCTCCATAGCACGGAGGAGATCGGGGAGAACCGGTACAAGCAGTACCTTCTGTTTTTAGGCCTAACCCTAGCTAAGAGAAACATAGCACAGAAATGGAAGGCGACCTCCCCACCTAGCTTAGGGGGTTGGAAGAAGGCAATGGATAGGTGCATGGGTGCCGAAATTGTGGTCTTTCAAGCACGGGGATGCCCACAGAAGGATCAGGTCCCGCTGGGCGACGTATATGGGCATTGACTTACCCCCATTACCACACTCAGAATTTCATAATCCCACTGGGTAATACATGGGTCACATTTTCCAATACCATAGTCTGACAAAACTGATCACTTACAGATAGGTCTTTAGCAACACGCAATTACGATTATCTAGGAGGGTTCGGTGTAGTTTGTTACCTCTTCGGCCTGGTGTTCTACAGGCCAAGCGGTTATGGAATGTTAAAATCAGGTACTCTATGTCTTTTGCATCATATGTAATGTTTTGCAGGGCCCTGCCCACTCTGTACCTTTCAAAATGAATACAATTTGTTGTTAAAAAAAAGAAATGCAGGGATTGCGCTTTACTACTCTCGGAGGTCATTGGAACTGCCTGTCAATGAATGATATTGAACCGCTACCTGTGTAAAATGCCTGGTACAAGTATGGTGCCGGTTATTCATAAATTTAAACAAAACAAAACTTGCAATTATAAACAACCCACCCACGCCATGAATACCCGCAACTACCATGGCCACATAAGTTCCCTCCCAATCTCCCTTCAACTCATTGGTACATAATAACCCCAAACAAAACATGCTGAAAAGTGTGATACACTTGGGGGCAGATGTTGCCATACCTCCCGAGTCTCGCCGCCACTCTTCCGTCAGTGAATACAACTGTGGTGTGTAAATGGTCCTAAGACGATTGAAAATTATGCTTTGGCTTCCCTCCCCATATGCAACGTACAACCCAGACTGGCAACACAAACACTTAACATGGAGAACTGACTACTAATATGGCGACTCCCACTACATCAGCTAGTATGAGACACTTACAGTACTTTGCAGCTAACAGGCACAAGCGGAGTGCAGTTCTTATACATGTCCATGCACTATTCGACGTGTCCTGCGGCATTAGGGTATTTTCCCTCACCTTGAATATAACAACAATCCAACCTTTGTAATGTCAGATGCAGGGCCCACTTTTGATCTCCCTCACTCATCATGCGCGTCGTCAGAGTCTGGTGTGGCATCTGTGCTTGGACGAGAACCACTGGGCGACCCTCACCTCTTCGAGGCCCGTTCCTTTTCCTTTACGATACGCAGGACTGCTTTAGGGTCAGTGAAGAAATTAACCTTCCCATTAGATCTGACTCTTAACTTGGCTGGGTATTGCATGCTGTACTCTAGGTTCAACTCTCTGAGCCGTTTTTTAGCAGGAATGAAGAGACGTCGAGCTTCCTGGACCTGCAATGTGAAGTCAGGAAATAAGGATATGTCTGCTCCCTCATGTCGCAGTGCCCCCAGCTCTCGCGCCTTTCCCAGGGCGGCATCACGGTCCCTGTAGTTTAACAGTCTTGCTATTATGGGTCGCGGGGCCGCTCCCGGGACTGGATGGGGAGCCAGGGTGCGATGTGCCCGCTCCACTATGAACACCTCCGAGAAGGTGTCTCTGCCCAGGAGAGCGACGAGAGTGTCTCCACATACTGTTCCATGTTCTCTATGTTTGACGACTCCGCCATCCCTAAGATACGGATATTATTCCAACGTGACCTCGCCTCGAGGTCTTCTGCCTTGGCTTGGAGCGTTTGGAGAAGTTTATCTCTTGTTTTGTCAGTCTCCGACTCCGCTCTCACGATATCCTCCACATCGGAGATTCTTTGTTCCCCCGCAATGAGCCTGTCGCCGTGTTTGTCAAGTCGCTCCGTGAGCCGGTCCATACGGAACGATAATGCGTCGATTTTGCTGTCAATTTTGGAGAGGCTTTGTTGCATTGTACGCAGTATTTGCTTCAGGTCGGCATCCGGTGCCACGTTGTCCTGGTTCATCTCCTCCGTGCTTTATACTATGTGCATGGATTCCTTGGCATGCATTACACATAACTGATATGTTAAAGATTGTATGATTATTTCTTCAAACAAATTATGCTTTGCAAATTGTTTCCTGGTATGTAACAGGTTAATTCCATCTTGCACATGCAATTAGTTTTGTAGCATAGTGTATTATTTTTGTCTTATTAATCTCTTCATTTTTATGTGAATATTCTGGAAAGTTCCAGAAGAGTATTCTGGAAAGTTCCAGTGGAGTCCTGAAGAATCCCCGCCCTGTTGGGTGTGGTCTTAGCTTAAGAAGACTGCAGTTGTGAAAATGTGCTTGTTATTGAGGAACTTCCCAGAGACTTGGGCATTGATTTGGGGCAGCAGCTGTTTTCCCTACGCGCTGTTTCTTTCCTTCGTGCTGGCTTCCTGAAGTGAAGAGTTAATTGCGGTGTCTCTGAAAACTGCAGGTTTGATTTATCTAAGCTCCAGGAATCAGGTAGGAGATTTGCCTTAGATGCATTTTTCCAGCATTTGCTTATTTAAGGAAAAGACATGGCTCACTCGTAAATAATGAGCAGCAAGTTTTGGTTCATGGAAGATTGTGAAAGTAATTAAGCAGCTTAGTTTCCAGATATTTTCTAGGCAATAGTGCAACAGTGCTTAATTAAGGTTAAAGACATTTCGAGAGATACAATGTATTAAGCACATTCCGAAGGTGATAATTTTCACAGTCTTTGAAGGTTTAACAGAGAATTATCTGTTCATAAAAACCCAGCGAATAAGTATTTTTGCAAGTTGAAGAGAGAAATAATCTCCAAAGATATTTATCTAAGTTAACAAACCTTTTTATTTAATAAAAGACAGTTTACAGACTTTGAGACTTTAACCCTCAAAACTGAAAGCTACAGTGGATTAATAGCTACATTGAGAGTATTCAAGGCTAACATTTTATTTACAGGTAAGGACAAGGGTATGAATACAAATTAGAGCACAAGTCATTACCATCAATATCGTAGAAGGATTTCATTTGCCTGCTGTCTCGTTCCAGGTCTCCCTCCCCACAGTACCCTCCCTAATTACCCTCCCCCCCATTGGGCATATTGGGAGAACTGTTCCTGAGGAACAGACCTTGACACACGTCCTGGTCGTCAGATGTGGCTTCAGGATCCGTAGGGGTGTGCTCCCGCGATCTTGGGGTTTTACGCAGCTCAAACTGCAGCTTCGACTGCATTTTGTCCATTTTGCCTATTGTTGGGGGAGGTGGGGATGTGCGCCGCGGGCAACCCCTGGGACCCGACTGAGGTCTACGACTCTCCGGGGCCGTAGAGGTGTCACGCTCCTCTGTCATGGTGTCGCAAAGAAAGCGCCCACCAGTCGCCCCAACCACGCCAGCGGACCACCATTGGGCACGGATAGGGCAGGTCAAGGGCACCACTCAGCTGGCTCGCCCCAGGGGGCCAAATAACAGCAAGGCCCAAGGAATACACAATCAGCGTGTGTGCTGCGGGCGTAACTTATGCGGGGGGCCACGCTATTGTTCACCCCCTTAAGGCTTACCGTGCTGCGTCTCCCACTCCTGGCTGTCGATCCACAGTGTTCGCGGCTACTAATGGCTGGCGCAGTGGGGCGAGCCCATGGCACCCACCGCGCCTTCCCTGCGAACCCGGGCAGAGTTCGCACAGCTGCCGGCATAGATGCCAGTCGAGGCCCCGGGTTCAGTGGCAATCCGCTCTGCATGTGGGCCCCGATGTCCCGTCGCGCACTCACCGCCTCCCTGTTGCACGTTCTACGTTGGTCGGTGTCCACGACAAGGCTGCAGGAATAGGCCGCCGGTATAGGCCGCTCCGACCCTTTCAGGATTCTCCGGTTGCCAGGGCGTGACGCAAATCGAACCTGCACCGGTCGCCCCACATTCACTACAGCAGCACCGGGGAACAGGATGACTCCTAGCGCCTGTCCGGCACACAGCTCCGACACGAAGAGCCCGGGCCCCAGCCCGCCACCAGGCTCCGCGGCACCCAGGCCTCCGGGCCTCACGACGCGCTCCGAACGTCACCGGCGATTATGGCTGTAAAGGCGCTCCAATCGCGGCGGTGTCGAGCTCCCTGGGTCGCCACTGCCTGTAGCACTGCAGGGTCACTTTAGGGGAGGGCAATAAGCACCATTATGACCAGGATTCTGTCGGATATCATTGCCTATCGACGGAGCTCCCTTAACTCGCTGCCATCTTGAAGCCAGGCAAGCTCCGCCCCACTGCCCCTTGTTATTCTGTTCTGGTCACTCCCTAGCACCTAGGCAAAACATGCTAACAGCTGCTGCTGGAAACTTGTGCTTTGATATTATGGGGATGCATGTTTAGGTAACACACACTTGGAGAGGGAGCTTTCGAGGGAGAAGAGCGCCATGCGGTTCCGATGATGTAGATATACCATCTAGGCACTAAGGTATGGGGTCTGCTGACAAAGCCCAGAGATCTTCTATTATATAATACTTCTTCTTGCCAAGGGGAGGGTGGTTAGGCCTTATAGTCCGTTATCCACTGTCTTTATATGATGACATCTCCCTTTATGATATATGGCCTTGCTGCAATGCTAACTGTATTGATTTTATGCATTTTGCTGCTGGTTGTGGCTCGAATACTGCGTTTTAGAGCACAATAGTTGAAATAAACATTTTAAACTGTATTCGTGTTTCAGTAAGTTCTTATTGTGGACAGGTACGAGAGTGTGAGTGAAAAGGTGTGTCTTGTTACCGCGATTCCTGAGAGATCCGGGAGTGTTGCGTTCTGGGGTGTCTAATCATTTGCTTCTTCATGAGTGTGTAGGAGAGCGAGTGAGACACTATAGCTAGTCGGTCCTGGGTTCGTGGGCACCAAGGTGGTGGGAAGGCTTAGCCCCTATACACCGAGGTCCCATTTTCCTGCGCATCGTTCTGTGTAAGTGCAGAATCCCTGCAACATGGCGCCACCAACGTTTGGTCTGGAACTTAGAAGCGAGACCCCCCCCCCCCCCCGAGTAGTGCTTGTCCACAATACCCTCTCACCAGTTTCCGGAGACGTCTGTGGTGTGAGGGCTTAGCCTCCTATATTTCATGTTTATAGGTTTTTCAAGATTGAATTTTAAAAGGTTCTTCTTTCTATATAGACCAGCTTGTGCGCTACCGTTCTTTTGATACTTTTCTTCTTATGACGGTCGCTATTGCGGCGCCGAACCGCGCGGCGGTCACAGCTTATTTGTTACAGCATGGAGTACCTAATGGAGGTGCTGACTTTATTTTTGTTGTAGAAGCGGATGCAGCATACCGCTTCGAGGTTTTCTATTCTTGGGTTACCTTTCCGGCAGTGGATGGGAATGATAATTTGTTTCACGAATATACTGCCTCTGTAGTCCTGCGAGATTATCGCCCTTATCGTTAGCTTGAAGTTCCGTTGACGGCTTGGCAGCACACCATATGGTTTAATGGCACCCTACCTCACCCTGTTTCTGTGATCCGTTTAGGCCCCTTATCAGTCGATGGGGCCACGGGGCCCGTTTTGGCTGGGTTTACACCACATCTAAATTACCTACATGTTCCTATTGTAGAGCTGAGACAATTGCATAGATCATTGATACATATACATAGAGCTGGTTTACAGTTTGTCACGCAATATTCAGGTGGCTCCGCCTGGAGCTGCTGCTCAACCACCAGGATATGGTGGTGGTCTTGTTATTAGTCCCATCATGATTAATTCAGTGATGTGTAAATGTCCCCAGAATAGGGATGACTTCCCTTACTGGTTTGCAGAAATATTTGAGCAACTTGAAGCAGTCTTTCCACATACTTCGCCTGTGGAGAAACACAGGATCCTTACCATGAGTTTACCTAAAGGACTTATTCCTAATATAGCTGATTGCACCACCTGGGGAAAAGTGTTTGCAGCAGTGTAGTCACTGTGCTTTGGCACCCCCTCCATGACCGTTCTTCCGTCCGTACTTAAAAAGGTTCAAGACGAACACGGGGCTGAGGCTGCCCTGGAGTTGGGGATGAGATGGGTGGGGGTGTTCCCTATTGTGTCCGATATGATCCTTGTTAAAGTAAAAGGGGAAGCAGTTAGCTTACAGGAGAGTCAGCGCCTGGATGCGGTTGTGGACGTCGATAAGCAACGTGAGTTGCCAAAGAGTATTGCTAAAGTATATCAATCCTTAGGGCGCAATAATCTGGGAATTAAGCCTTTTATACAAAAGCAACAAAAGACCCAACCCGAGAAGGACTGGCGTACCATCTTTCCTAAAAAGATGTGGAATAGAAATCAGCGGCAGCAACAACAGAAGCAAGGGTCACGTGCTGGTTCACGACACCTGAGGCTTCTGAGCGTAGATAGGATTTGCGTGACCGCTATAAAATTAAGACGCCGGAGAGGTTTCAAGTTCCTGATCCACGCTCTCCTCGTTCTTTACAGGACTCCTCGGATTCACAGTTCAGGGGTGGCGAGCGCCAGGATCGCAGACAAGGCGAGACCACTCAGCAGAGACGTGATCCGCCACGCCTGTTTGACGTTAAAGCCAAACCGGAGGGACTACCTCCTTTTCGGCCCTAGTTTCAGAAAAAGGTTGCCGCTTTGACAGCAAAGTATGCCTCAGATGGTGAGAACCCTACTCCTCGATTGGAGATGGGCGGTGACACTCCTCAACAGCGCGGCGGAAGTTACCATAGTGCGGGAGGCACTCCATCTTTGTCTGGAGGCGAGAGCAACTGATACTTTCATCACAGTGTAAACAGCTGGCACACGAGTTGCACCCCCTGATAGGCTTTATATGATATAGTGCTCCAAATTGAGGGTGATATTAAACACACAATTAAAGGCATCTTTTGGGACAACCTTAGATCCTCATATGACATTTTGTTGGCGGAGCCAGATTGGCCTCTTCCATTTGTTTTGGCTTCTTCTCGAGAGGAGAACATGATTCTCCCTAGTTTTTCCCCATTACGTCCCCGACGAGCATAAACAAGCTTACGCTGCGGAATGGGCTCTGGCCTTAGCACCGGCTGTGTATCGTAATCAGGTGGGCTGGGACAATGATTCGCCAGCACATGAAATACCTTTACGGTCTATGCCACAGGCTCAATATCCGATCAAGCATGAAGCAAAGGCTTCCGTAAGTGAAATTTTGACCCAATTGGAATATCAGGGTGTCATTGAACCCTGTTTTTCATCCATGAATAATCCTCTTTTTCCGATATCGAAACCGGATGATTCTTATCGTATAGTTTTGAATTACAGACATTTATACAGTCATGTTCGTACATTTGCAGTACAAAACACACACAGCTCTGCGTTAGTGAATAATATTGTTCGCAAAAAATACAAAACAACACTTGTCACTTTTGTCAAGTGACATCAATCTGGCGGATTTTATTTTAGGTCCTAAATCACCTAGATCAAAACGATGTATTTATGAAGCATATAATGAATTGTGGAAACTATCGCAGAGGGAAGCTGCTGTACATCTGTGCCAAATTGACAAGGCTAATTTGGAAAAAGTCCTTGCAGTTGTGGATAACAGCATTAATACATTATCTTCCCGTATTTACACCTTGGATAATATTGTATCCTCTGTTATTGATATTGTACAAAATGATGTTTCTGTGTTATATCAAGGGCAAAATCAATTGCGCTCTCTAATGCAATTTGCATGGACGTTACAAACGCTCAAAATGGGAAAAGTTCTGTGGGATTATTTGAATGCTTCTGCGCTGTTTTTACCTTTTAATTTAACTGATAAACAGAGAATTATGTCCATGAAAGATGCTACCTACACACTGTTACATATTGAACAATTAGAACAATTGTCGTTTTCTGTAGCGGAGACCGATTCAGCAGTGTGGTTAATACATGGTGTTATTCACGTCTTGCATGCAACACTTCCCGGTTGGCCGCTTTGAACCCCTGGGCAGTGCTTTTATTAATTAATTATAGTCCTTGCCCTTCACATACAGATGTCAGCACGCGGATAAGGAGGGGAGGATTGTGATCCCACAGTAGGACATTCCTTAGTTTGCAAACACGTTAAATTACACGGCGTGTGAACATGTCGGCGTCTAATCTGGCATGTTTTTTTAAAGGAACTCCAGTTCCAACTATTATTCCCGCGCTCACATTGCTTTCAAATGGCAATTATCTTTTTTTGAATAACCACAACTGCTGTGGCTTACGGGTTGGTATCCCGTATATAGTAACGGTTTCACAACGGGACACTTGTTGCAGCAATGTCCTTTTTCGACCCCCGCATGGGAATGTAGATAGTTCGCTGTGGCCTTCCATTCCAACTTTGAAAACCAATTTCAATAAACTGAGCCGACTCAAAGCGCTATTGTTTCAACAAGAAGTGGCTCTCACATCAGCGCAAGAGACCTTCGAATTGCAAGTGGCGAGAACAGCAAGTGAGATACACTTGCTGCTAAACACCAATCTCCCACTCCATTTTGGAGAATTAATACACCAAATATTCAATGCATCTGATACTGAAGGCCTTGCTAATTTTTTTAAACTTGTGGAATCCGGCCTTGTGTCCTCTTTTCAGACGATTTTTGGAGTAATACTGGCATTTATTCATTCTATTTTTTCCAGCGCATTCTGAGGATTCCCATTAATCCTCTTGCTGGCGTGCTGGTACTTCTGCTCCTGTTACGCAATGGCTGCCCATCTTGTGATACTGCACAGACCCGGCCAGTTGCGACTGTACCGTGAACAAATGCAACAACTGTTTGGATGTTTGCCTTTGGCGACGCTTGGAGTGAGTTATGGACTTACTTTCCGCTTCGCCTACTTCACTTGCGTGCAACCTGTGTTCTATTGCCAACGATGCCCTTTCTATTGGGCCTTGGATTTATGCCTCTCCAATGCGTCCGGCATTGACCCAGATTATGATCTGCTAATGGGTCCATTACTGGCCCATGACCAGGCCTGTTCTGGGGAAGGCCGTTTGATGCGTGTAGCTGCACTTGGAGTGTTGGCGGACTGGAATACCTGTGCGGCTGCACAGCGCCTCTTGCAACAGAGTTTCATCGAATATCACGCAAGTTGCCCAGATATGCTTCTGGAAGCATCGGATTATGAGGAGCACGTGTGTTCCTTCAATCTGCTCAACTGGATGGCATCCCTCTTTGCTATGAACGACAGGGATGTCCTTTCGGAACTAATTGCATTCCTCGGTTCACGCAATCTGATGAACTTTACAGACTCGCCTTGATACAATTTTAAACTCTATTTTTTAATTCGGTTTTTTTACAATCACATTGTTTTTTGATTCTGCTTACTTTTGGACTCTGTTTTTCTATTTGCTACGATCTGGCCAAGGGGAGGATGTCACGTGGCCGATAGGGACATTGTCGACATTGCTAAGTTAGCATGAGCTCAGCAACCATGATGCTGCTTTTGCGCACGCTACTACATGACTTTATTTTTGCAAGACTCTGTTTATGCCTTTCACATGAGAACCGTCTGCTTGGTTCGTTCTCTGCTTATTCCTGGAGTTTAGTCTGAACACTGTGAGCAAGGTCGATAAACACTGCCCCTGGTTATTCTGTTCAGTCCCTAGCACCTAGACAAAACATGCTAACACAGCTGCTGCTGGAAACTTGTGCTTTGATATTATGGGGATGCATGTTTAGGTAACACACACTTGGAGAAGGAGCTTTCGAGGGAGAAGAGCCATGTGGTTCCGATGATGTAGATATACCATCTAGGCACTAAGGTATGGGGTCTGCTGACAAAGCCCAGAGATCTTCTATTATATAATAATACTTCTTCTTGCCAAGGAGAGGGTGGTTAGGCCTTATAGTCCGTTATCCACGGTCTTTATATGACGCCATCTCCCTTTATGATATATGGCCTTGCTGCAATGCTAACTGTATTGATTTTATGCATTTTGCTGCTGGTTGTGGCTCGAATACTGCGTTTTAGAGCACGATAGTTGAAATAAACATTTTAAACTATATTTGTGTTTCAGTAAGTTCTTACTGTGGACAGGTACGAGAGTGTGAGCAAAAAGATATGTCTTGTTACCGCGATTCCTGAGAGATCCAGAATTGCTGACATTGCGCGTTCACTTCGGTGGGGAATAGATCTAACCAAGGCTCTCCCCACTGCTGAAAGAGACCTTCCACCACCTCCGAGTGAAGACACCATTTGTGATCCATCATGCACTTGCGGCGGAGTTCGTCCGCCCTGGCGTTCAGGGAACCTGCCAGGTGTTGAACCACCAGGGATGTGCCCTGATGTTCCACCCATGTCCAGAGACGGAGAGCCTCTTGACATAGGGTCCACGACCCCACCCCGCCCTGTTTGTTGCAGTACCACATGGTGGTGGTGTTGTCCATGAACACCTGCACCACTCTTCCCCGAACAGAGGGAAGGAATGCTTTTCGTGCAAGACGGATCACCCGAAGCTCCAGAAGGTTGATGTGGAGCCTGGACTCCGCCGGAGACCAGAGGCCTCTGATCTCCGCCTCTTCCATGTGGCCGCCCCAACCCAGAAGTGATGCATCTGTCACCACTGTGAACTCCGGTTGGGGAAGGGAGAGGGATCTGCCGTTGACCCAATCCTGGTCCGTTAGCCACCACTGCAACTGACGTGCAGTGCCCTCCGAGATCTGAACGCAATCGGACAGATTCCCCTGATGCTGTGCCCACTGGAACTTCAGGTCCCACTGCAGAGCCTGCATATGCCACCTGGCATGATCCACCAGCAGGATGCAGGAGGCCATGAGGCCCAGTAGCCTCAGGGTCATTCTGACCGAAACCCGGGATAGAGGCTGAAAGATCGGAATCATAGCCCGAATATCCCGGACTCGCTACTCGGCAGGATAAGCCCGAAACTGTGTCGTGTCCAGAACCGCTCCGATGAAAAGGAGCTTCTGAGAGGGAATCAGGTGTGACTTCGGCACGTTTATAGTGAACCCCAGCGAGTGCAGGAGGTCCGCCCTAGTCTGGAGGTGGAAGACGACTGCCTGGGGCGAGTCCGCCTTCAACAGCCAGTGGTCGAGATAGGGGGAAGACTGGAACCCCTGATCTGCGCAGATGAGCTGCGACCACTGCCAGAGGTACGCAGTTCCTCAATATGCAGGTAGTGTCCCAGGCACCCAAAAAGGAGGGGAATTCCTCCTTTTGGAACTAAGGCCCTCACACACCCAGCAAGCTAGGTGTCATGCTTCATCATATGGGTCTGCTCCTCATCGGGTCGGCGCTGCAATACCCGACAGGCACCCATAGAGGGGCTCTTTGCCGGAGATCTTTTGTTCCTGCCGTAAGGGTGCCGTGGGTGTAAGGGACCTAGTGTGAGTGTAGATGTGCTGAAAGTGAATATAAAACAAGAGGGGATTCCTATGAGAGCAAATTTTATTCTAAATGGATCCCTACTTGATTAAAAATAGTGAGGAGAGGCGACTAACAAGCTACCAGGGTTCAAGAGGCGCTCTACTCCTTGATGGTCGACATGTTTCACGCCAGTGGCGTTTCTTCAGGACCGTGAGAAATGACTATCTACAGTGAATGGGGTGTGCAACATGCCCCGTAGCTAAAATAAAACTAATAATAGTGTGAGGATATTGCCTACTACTATAAGGATGAACAGGGTATTACCTGTTAGTACTGGGACGAACCTGCATATAAGGATAATGGAAAACAACACTTGGTTATAAATCTAAAAGTAGATTGCCCAACAAGGTGCAAGCCGCATTGTGAAACAAGAAAAACAGGGGGGAGGGCCCCTGTAATAGTTCAGTAAAGGCACAATGCAAGCGGTAACGAGAATGATTATTCATAAACCGCGAGTTAAAAATACATATTACTTGAGTAGCAACATACAGATGGAAATAGATTAAGACAGCAATGAACAAGTATCCTGGTAATAAAGTGATATCTGGTGTATATCATCATTGGTGCTTAAGTGAGGAGTTGTGAAGTAAGCAATCTCCAACTCACCTAATAAGTATCAGAATGACGCCCCATCTGTTACAGCACTAAATAAAGACATCTGTAGTAGGATGTCTAGTCATGGTGGAAAAAACAACAAAAACAGATGGAGGGGGTTAAACTTCAAGAAAGGTTTATATAAATCTATAATGTATTGACCAAACACACATAGTCAGCCCGTCTCGTTGCAACAGTAGCGGGTAAGACAAGCGAACTGGCAGTACGTAGGGATGGTCACAGAACATGCCCCTGGCCAGTTTCCCAAGACCCGACACAAGGTGCGGGAATGATGCGGGCAAAAGTCCCACCGAGAAAACCGAAGTAAGTGCTGCGGTGCTGTCCCTGATCTCGTGTGTGACAGACATCCGCACACATCCACGCCCCATGCGGGGCCCACAAAGATAAGAGTCCATAACGGGTCCAAAAGGGGGCAGGCACAGTACATCCACAAACCCCCACTGTCAACAATCCAGTCGCTTACCTGTACTCAGTCGCTGTAGAGTGCAGGCAACTTGTAGAGTTTAGATAATACTCACCCGCTTCCGCTAGAAGCCGCGCTAAACACCTACCCCTTCGTGCTGCAACCGGGATGGTGCCGAACGGTCAGAAATGCTCTGTTCTTATGCTCCAAATGGAGCTTCATTAAGGGCTGGCGGGAAGCTAATCGGCCCCAGCTGCTGCCACGGCATGTCATGTGACTTACTCAAAAGTGAGGTGAGCATCCTGTTAGAGTTTCGGCCATCTTGGAACGGTTGCATGTAAAGGTGTGGGAGAAGTCTCCCTAGTTAACTAATGGGATCTAAAAATGTAAAAATAGCCTAATGGAAAAGGAAACCACGCAAAAGGTAACCGGTGAGCTTACTTGTGCATAAACCCCGCGTGTGGTTATAATTGTATCATAACGTGTAACCTTCCAGAATAGTGAAGGCAGTAAATGCATGTCGGCCATCTTAGAGTGGCTGGTGGTACATAATAAACTAATAGATCCAATCTATTCCAATACCGACTTGGAGAGCAGGTATGCAGGGTATATCATTTTCACCGCTCCCTATTAACATATTGCTGAATAAGCTGGTGTTATATTTATAATGATGTGGCTAATTCAGTTTTATGTTGAATATTACGTTAAAACAAAGAACTCCAAGGTATATGTCATCGTTTAACCCCAGATGGTCTAGCCCTAGTCGATGCACCCATTGTTGCTCTATCTTGAATAGAGCTGCCTGCGTGATGCGTGGGTGTGCCTCCAGAATTAGCCAGTGTAAACTCTCCGGGGTATGATTTTGTTCCTTGAAATGTGTGTAGAGTTTGGTAGTGGTTTTCAGGCAACGAATGTTGCTTTTATGTTCAGAAATCCTGTTTTTACAGGCCGCATGGTCATACCCACATATTTTTTATCGCAAGGGCAAGTCAGTAAATAAATGCACTGAGATGTGTTGCAGTTAGTGTGGGTGTATATCTTCCAAGTGAAGGTATCTGTTAACGTTATCTCTTTGGTATGTTTAGTTTGAGGACATGCTGCACAAGAGCCACAGGGATAGTGGCCCTGAACCGGAGGGAGGTTCCATAAGGTTCTTTGTCTGCTTCTGTTGGATGACTTGGGTCGTGTATGTACCAGCATATCTTTTAAGTTGCTTGTGCGTTTAAAAGCGAACCTTGGTTTAGAGATCTCGAGAGATCCTGTATTCAGGATATTCCAGTGTTTGTTTATGATTTTCTTTAGTCTGTTAGAACCTGGTGTGAATGAAGTCACACATGTTAAGATGTCACTGGGTTCTTTTTGTATTACTTCTAGCAAGGCCTCTCTGTTGTTATTCCTTGCTTTCTTTCGGGATTTCTCAATTTTACGTGGAGGATAATGTCTCTCAATCAGGTTATTCCTCAGTGACTCTGCCTCAATCTTGTAATCTTTGACATCACTGCAATTTCTCCTGATCCGGAGAAATTGCCCAAATGGCAAGTTGTCCCTCAATGCTCGTGGGTGATGGCTATTATAAGATAACAAGCTGTTCCTATCTGTAGGTTTTTTATACAGGGAAGTTTGAAGGTGACCCCCTAGGATGCTAATCTTAAGGTCAAGGAACGGTATACTAGTGCCTGAGATAGACCTCGTAAACCTTAGGTATTCATTCTTCGTATTGACCCAATTACAAAATTCCTCGCAGGTATTCAGGTCACCCCTCCAGAAGACCAGGATGTCATCGATATATCTTTTCCACAGGCTCAAGTGTTGTAGGTAGGGGTTACTCTGATGGTAGATTACTTCCTCCTCAAATGCCGCCATATAGAGGCAGGCTACACTAGGAGTGAAGGTACTCTCCATAGAAGTACCTTGAGCCTGATGGAATAGTTGGCTCTTGAATTCGAAAAAATTCTCAGTCAAAGCAAGAGTGGCACACTGCATGACAAGAGTCACGGGTGTTGGTGACGACCACTCAATCTGATTCAATGCTGTCTCTATAACGGTGAGTGTTGCCCTTTGTGGTATGTTAGTGTAAAGCTGTTCAACGTCTAATGTAAGAAGCAAGTCAATGTCTCTTGTGGCTCCTATTTCTCCCATTATACGAAGTATGTCTGTCGTATCCCTCACGTATGACGGGGTTTGTTTCACCAAGGGTTGGAGAAAGTGATCACAAAAAATGGAAAGCGGTTCGAGAATGGAACCTATTCCTGAGACAATAGGTCTCCCCGGAATGGGTGTCGTGCCCTTATGGATTTTCGGGAGGGTGTAAAAGTAGGGAGTGCGTGGTTCCTTAGTAATGAGGAACTCAGCTTCTCTCCTACTCAACCATCCATTAGTTTCTGCCTCAAAGACCATGGTTGCTATCTCCGTGGTCAGTCTAGTTGTTGGATTCACCGTGATGGGAGTATAGAATTTCTTGTTGTTCAATTGACGGTGGCATTCCTGTTCATAATCCGTTGTGGATTGTATGACAGTAGCACCACCTTTATCTGCTTGTTTAATAGTAATACTGACGTCATCGGCGAGAGCCTTGGCCGCCAGTCTTTCGTCTTTCGATAAATTGTTGAAGGGGAGTACACAACTTGTATTTTGGAGTTCTTTAAGAACAGCTTGTTCAAATGTTAGAACTTCTACAGGCACCATGCTGCTATTAGGGGTAAAGGTGGATGGATTTCTTAACCCAGAATCTTGTCGGACAGGCGAAGGTTTGTCCTGAAAAAATGCCCTCAGACGGATCTTTCTAAAAAAATCCTGTATCTCACTGAGATCTCTGAATTTATCCATTTTCGGAGTGGGGACGAAACCGAGTCCTTTCTCTAGGACTTTCACGTCTGTCTCAGATAACCCGCGGTGTGATAGATTAACCACTAAGGTTTTTTGTTCTGTGTTTTGCTCCGTGTGTCCATTGAGCTCTGCTGGTTGTCTAGCCATTGGACCGTTTTCTGCCCGCCTCTTCTGTTGCGCCCTTTTCCTCTGCCCCAACCTCTGCCTAAAAAAGGCTGATTGCTAGAGGGGAAGAATTGTGGTGCGCCTTGAGGATACATCGGGAAGGGCCAGTATGGTGGAGGTGGGCCCTGAAAGTTAGGGATGTTATAGTTTGGAAAATTCGGACGATTTCTTCTTCTCTGTTTGTTTTCTCACCAACTGCCTGTGCTCGAATCACTGCTAGACGAACCCCTTCTGGTGTTCTCTGTGCTATCATCTGAGGAATAGCTGTCATTTGTAGAGGTATAGTCTGATCTCAAATAAGGATATACTTTTTCTTTCTCGAATTTTTGTATATCTTTCTGCAATTTGTTTACCTTTTGTTTCATGAGATACTCTTTTTGTTCAGCTATCTCATTGTTGAGTTCATTAAGTTTGGATTTAAATTGGGTTATCTGGATGGTGGTTTTAAGAGACCCCTCAGCAATTTGTATCCGTATTAAGAGAGCGTCTGCTAATCTCTTAGCTGTGTTGATGATCAAGATGAGCCAATCCCTGGTGCACTTCCATGGCTTGGCAGTTCGGTCTGGACTGTTCCCATGAGGCACAGGGTCAAGACTGATTTGCATATGGCTATGTCTGAACTGGGGTGGCGTGGTGAAGCAAAATAACGATGGATTAAACCCAGATCTGTGACTGGGGGTGAATGTTTGCCAATGTGCAGCATTCCGTCCATCATCTTGTGTGTTTTGCATTTCGCCCTAAGTGGGAAGGGTATGCCCAGACGTGGGTCCTGTGCTCACTACGCCACTGGAGTCAAGCTATCCTGGCTGATGAAGGCTGATAGCCTGAAACCGGTCCTAGGATGCTTGATTCCGGTCCAGGGAAGACATGGCTTGGCAGTTCGGTCTGGACTGTTCCCATGAGGCACAGGGTCAAGACTGATTTGCATATGGCTATGTCTGAACTGGGGTGGCGTGGTGAAGCAAAATAACGATGGATTAAACCCAGATCTGTGACTGGGGTGAATGTTTGCCAATGTGGAGCATTCCGTCCATCATCTTGTGTGTTTTGCATTTCGCCCTAAGTGGGAAGGGTATGCCCAGACGTGGGTCCTGTGCTCACTACGCCACTGGAGTCAAGCTATCCTGGCTGATGAAGGCTGATAGCCTGAAACCGGTCCTAGGATGCTTGATTCCTGGATGGATTTAGGCCCAGATCTCTGTACTGGGGTGAATGTATGACATTGTTCTGCATTCTGTCCATCAATTGTTGTTTTTGCATTTGTCACCCCGAGTGGGACGGGTATGCCCAGACGTGTGTCCCGTGCTCTCCATGCCACTGGAATCAAGCTATCCTGGCTGAAGAGGGGTGAAACCCCGAAACCGGTCCTAGGATGCTTGTTTCCAGTCCAGGGAGGACCTGGCTTGGCAGTTCGGGCTGGACTGTTCCCATGAGGCACAGGGTCAAGACTGATTTGCATATGGCTGGGTTCAAACTGGAATGGCATGGTGAGCAAAAAAACAATGGATTTAGGCCCAGATCTCTGTACTGGGGTGAATGTATGACATTATTCTGCATTCTGTCCATCAATTGTTGTTTTTGCATTTGTCACCCCGAGTGGAACGGGTATGCCCAGACGTGGGTCCCGTGCTCTCCATGTCACTGGAATCAAGCTATCCTGGCTGAAGAGGGGTGAAACCCCGAAACCGGTCCTAGGATGCTCGTTTCCAGTCCAGGGAGGACCTGGCTTGGCAGTTCGGGCTGGACTGTTCCCATGAGGCACAGGGTCAAGACTGATTTGCATATGGCTGGGTTCAAACTGGAATGGCATGGTGAGCAAAAAAACGATGGATTTAGGCCCCGATCTCTGTACTGGGGTGAATGTATGACATTGTTCTGCATTCTGTCCATCAATTGTTGTTTTTGCATTTGTCACCCCGAGTGGGACGGGTATGCCCAGACGTGGGTCCCGTGCTCTCCATGGCACTGGAATCAAGCTATCCTGGCTGAAGAGGGGTGAAACCCCGAAACCGGTCCTAGGATGCTTGTTTCCAGTCCAGGGAGGACCTGGCTTGGCAGTTCGGGCTGGACTGTTCCCATGAGGCACAGGGTCAAGACTGATTTGCATATGGCTGGGTTCAAACTGGAATGGCATGGTGAGCAAAAAAACGATGGATTTAGGCCCAGATCTCTGTACTGGGGTGAATGTATGACATTGTTCTGCATTCTGTCCATCAATTGTTGATTTTGCATTTGTCACCCCGAGTGGGACGGGTATGCCCAGACGTGGGTCCCGTGCTCTCCATGCCACTGGAATCAAGCTATCCTGGCTGAAGAGGGGTGAAACCCCGAAACCGGTCCTAGGATGCTTGTTTCCAGTCCAGGGAGGACCTGGCTTGGCAGTTCGGGCTGGACTGTTCCCATGAGGCACAGGGTCAAGACTGATTTGCATATGGCTGGGTTCAAACTGGAATGGCATGGTGAGCAAAAAAACGATGGATTTAGGCCCAGATCTCTGTACTGGGGTGAATGTATGACATTGTTCTGCATTCTGTCCATCAATTGTTGTTTTTGCATTTGTCACCCCAAGTGGGACGGGTATGCCCAGACGTGGGTCCCGTGCTCTCCATGCCACTGGAATCAAGCTATCCTGGCTGAAGAGGGGTGAAACCCCGAAACCGGTCCTAGGATGCATGTTTCCAGTCCAGGGAGGACCTGGCTTGGCAGTTCGGGCTGGACTGTTCCCATGAGGCACAGGGTCAAGACTGATTTGCATATGGCTAGGTTCAAACTGGAATGGCATGGTGAGCAAAAACGATGGATTTAGGCCCAGATCTCTGTACTGGGGTGAATGTATGACATTGTTCTGCATTCTGTCCATCAATTGTTGTTTTTGCATTTGTCACCCCGAGTGGGACGGGTATGCCCAGACGTGGGTCCCGTGCTCTCCATGCCACTGGAATCAAGCTATCCTGGCTGAAGAGGGTGAAACCCGAAACCGGTCCTAGGATGCTTGTTTCCAGTCCAGGGAGGACCTGGCTTGGCAGTTCGGGCTGGACTGTTCCCATGAGGCACAGGGTCAAGACTGATTTGCATATGGCTAGGTTCAAACTGGAATGGCATGGTGAGCAAAAAACGATGGATTTAGGCCCAGATCTCTGTACTGGGGTGAATGTATGACATTGTTCTGCATTCTGTCCATCAATTGTTGTTTTTGCATTTGTCACCCCGAGTGGGACGGGTATGCCCAGACGTGGGTCCAGTGCTCTCCATGCCACTGGAATCAAGCTATCCTGGCTGAAGAGGGGTGAAACCCCGAAACCGGTCCTAGGATGCTTGTTTCCAGTCCAGGGAGGACCTGGCTTGGCAGTTCGGGCTGGACTGTTCCCATGAGGCACAGGGTCAAGACTGATTTGCATATGGCTGGGTTCAAACTGGAATGGCATGGTGAGCAAAAAAACGATGGATTTAGGCCCAGATCTCTGTACTGGGGTGAATGTATGACATTGTTCTGCATTCTGTCCATCAATTGTTGTTTTTGCTGTTATCTTATAATAGCCATCACCCACGAGCATTGAGGGACAACTTGCCATTTGGGCAATTTCTCCGGATCAGGAGAAATTGCAGTGATGTCAAAGATTACAAGATTGAGGCAGAGTCACTGAGGAATAACCTGATTGAGAGACATTATCCTCCACGTAAAATTGAGAAATCCCGAAAGAAAGCAAGGAATAACAACAGAGAGGCCTTGCTAGAAGTAATACAAAAAGAACCCAGTGACATCTTAACATGTGTGACTTCATTCACACCAGGTTCTAACAGACTAAAGAAAATCATAAACAAACACTGGAATATCCTGAATACAGGATCTCTCGAGATCTCTAAACCAAGGTTCGCTTTTAAACGCACAAGCAACTTAAAAGATATGCTGGTACATACACGACCCAAGTCATCCAACAGAAGCAGACAAAGAACCTTATGGAACCTCCCTCCGGTTCAGGGCCACTATCCCTGTGGCTCTTGTGCAGCATGTCCTCAAACTAAACATACCAAAGAGATAACGTTAACAGATACCTTCACTTGGAAGATATACACCCACACTAACTGCAACACATCTCAGTGCATTTATTTACTGACTTGCCCTTGCGATAAAAAATATGTGGGTATGACCATGCGGCCTGTAAAAAACAGGATTTCTGAACATAAAAGCAACATTCGTTGCCTGAAAACCACTACCAAACTCTACACACATTTCAAGGAACAAAATCATACCCCGGAGAGTTTACACTGGCTAATTCTGGAGGCACACCCACGCATCACGCAGGCAGCTCTATTCAAGATAGAGCAACAATGGGTGCATCGACTAGGGCTAGACCATCTGGGGTTAAACGATGACATACCTTGGAGTTCTTTGTTTTAACGTAATATTCAACATAAAACTGAATTAGCCACATCATTAAAAATATAACACCAGCTTATTCAGCAATATGTTAATAGGGAGCGGTGAAAATGATATACCGTGCATACCTGCTCTCCAAGTCGGTATTGGAATAAATTGGATCTATTAGTTTATTATGTACCACCAGCCACTCTAAGATGGCCGACATGCATTTACTGCCTTCACTATTCTGGAAGGTTACACGTTATGATACAATTATAACCACACGCGGGGTTTATGCACAAGTAAGCTCACCGGTTACCTTTTGCGTGGTTTCCTTTTCCATTAGGCTATTTTTACATTTTTAGATCCCATTAGTTAACTAGGGAGACTTCTCCCACACCTTTACATGTAACCGTTCCAAGATGGCCGACACTCTAACAGGATGCTCACCTCACTTTTGAGTAAGTCACATGACACGCCGTGGCAGCAGCTGGGGCCGATTAGCTTCCCGCCAGCCCTTAATGAGGCTCCATTTGGAGCATAAGAACAGAGCATTTCTGACCGTTCGGCACCATCCCGGTTGCAGCACGAAGGGGTAGGTGTTTAGCGCGGCTTCTAGCGGAAGCGGGTGAGTATTATCTAAACTCTACAAGTTGCCTGCACTCTACAGCGACTGAGTACAGGTAAGCGACTGGATTGTTGACAGTGGGGGTTTGTGGATGTACTGTGCCTGCCCCCTTTTGGACCCGTTATGGACTCTTATCTTTGTGGGCCCCGCATGGGGGCGTGGATGTGTGCGGATGTCTGTCACACACGAGATCAGGGACAGCACCGCAGCACTTACTTCGGTTTTCTCGGTGGGACTTTTGCCCGCATCATTCCCGCACCTTGTGTCGGGTCTTGGGAAACTGGCCAGGGGCATGTTCTGTGACCATCCCTACGTACTGCCAGTTCGCTTGTCTTACCCGCTACTGTTGCAACGAGACGGGCTGACTGTGTGTGTTTGGTCAATACATTATAGATTTATATAAACCTTTCTTGAGGTTTAACCCCCTCCATCTGTTTTTGTTGTTTTTCCCACCATGACTAGACATCCTACTACAGATGTCTTTATTTAGTGCTGTAACAGATGGGGCGTCATTCTGATACTTATTAGGTGAGTTGGAGATTGCTTACTTCACCACTCCTCACTTAAGCACCAATGATGATATACACCAGATATCATTTAATACCAGGATACTTGTTCATTGCTGTCTTAATCTATTTCCATCTGTATGTTGCTACTCAAGTAATATGTATTTTTAACTCGCGGTTTATGAATAATCATTCTCGTTACCGCTTGCATCGTGCCTTTACTGAACTATTACAGGGGGCCCTTTCCCCCCCTCCCCCCCCTGTTTTTCTTGTTTCACAATGCGGCTTGCACCTTGTTGGGCAATCTACTTTTAGATTTATAACCAAGTGTTGTTTTCCATTATCCTTATATGCAGGTTCGTCCCAGTACTAACAGGTAATACCCTGTTCATCCTTATAGTAGTAGGCAATATCCTCACACTATTATTAGTTTTATTTTAGCTATGGGGCATGTTGCACACCCCATTCACTGTAGATAGTCATTTCTCACGGTCCTGAAGAAACGCCACTGGCGTGAAACATGTCGACCATCAAGGAGTAGAGCGCCTCTTGAACCCTGGTAGCTTGTTAGTCGCCTCTCCTCACTATTTTTAATCAAGTAGGGATCCATTTAGAATAAAATTTGCTCTCATAGGAATCCCCTCTTGTTTTATATTCACTTTCAGCACATCTACACTCACACTAGGTCCCTTACACCCACGGCACCCTTACGGCAGGAACAAAAGATCTCCGGCAAAGAGCCCCTCTATGGGTGCCCGTCGGGTATTGCAGCGCCGACCCGACGAGGAGCAGACCCATATGATGAAGCATGACACCTAGCTTGCTGGGTGTGTGAGGGCCTTAGTTCCAAAAGGAGGAATTCCCCTCCTTTTTGGGTGCCTGGGACACTACCTGCATATTGAGGAACTGCATACCTCTTTTTTGCGTTCCTGGTTACTTACCTCGGGTGGTTCCTTGGGGCCCCGGCACTTCTATGTCTTCTGGGTATAGTCTTGACTGGAGTCGTGGTTCGCATACCACTATTTTAGTATATGGCTTGGTCTCCCCGTGGCGACCACTGTGTATTTGTGCTACTTACCTGTTTCTATTGAAAAGTATTGTGCGCATTGTGTACATCTCCGGCTAGAAGATACCTGTATGTGTTAGAGAGTGTCTTATAATAAATACATATTTTTTATAAATACACTGTGTGGTTCTTTTTCACTTAATCCATATCAATAAGATTATGCTCTGGTAAAAGAAGCCGCTTTACACTCCTTCTGGACTAAGCCTAAAGGCTGCTCTCCACAGCTACCACTTAGAGAGCTTTATAAAGGTTGTCTAAGACCACTAAAATCACCATAAGGGTTGCTTGGTTTGGTGCAGGGTACCCACTTACATAAGTGTGCACCATATACAAAGCCAGCTTCTCACAATAATCCTTACCAGACAAACTATAACTGCCTGAACGCTTGATCCTTGTAGACAGAAAAGGCCAACTTAGTTCTATTCCTACATCACTGCTCTGACATTCAATACCAAACATCAACCACAGTGTAAAAACACCTAAGGAATAGTCGTTAGCCAGCCAGTCGAGTCCAACATCAGTGCCAAATAATTTCATCCCTAAACATAGTCACTTATCACCAGTGGGGGATTTAAAAAAAAAAAAAAACAAACAGCCCCACCAACATTAGTAGACATACAAGACCAAACACAGGGCATTTCAAGACGGGTCAGATTAATGCTCACTCGGCAATAAAACACACCCTTGAAATATGAAATGTGATCTAGTCAAAGAATGCCACATATGTGGCATAAGAAACACTGTTTACCACCAAAGCCCCCTTGTATTGGATACTCCCTCCAGCATTCAGGTAATTAACAAAGACAATACGGCAGAGAAGAATAAACTGGAATGAACCACTGAAGACTTTTATCGTCTATGTCATCGGATCTTCCTTTGAAGACTTTACTGCATTTATATCTACAAATACAAACGCTTCCTTCCTCCTACACTTGGTCTACTGCGGTCCAGGACAACCAAGCCTTTCTTGGGAAATCACTAACCTAGCCCTGTAAATATAATCCCTATGCCATCTTTTGTGCTGTAGATTTTAACCAATACGGTAATTGTACTACACATACAGCTAGCCCCACCTTAGGTCTAGTGTTCACCTGTGGCATAGCCCAAATGCAGCTCTCATTAACAAAGCAAGGAGCAAAGAGTTACCCAAGAAATGGCACAACCCAAAAGTCAGGGACATGAACTTAAAAGCAATTGAAAAAAGTCTAACATCCAAAAGAATAAACGTAAATACAAATCCCAATTGTACAGGTACATAGAGGAGCTTAAAGACTAAAAAGGCCTACTTTGCAACGTGCATTTTAGACATACTGAACTATACCAGTGAACTTTTCATAATCTTCAGCGAGATCACTGAACCAAACTCAGCCAGAAATACCTTAATTGTAACTGCTAAAAGTAAATCTTCAACTTGTTACAGGCTTAGATTGTTAAAATGAAACAAGTTACTTACCTGTACACTATGGTTCACCAGTATTGATATCTTTCATAGATTCACCTGCTTGCATCTTCCCCGTCGTCATGGTGGGAGTCTCACGGTAAAGGAAATAAATAGCAGTAAAAAGAAAAAACTGCCTAGATACCATAGATAAGCATAGACTTTGGTAGCCCAGTACCATCATTATGTGGTCCAAATGCCAGCCAATGAGACGCCAGCCCTGAGATCACACTCCCCAGCAGAGCCACCATACCTCAGATTTCCAGTCCAGAGTGAGAGCCAAGGAAGTAATCAGAGATAAAAAAGTGGTCTACCTGAGAAACGGGGAGGCGGGCGGGTCGCATGTGAAGCTATGAAAGATATCAATACTGGAGAACCATAGTGTACAGGTAAGTAACTTGTTTCTTCTCCAGTATTGAATCTTTCATAGATTCACATGCTTGTATCAGAATAGAAAGCAGTACTCTTACAAGTAAGCGTTTCCAGGAAAGCACCCTTTTTTCTAAGGCTCTGCTTCCTGTTTGTGAGGTTAATAAATATCCTCTAGAAGAGAAAACAGATTGTATGCTTCGACATGTATCATACCACCATATAGTACGCAAATTTCCATGACATATAGTAAAAAACTATTCAATGTAGCATTAGGAAAAGACATTCACATGAAAAAAGAGCCATTTTTTAGAGAAAACATTATCAGGTAAATACCTTAATGAAACAGATGACGTAGCACAGCTTGTCCCACTGCTGAATCTGCCTTCCAAGTTGTGTCCAGACAGTAGTGCTTGGTAAACGTGTGAACATTCTTCCACGTTGCCGCTCTGCAAATATCCGGAAGAGATACTCCCACAAACAATGCAGCTGAGGTCGCCATTTTTCTGGTTGAGTGAGCTCGAACCGTCGAGCGTAAAGGACTTCCGGCTTTCTTGTGACACAAAGTAATGGCTGATGTTATCCATCTGGATATGCTAGTCCTTGATAAAGCCAAACCTTTCCTGGGACCAGCAAACGCTATTAACAACTGGCTGGTCTTTCGAAAGGACTTTTTCTTATCAATATAAAATTTCAAACATCTCTTGAGATCTAATGTGTGCAACGATTTTTCTGCTGCAGACGATGGGTTTTTAAAATATGTGAGAAGAACAATAGGTTCATTGAGGTGAAAATCCGAAGGGACTTTCGGAATGAATTTAGGATTCGTTCGTAAGACCACCTTGTCTGTCTTGAATTGAAGGAAAGGTTCTGTGATGGAAAAAGCCTGAATTTCACTGACCCTTCTCGCTGACGTCAGAGCCAGGAGTAGGGCTACTTTCCAAGATACAAACTGCAGCTCAGCTTTGTGAATCGGTTCGAACGGTGGTTTCATAAGTTGTGCCAAGACTGTGTTCAACTGCCATGGAACTGATGGATGTCTAATTGGAGGGAAAACTCTGAATAATCCTTTTAAGAACTCCTTTATCACTCTCTGCGACCAAAGAGATGGATGATTTGGTTTCCTGCGATACCTTGAAATGGCAGCCAGATGCACTTTGACTGATGCATGAGAAAGGCCTGCCTTGGCCAGATGCAATAGGTAAGGGAGAACCTGCTCCGGAGAAGAATGCAAGGGGTGAAGAGATTGTGTCAAACACCATTGGCAAAACCTTTTCCACTTCGCTATATAGGTTTTATTTGTGGAAACTGCACGAGAGTGAGAGAGAATATCCCGGCATTCTTCATTAATGTTCAAGGATTGAAATTCGTGCTCATGAGGTTCCATGCCGACAAGTTCAGTGAGGCCAACTGGGGATGAAGAACTTGCCCCTTGTTCATGGAGATCAAATCCTGGATTAGAGGAAACTGCACTCTGGGAGTTGCTGATAAGTGGAGAAGCTCCGAAAACCAGAATTGTCTCTGCCATGCCGGGGCTATCAGAATTAAGTGACACGGTTCCCATCTCATCTTTCTGAGCACCTTTGGGATCAGCGGGAATGGGGGAAATGCATATGCGAACATCCCTGTCCAACGGAGCTGAAGGGCATTCCTCCAAGATCCTGGCTGAGGGAATCTGCTTGCAAACTGTTTGCACTTTTTGTTGCTTCGATTGGCAAACAAGTCCAGCGGTGGAGTGCCCCACAAGCGAAAAATTCGAATGAGCTGATCCTGATTCAGTTCCCATTCGTGACAAACACTTGCTGATCTGCTCAGCGAATCTGCTCTTATGTTGTGTATTCCGGGAACATGTTGAACTTGCAGGGAGATATTGTGTACTAGAAGCCAATTCCAGATTTTTTGAGCTTGCATTGATAGGGGCTTTGATCTTGTTCCTCCCTGTTTAATTAAATAAAACATCGTTGTTGTACTGTCTGTTATGACTAGAACTGTAGAATTGTGAATCCTGGGGAGAAAGGCTTGGAGACCCAAGAACACCACTTTTAGCTCCAATAGGTTGATGTGTAATTGAGCCTCTTGTCTGCTCCAATGTCCTTGGATCTCTAGGTTTTGAAGATGCGCTCCCCATCCCTGCAATGATGCATCTGTTGTCATTATATAACTGGGAGTTTTTGGTTCGAAGATTAGCCCTTCTGATAAGTTCTGTCTTATTCCCCACCATGACAGCGCCTCCTTTATTTGAGGATTGATGAGGATCCGATCCTCGAAAGAACCTTGATGTTGCACCCATTGAAGGTCTAGAAGTTCTTGTAGAGGCCGCATGCGAAGTCGACAATTTGGAACTAAGGGGATGCAGGATGACATCATCCCCAACAAGGATTTGAATATTCTTACTGAAGTGGACTTTCTTTTCTTTAGTTGCGACGTAAGCTTCAGAATCTTTCGGATGCGTTCCTCTGAAGGGTACGCTTTTGCTTCTCTGGTTTGTAATAACGCCCCTAGAAATTGAAGAGACTGGGACGGAGTTAGATAGGATTTTTCCGTGTTTATTCGTAATCCCAGAGACTGGAAGAGATTCATGCAACATTCCAAGGATTGCCTCTGTACGATGCGCCCTTTATGAACCAATCGTCCAGATATGGGTATATCTGATGACCCTGCTGCCTCAGAAACACTGCCACAGGCGCCATGCATTTCGTGAACACTCTTGGCGCGGATCGAAGACGAAGGGTTAACACTCTGAATTGGTAGTGGCGCCCCGCCACCGCGAATCTGAGATACCGTCTGTGACGTACGTGGATTGGAATATGGAAGTATGCATCTAATAGATCTAAGGATGCCATATATTCCCTTCTCCTCAACATCAGAATTTCTTGAAGAGATAGCATACGGAAGGATTGCTTCCTGATGAACTTGTTTAAGCCTCTGAGATCCATTACCTGTCTCCATTTGTTTGATTGTTTTTTCCTTATGAGGAAAAAATGCGAGTAGAATCCTTTCCCTCGCTGTTGAAGAGGGACTTCCTCTATTGCTCCTTTTACCAAAAGAGACAGAATTTCTGCCTTAAGGGCCGAGAGATGGTGCTGTTTTCTGTGAATGGGAGGACGGTCTGGAGATTTGTAGAGGAACTCTAGGGTGTGGCCTTGACGAATTATGTCTAATACCCATCTGTCCGATGTTATAGACATCCATTGGTGGAGATAGGAAGAAAGGTAATGCGTCTGATGGAGGCTGTGGGATGACGAGGTGGTTGGCGCCTTGGAATTGTCACTGTCGTCGATTGGTGTCCTGTAATTTTCCTCTTGTCGATTGCTTTCGTCTCGATTGTTGCTGGTAAGACGAATTTGAGGATCGAAATTGCTGAGTATTTGTATACTGACGATACCCTTGTTGATGGTACGTCTGGTATCTATTGGACTGATAGGACGATCTTTGTTGAAACTGTCCTCTTGATCCTCTGCCACGAAAGGAGTGAAATCTGCCCTGTTTCAGTGAACCTAATGCCCTCGCCGTATCCGTATCTTTCTTAATACCCTGCAGGGCATCATCCACATGGCTGTCAAATAAATTTTCTCAGTCGAAGGGCATGTCTGCTATCTTAGTCTGCACTTCCGGCCTAAATGATGTAGCCTTAAGCCATCCCTGCCTGTGAAGTGCTATGGCTCCTGTCATTTGTCTGAACGCTACCGCTGATATATCCATGGCTATGTCTATGGATTCCGAAGCAGCTCTAGCTCCATCTTGTAAAATTAGTGTAGCTTCCT
The DNA here is from genome assembly GCA_963921515.1 of Calotriton arnoldi. Classification (NCBI taxonomy): domain Eukaryota; kingdom Metazoa; phylum Chordata; class Amphibia; order Caudata; family Salamandridae; genus Calotriton; species Calotriton arnoldi. The sequence goes on along the minus strand of CAWUFW010000201.1, from coordinate 674,029 downwards.
CCTTCTTGTCCTCCGGCAGATGTGATAAAAGAGGAGCTATATCCGACCACATTTGCCTGTTGAAACTGCTAATTATGGTAAGCGCATTTGATGCTTTAATAGAAGCTGCTGCCATGACTGCAAAGCGTTTGCCTGTACCATCAAGTTTCCTTCCTTCTTTGTCAGGGGGAGCTGAACATGTAGCCGATGGATTCTTTGATCGTCTTTGTGCAGCTTGCATCACCACAGACTCTGGTCGGGGATGTCCAATAAGACATGCCGGGGAGGTTTCTGGAGCCCAGTATTTCTTCTCTATTCTGGGAACCGAGGCTGCGACAGAAGCTGGATTCTTCATAATCTTCAACCCCTCTTCCCATATATGTTTCACCATGGGGATTGTCCTTATTGATTTCCTAGAAGACTCTTTGAAATCATATAGGAAACACTCCGTTTCCTTAACTGATAGAGGGAGATCAAACCTCTTAGAAGCCTTTTCCATGAGCTCATGGAATCCCATGATGTCCTCCGGTGGAGATGTCGCCGGGGAGGGTGACGGCGATGGAGAAGAAGGGATAATGTATTTGTCCCATTCATCCCCCACAGGATCATCTTGGCTCAGTTCTCCCTCCTCTGGTTGGTCTTCAACCTCGCTGTCAGCTAAGTCATCTCTGATGGTAATGACTCTTGGAGAGAGCACCTTCTGCACCGGAGGCAGAGGCTGCTTAACCGGAACTTGTGCAACCGGTTGCTGCTTACTTGTAACGCCCAAAGAAGAGGTATTGGCTTCAGGGAAGCGCCGATAGTAATCGTTGATCATGCTCCTGAGATCCGATACCAGTGATAGAGGCATGGACACAGACTCCTCTCTGACACCAGGTGCGTTATCCTCCTCCTCCTCGTAATCGGCGGATTGCTGGAAAGACCAATATCTCTTTGAACCAGATAGAGGTCGATCTTTAAAAGAGAAATCCTCTTCCACTTCCTGGTATTCCTCCTCATCAGTATCTAGACTTTTGATTTTCAGCTGAGAAGGGCTGTATGCGACTTCGTCTGTACTCTCCTCTTCAGACCCCTGCATCTCCAGAAGGTTTGACGGAGGCAGCGGAGAAATTTTTGTCCAAGAGGTGAATTTTACATTGCTTGATCTCTCCGTCGACGAGCCCGTCGACGGTGGCAACCTTCTAATGGAAATCGTCATCAGCGATCTTCTCATTGGAGATTTAAAAGTCATCGTCGACGGGGCGATCGTCGACGGGATCGACGGCGGTGTCACCAAAGTAGTCGTCGACGGTGTGGTCGACGAGCCAACCGTCGACGGTGTCGTCTTCGTAATCGCCGTCGACGAGGACGACGTAACTGTCGTCGTCGACGTTGTCGTCGGCGTCGTCAACGGAATGGTCGCAGATACTCTTTTCTTCCTCGACTGATCCGACGACGGAGCCCTCGTCTCTGAGGACTTTTTAACAGAAGTATGAGGCAGAGAAGAAGATGACTCCTTTTCCTTTGATTTACTGATTTTTTTAATCAGTTTTCGCCTCAGAAGCTCCTCCTTTGCGTTTGGAAGAGGAGTGAGCCTTAGAATCATCCTCAGATTCAGAATCTGAAGTGGCCTTTTTCTTCTGGAGCCACAATAACAGACGTGCCTCTCTATCCTTAAGTGTCTTAGCTGAAAAAGTCCCACAATGTTTGCACACCTTAGGGACGTGCTTTGGATAGAGGCAGAGTGAGTCTATTAAGAATTCATTCTGATATTAGGTTGTTTTCTTGCCTTTAAATGATGAAAAACTGAGCAACGCCCTCCGACAGCGAATGTCTACTCTTCTGTTTCATTGACATTCATTTAGCAAAACATGCAACATTGAAGTTATGGCGAAAATCCTGTATTCCATGCGATCAGATGCAGCGTTTACCAGAGTATACCCTCCTTCTTATATCATTATCTGATCACTACTTCTTTCCCCCTAAAGTCTGGTTGCAGTGTTGCTTGTTTGGCTCTTAAAGTAATATGAATAGTCATTTTATCTGTATGCATGTTGCACAGTACACTGAAAAGCTCAAATGCATTTTGGATGTACCAGGTTTCAGTGGCTCATTGTACTTGTCCCCATTCATTCGTTTTAATGTTCCTGGGATATGCCCCCCCCCCCCGACCCGATTTCAACTGGTTCACCTTCTTTAATGGGAAGAACCTAAATTTTGGCATATATTAATGGAAATGACAAGTAAGGTGTACCAGGGAACATATTTGGCTGTGAAGTTGGGTTCAGGGTATTTTAGAACTGCAATTGACCTCACCCATCTGGACAACCAGAAATCTCAAAAATCAGAGCTGCATTAATGCAGAGTGGTCTTATTTTCCAGGCTTCCATCCGCCAACCACCTCCAGCTCCCAGGCACTCGCGGTGTCTTAATCTCAGACATGTGGGTCTGGTCTTTTTCTGCCAGTCCTATTTGCTAACTTATATACATGGTGCAAGGAAGAGGATGTGGCGTAACGTCCAGAGCTGCCGACTTTGGAACTGGGTGATAAGGTTCGAGTCTGGCATCTGCTCAACATCCTACGATTCTGGACAAATTACTTAATCTCCCTGTGCATGAAAGGAAAAAAAACGAATGTGTACTAGTGTATTGTAAATGGTGCTCCTGCAAAGCGCTCCAATACCTTTGGGTCGAGTTTGCGCTATATAAAATTGCAAGTATTTTTTTTTTTTTTTTAAAGTCCACCTTGCTGTATAACGGCTTTCTCCCGAGGGAGGAGGGTGGGTTCCATGTGAATCTATGAAAGCTTCCAACACTGGAGAAGTATAGTTACAGGTAAGTAACTTATTTCTTACTCCAGTATTGGAACTTTCATAGATTCACATGCTTAAATCAGAATAGCAAGCAGTTGATTGCACATTTACCATAGCCTTGACCAGCTTAACAGGAATATGCATCAATAAAATTTGCAAGTAATCACTAAACAATGTGACAACCACAATCATATCAATAACAATTAAGGAATAGATTCCTTTAAGCGTTAAAGTAAATGGTTTACCCTACGGAAATGTGATACAGAAGAAGAGGTAGGGGGTAGACAGGGGTGGCTCACCTTAATGGAATAGATGCCGAAGCACTGCTTGACCCACAGCCGTGTCGTTTAGAACTGCTGAATTCAGGCAGTAGTGTTGAATAAATATGTGTCTATTCTTCCACATTGCTGCACGGCACATCTCAGGAAGTGACACTCCCAGAACGAACGCTGCAGACGTAGACAGCACTCGTGGAGGGGGCTCGGACTCTTGAAGACAGTGGTCTGCCTGCTTTGTGATGGCAAAATTGTGTGGCACTTGCGATCCATCTAGAAATACTCTGCTTAGAGAGCAGGAACCCTTTCCCTGCGCACTGTATGCGACAAACAATTGAGAAGTCTTGCAAAAAGCTTGTGTCCTATGCAGATAACATTTTAGGCAACGCCTGACATCCAACGAGGGAAGAGCCCTCTCTTTTTGAATGTCAATTTTAGCCCAGGAGGTGGGTTTTTAGGCTCTGATACACTCTTAGAAGGCTGTTCTCTCCTATGAGACCCTTTCTTGCTCTCTGTGGAAACATCGTGAGAGGATTTCTTAGCACATTTGGCATTGGGATCCTTATCAGAGTGCGAGGAATCCCTTTCCCATTTGAGGGAAATTCTTGAGCAGGTAGACTGCTCACTCTCAGTCTGACACAGGATCAGTACCTGGTTTTCACCTTCTGGAGCCAAATAAGAAGCTGTCCCTCACGGTCTCTAAGAGCTTTGTTTGAAAAAGTGCAACAAATTTTGCGGTCTGACGCCTTATGGGCTGGATATAAACAGTAAATGCACTTTTTATGAGGGTCTTCCACCTATAGACTCTTCTTTAAACAGGTGACAAACTCTCTGAAGAGAGCCTTTCTTGCCTTGTCTGACATGCAAAGTCAGAGCTGGTGGAAAACAACAGATATAAAGAGTAGAATATATATATCTGCTTGAAATATAAATCAATAAAGTCGCTTCGCTGAAGGATGAAGTCCAGAAATCTTCTTTAGGTGTGAAAAGCTGAGCAGAGCTTAGAGGAGACTCCCTAGCACAACGTGCGGTAGAAAATCGGAGGTACTGAGCTTCTCTCTGGAGTGTTCTAAAGGGTAATTCATGCTGATTGGTTATGGCAAAGTTTGGTCTCTTTTTTAATAGTGACTATGATACATTAATAAACTAAGAGGCCCAGGACTTTTCTAGTCTATACACATCAGTCTACTACTACTACAACTACTATTTTAAAGTACATGGGACTCCCATCATGATGACGGGGAATGATTCAAGCATGTGAATCTATGAAAGTTCCAATACTGGATTAACTGTCAAAAACAAGAATGTAGGTGGAGGGGAAACTATGATAATAATGTAAAAGAAAAATATAAATCTCTGCTGGCAAATTATAAAAAGCTTATAATGAAGGAAAAATCACAGTACTTTAATAATTCCATTGAAAAAGCCTGTTGCACCTCCAAAGCCCTTTTTCAAGCCGTCTCCAAACTCTCCTCTTTGGCGATAAGGAATGTGGGAAATATGAATCCGGATTTCTGTCATTCTCTAGCTTCATTCTTTCTGAATAAAGTAGAGGTTATCTATAATAAACTCACTTCGAATATAGTAATACATTCTATTAGAAAGGACATTTCTTAGGGACAGCAAGAAGGCTTCATTCGCCGAGTTTAATTTTCTTTCTGTAGATCAAGTTAGACAGGTGGTTCTCTCTACTAAATCCGGGTCCCCTCACGATCCCTGTACTCCTAAAATTGTACAGCTCACTCCTGACCCGGTGGCTGCCCAATTGACGCCTATTTTTAATGCCGTTTTTAGGACCGGTGTCTTTCCAAAAGATTGGAAAGTTGCTTCAATTCTTTCCCTGCTTTAGAAAGTCAAAATGAATAAACTTGACCCCAATAGCTACAGACTAATCTCCAGGCTGCCCTTTCCAGCTAAAATACTGGAGAAAGAAATGAATCGTCAATTATCGGCCTTCCTGGATAGTAATCAGCTGCTGGATGACTCCCAATATGGATTCCGCAAGGAGCATTCTATGGAATCTGCTCTTATTGTAGATACAGAGATGGTAAGGGCCACAGTGTATGGTGGGGGCAATGCTGCCTTCATTCTTCTCGACCTTACCGCGGCCTTTGACATGGTCAATCGTTGCCTTCTGTTGGAACAGTTGGAAGACTTGGGTTTAGAAGGGGCAGTTTTGGCCCTTTTTAGATACTTTTACAGAAAGAACCCAAACTGTGTCCATAGACGATTTCACATCTAAACCTTTTTCCTTACCGTGTGAAGTTCCCCAGGGCTCCTCAGTAAGTCCAACTCTTTTCAATATCTATGTTACTCCGCTGGCGGCTCTGGTGAAATCTTTTGGTCTATCAAATGTCTCATACGCGGATGACACACAAATTATCGTCTCCCTTTCTAGGAATGGTCCTGACATAAATGAGACGTTCTGTAATTGCATGCGGGAGGTCGGGGCTTGGATGGATGTGAATTGCCTTAGGTTGAACTGTGCAAAAACAGAGGTCCTCTTATTTGGGAAAAACACCTCCTTTTGGAATCCCTCCTGGTGGCCGGACAAACTGGGTTTGCTTCCGGTTCCAGTGAAGAAGGTGAAAAACCTGGGAATCCTGATCGATGTCAAATGGACTTATAAGAACAAGTCAATAAGGTAACTTCTACAGCCTTTTTATGCTTCATACGATAAGGAAAATAGCACTGTTTCTTCCCCCAAACCTGCTGAAAACAGTGGTTCTTTGCCCTGTAATGTCCAAGTTGGACTATTGCAAAGGACTAAATGCTAACATACCTGAAAGCTCCGCTGAAAAAACTGAAGATTCTACAGAATACAGCGGCGAGGATGCTGATGAAAACCCAGCAGTTCCAGTCAGCCTCATAGGCTTTGGTGAGCCTTCACTGACTCCCTGTGCGTCCAAGGATTCGTTTTAAAGCGCTCTGCTTCAGGGACAAGGTGCAGTCTTCTTAAGAGAAAAACTCAGAAGGTATGTTCCTAATAGGACTCCGGTCCAGCTCAGCCAGGAATCTGGTCGTGCAACCCTACAAGCTCTTTTCCTGGGGGGGTTGGAGCTTTATGCTCTGTACAACTCAAAACTGGAATTGGCTTCCATTAGAAATAATATCTTTCTCTTTATGGAGTTTCCGCAAGCTTCTAAAAACGCGTCTCTTCACTAAATCCTGTGTTCCTCTTGTTCTTTGCTTCTTAGCGCCGAGACGCCTCAGGGTAATTGTTTGCGCTTTATAAAACCCAACTATTATACGGCCCAATAAGAGATTTAACGTTCTTTGTTACCGTTACTCCTTGGAGGAGTAAGAGAAGAGGGGTTGGGGCGGACAAAATTGAAATCCTGAATACAGGCTAACAAAATAAGGTGGCAGCAGCCTGTGAACAGGTAAGTGCTGACTGAGAAAAAACAGGGGCTCAAACAGTACTCTACAACAGCCCAATTCAAAAGGGGTCTGTTTGGAAAATAACTGCGGATTTACAGAGCAACTAAAGGTCGTGTTGTGCTTAGGAGTGACATATTTGGTTGCCTTATCAGTAAAATGGAGCAGTCTGAACTTGTTTACTTCAGAGAATAGCCAAAACTATTTAATTTACAGTTAACTTAGACGGAAATCCGGTTCATACACTTCCATCTTATTTAGTACAAATTTAATTTCCATCATATTTACCTGTTGTATATTGTGCATGCAACTGGAATACAAAAGCGGCTAGTCTTGTCTCTGTAAATTGAGCATTTGACAATGGTGGATAAGGAATTGGAAAAAATCCCTACCTTTAAAGCCTCTCAAGAATGGGAAAGAAAAATCGCACAGCAATTGCTAACAACATAATCAGTTATTAGATTAATCAAACCAAGATCCAGATTGCAAAGCAAGTTACCTTGGACTTCAAAAAACATACAGCAAACAAATGACCACATGGTTTTTAAAACTCTGAAAGCATGCATGTTTCTTTAACATACCAGAGAGGAAAATATAAACAGAAAAGTCCAGTTCTCCTTGACCTAAGTGGGCTCTTGCCAGATGTAGGTATTTTGAATCTAGGAAAGTCCTACATTTTGACAAAACTAGTCTACTACACTAAAGGAATAGCGTTCCAGAGAGCAGACCACTGAACCAACAGTAATGTTACAAAGAGCTATATGTCAAGATTTGGGATCATGAGAACTTGCTACCATACAAATTTAAAAACAAGTCTGCCATCTACTAAACAAAGCCTTACCCAGCTCCGGGGGCTACAGGATTGGCAGCAGCGCCCAACATTGGGGCGGTACTTTCCTAGAAAAGGAGTGACGTTTCCTATCTTCATTCCAAGACGTAGGGATAGGTCATGCACCTGAAAATAAAACATATAAATACTTGTGATCAACTTTGACACATAAAATAGCGTAAGGAGCATGTCACTGAGGCAAGGGAGAGTTTGTAGTGAAGCACAGAAGAAGAGTCTATACTCTGTTTCAATGAAATGACAATCAGTCAACCTCCTCCGCCTCTCACTTCAGGGGCATGAGGAGTCTGGAAGATGCAGGATGTAGATGACCAAAGGGAGTGTGTTTTGGCAATAAGGGAATTGCCCAAGGGAGGATCTGTCATCAACATGCGCGTGACTGAAGGAAAGACAGCTGAAGCCTCACAGTGAGGGGCTCAACAAGCCTGGAAAAAGGAATAGGCAATACTTCTCATTGTGTTCCTAAAAGATCTTTTATTTTTCCACCCCAATACTCATCACTGCTGTTATCTTTCCAGGATATCAGAGTTTCTTCTTCAGAGACCCGCTGTCACCCCCCACCCCCTTCTGCCCAAGTACTCAAAAATATGAAAAACCCAAGAGTTCTACAATCCAATCTACTGGACTCCTCCCCTGAAAGTCACGTACTCTGCCCCGGCGAAAAGGTTGGTGTCCAGTATGTGTTGATAAGAAGACATCTTCATCTCGCGCCATCACTGCTAGAGTTTTCAATTTCACTGTCTCCGCAGTCAATCCACTCTTCCTTCTCGACTAACCCTGGTGAGCCTTGCTGCAGTCTGAGGATTCACAACACGATTCTTTCAAGAATGAGCACAGATCTAAAGAACAGCAGAGATAAAAACAACTCTGAAATGCTTGAATTATTGTCAACATTAATGTCAATCACTGATAATTGCTCTGGCCCGTATTCAAGCTTTCTTTGCTCACTGCGCCACTCTAGATAGGGACCAACCTTTAGCAATTCCGGCTTAGTCCTGCTCCACAAAGGCAACCCAGTCCAGCCCAAACTACCAGGCCACCCCCCACCAAATGAATCCATAGCAACCCTATAGTTTTCTGCCTTATTGTGCATCATCAATTAGGTCAATTTTGCTCTACATAGCACAGCTAGCGTGGACCTCATATCTGGGGACACCAGTGACGTTTAGGGTGTTTCACTTTAAAAAACAAAAAAGTGCTAATAACCCTAGGTGCAGTGGGTGGCCCAGACGTTTTTCCCCTGCTTACTTTCGCACAGGGGCTGGACCCCACTGATGAGCCAAAAAAACTAACAAAGAGCTCAGGTTGCTTGTGTACCCCTTCAGAGGGGGTGTGGTTGCCTAGATGTTTGGGCTGGGGTGTTCCCATTAGAACACAACCAACCCTGCCCTCCTTACCTCTCAGAGTAAGATGGTTTGTGTATGCCATACACAATGTTGCACTCAGCAGAAAACAAGCCTGCGTGTACAAGTCTCTTCTAATCAAAGCTGTGACTCGTTTATTTGAGCTAGCTCAGCTTGGTTTTAAAACCATCCTCTGGAGCTCAGTTCTGGGTTGATTTGAGTTAAAACCATGGGTGCTCTGGAAAATCATCTTGCCAAAAAGAAACAGCCCAGCAGAGAATCTTATCCTTTACAAACATAGCTCATTAGGAGGAAGCAAAATATTCAAAATACTAGATCTTCAAAACCTATGTAAAATGTCTGGAGTTCTTCTAAACTTTGAGTGCTTATATTAAGTAACTGCTCCTATCAGCCAATGTTGCCGATATCAGTTACTTTATGCTAGGATGAGGCTCCATTCATTTCGGACTGCATCTCTGCGTCTTTTTTTCATTTTTAAAATACTTCCTTTCTGGCGTTCATCTTTCTCGCTGACCTTTCTTTTAGAAACTACATTGCTATTATGAACCTCTTTACAGGGTTCTTTGAATTATGTTTAAAGGATGGCACCTAAACCATGATGGCTAGAGTAAATGTCGGAGAACAGACTTTTTGATGGTGATCTTTTGACATGCCTGTGAAATTTAGAGACTGCAGGACGGCTGCTACCAGCTAGATGATGGCCAAAATGTTGAATATTAATCAGACAAAATCAAAGATCTTAATATTCAAGGTCTTCTCTCCTTTATGTTTGAGCTACCAATGGTAATGGCTTTCTGCATACCAAATGTCATCAATGTTGACCACTTGGGTCTCTGCTGACATCCCACTGCTTATGGTGAATATAGCCCTACATCTCAGGTAATTTTCCCACCTTTACTCCAAATCCTGGAACTGTATAGCTCTCGACTCCAATCAGTTCGATACACATCTAGGGTCTTCGATTTTTAATCTTCAACTTTAGGAAGGGTTTGTTGATCTACTTTTCCGTGTTTTATAAGAGGTCAGCAAAAATATACCCTTAAAATATGATAAGACATGGTAATACTCCAATTTAAACATGAATTTTAATAAACAGGAAAAATATGTTGAGGCAGAAAGGATTATTCTTCCACACTTTCAATTAAATTTAAATGTGCATCAAGGTTTCTCCCTCTGTAGACAAAGCCTTTCCTCAGTTCATCGCCACAACAGTCTCACCACTTTGATGACCTAATACAGCAAACGGTTGAGAGTTAGCCAGTCAATTTGTGATTTTTATTTTGTATCAAATCTTCAAGTTATCCAGCAGATTGTAAACGATACAGAAAGTGTGTAAAAACACAGTAAATGCAACTGCTTCGCAACTACATAATTCCACTGTACTGCCTTAAAAGGTCTGTTCATTGTAAAGTCTGTCCACCAACACTATCCTGTAAATAAGAATTTACAGGACTTTAGACCGTCAAAGGCATTTTTCCAATACCTCCCCTCTGTGGGGAAAAATCCCAGGGTGATCATGTTGGGACGGGAATTTACCTTGCATGATTTACAGTCGTGTTCCCCTGCCCTAACCGCCCAACTACGAGTATCTGGTATTGGTTTTTAATTTTGGCTCTAGCTTCATGCTAATCTAACATGTGTGCAGATGCCTAGGCTTGTCCCTTGACATGAGTAACCTGGAAGGGTGCACAAGAGAGCCCACACTGAACAGATAATGGACTACTTACTGTCCCTGTCATGGGATTCTCACACACACACACACACACACACACGCACGCACACACACACACACACAGATGATGGCAAAGTGCCAGGTTTAGTGAGTCCATAGACTTTTTTAAATAATACTTTTAATGCATTTTCAAAAACAATTCATATCAGCATCAAATTGTGTATTCATTTGTATCAGAAACCAATGACTGATCATCATTTTACATGGCACTGTATGTCTGGTGTGTCAATGCCCACCCAGTGTAACCCAGTCACACCAAAGCGAGGTCTCATTACAACCAACATCCCCCTCAACCTCGCAGTTTTCAATGCCCCTCCTGGCAGTGTCCATGTCTGCCATATTATTCAGGCAACCTTTGCCCTCATGGATTTATGAGCACCAGCATGTACCAATCCATGCCTTCCTTCCAGCCATAAGGTCTGGCGGAGAAGCAGGGTGGGCGTTGTAGCACCCACTGTCTGATGATATTTCTCCTTGCCCCAAATATCCCTACATTGCTGAGTGTTTTGATATATCTCAACATGACCTCGTCTCCCCAGTGTTGAGTAGTAACAATTTGGCCTTGCCTTATAGTTCCACATCTGCCACATGCCCCAAGCACTCTCTCGCCCCCTCCCAAAAGAGGTCTGCCCAGGGAAAGGGCCCATGTATGCTTGGGAAGGCTCCCCTTTAATTGTATCCCCTTGTGCATCTAACGGTATCTGCCCTCCCCATTTTCAATAGCATGGTTTTTGCCTAGTAGGACCTATGCAGTATCTGTAGTTGAACAAGGCAAAATCCTACTCTAAGTGCTACTTCCTTCAGAGTCCCACTCCTCATTCTCTAGTTTCCCTAGCTCTTTATGGAGAAGTGTGGCTCAATGGTTAGAGCGGCAGACCCTGATGCAGAGATCTGGCCCGGGACCAGGGTTCAATTCCCGCCTCGGCGGGTCTTGGGCTCAATTTCCTCGGACCTGATAATTCTCGCCTCGGTGCCTATTCTAATCATGGGCCCCACTCTGCAACTCTGGGCAATAGCTTGCTTAATCTCCACAACGGCCCCAACAGCGCTGGGATGCCTGGCTTCACCCTGGGGGTGCCCAGGAGTGGACATTTCACAGGGAAAAGCCAGGAAGGGTTCCACAGCGGTATGCGTACAGCGCCTGGACACCCCTTTGGGGGTATGGGTGCGCTTTACAAGTACAAATTTCATTTCATTTCATTTCACTCCAAATCACGTCTCAGTTGCCCCAGGGGGCAAGGGGAGTTATTGACTATTTCCCTGTATATCAGTGAGATGGCCTTTTTTGGGAGGGGTACAAGAAGGACTACCTTTCAGCGACAAGGAGTCCTCTATCGTTGAACCCACAGTCATGTGGGACACAAGCACATGTCTGATTTGAATGTATGAGTAGAATTGAGAGAGTGTGGCATATGGTACTCTCCCTGAAGTGTCTAAACTGAGACTAAACTTCCCCCTCTCGAGATCCCATAGTTTGCTGATGTCATCCTATTTCAGAAAGTCGCTCAATTTTCCACCTGTGCTAATGCATTGTTATCCCTAAGTGGTGTTTCACTAGTCCGGACTCTCTCCCACCCGAGATCTCTCTTGGTCTCCTTCCAGGTTTGGAGGACTCAGCCTGTTTGTAACACCATCTTCCCCTTCTGACTAAGTGGGGCTGTGGGGTATCCCCTTGATCCCACTGCTTGCCTGTCAACTCTGAGAACCGGTTCCTTCTGTGGGAAGAATGCCTATGTGTTAATCACCTCCAGTTGGGCCACCCAATAATGCTTCTGCATATCCAGCAGTGCAATTCCACCATCGTAGATAAGATACCTCTTATTAGTTTATGGAATGCGATGCATAGTGGCCCATTACACAGCAGAAGCCTAAGCGCGACTTCTAATTTCCTAAAGAACACTCAGGGGATCACATATATGTCATTTTGAAGGATGTATAAAAGATAATGGTAGGAATCACCAATGCCGAACGTTATCTTTGAATTTATCTAGTTGAGTATACAGATTTTGTTTAAAGAATTCCTCATGGTCTCAGGTTATGCATATGCCCAGATATTGAAAAGTCCCTGGGGAGACTGCCTGCGGGCACATGTAGTATTGATGCGGTAACTATCCAGTCAGTGGGAACAACATGGAATTCCTACAGCGAGTCCATAGTTGAGACCAGATCGTTTTATCTGTGTCTCTGAAGGGAAAGCATACTGACCCACTTGTGTAAAGTTCAACTTCAATGCACTTAACAAGATCCTAGCGCTAACATCGCAACTGCATGCCCTGCCTATTTGTGTATGTAGCCTGCAAGGTACATGCATGATGTGTGCGAGTGAACCAGATTCATAGAGGCCTGTGAGATCCTTTTGAATACTGCTGGCCTAGCTTTTTGTACCACAAGGAGGCCAGGTTGTTTTTCCAGACATTGGAAGTGTATTGCTGTCATTCCTTAAACTGAACTGAGGAGACCTAGACATTGAAATGCGGCAAGCGGAAACAAGGCTCCTTTACAAATTCAATTAGACCATTTGCTGAGTAAGGAGTGGCTGATTAGTCTTCCTGCAGACAAAAAGATGTTGTGTGGCCCCGCCGAGGGTCCTGGAATATTACATATACAAACAGGTACCTCAGCCAGCAATCTATCTGTAGTAACTACCCATATTAACAACAAGCACATGCACTTAATTCTAGTGCCTGTACAATTTATTTTAATAATTAGCCACTATAATACCAGAACTTTTACTTCCACCTTTAGATAGCTTCTGACTATGAAAACCGGGACCCAATCATTTTGGAAATAAGGGAACAGGCCTGAGGAAGAGCTCCAAATTTAGATCCTAACTGGGAGGTCCAAACACACTACGTCAACATAATCTGAGGAGGGTGATGTAAAAGACAACAACAAAGTGGGGAGAGAAAGTATATTAAAGAGCCTGCATCCAGTACTACCTAACTAAACTCATAACATATCAAAATCAGACTAGTGGGCTCTGCTAAAAAGGAGCTACATTTTATCTCCTAGTACTCTGGTGTACCCTGTTTGTGGCGTGACACACTGGTACAAACTCCTCCATGTATTGTGAGATTTTAACAGAGAAACGTTTTAAAAAAAGGATGCAAATCATCACCCATACTAAGTGCCATGCTTCATCACAGAGATGCTTCTTCACCCGCACCATACTAGTGCAAGGCAAGCTCAGAGTGACTGAGACCCACCTGCCATGGAAGTGGAACTGGACTTGTGACAGCAAGCCGAGCAGAAATAATATGAGAAGGATAGTGTCACTGGCTGCCCACCTCCGTGAAGCTAGAGATGGAAGGATTATGCCAGGCTGCCAATCTCGGAGACTCGATTCTCAAGTTCCTCCAGACGACTGTCAAAAAGCTTTTGACACAGAAAGACCAGTCTCAACAGAATCGCATTCTGAGAGGGATCAAACTTCTAAATCAGGAAAGTGAACGGTTACCATGCAACAACCATAGACAAAGTAGCAACTTAAGTAGCACACAGTAAAAAGAGGAATCCAAGCGAAAATAAACCTGCTTCTTCATAATGTCTAAGAGGTCCTGAAAGTTAAAACCCATTCAAGGGCAAACCAGGGGCTTGAGAATCAAGCATCAGGGACACTTAAGGATAACAGGCATAACTCTCAGCCCTCGAAGAGAACACAGATGCTGCATATGCCGGGCTTAATCAAAAGATACCTTCACCTTTTTGTCTACAAAATTCGAAGGAAAGACTTCCTCAACACACTGCAATCTAACTTTGAAAGATGAGCAAAAAAGAGGCAATTTTTAACACACTGGAAATATCAAGGTCAAATTCAGCGACGGAATTGTTATAGCATTAGGAGGAAGCAGTCTGAATTATTATATTGACATTATTTCAAGCAATAGCACGAGTGTGGTCTTCTTCCCTGGCCAGCCAGCGTCCAACTGGCAAACCCTAGAATATCCAAACTTAAGCGAGCACAGAGAATATATTTAACATTCAACCTTGCGTTATCAGCATTACAGACCTCCTTTCCATCCCAACAAAGAATAGTAAAATAAGTATAAGAAACAGAATAAAACAAGTAGATTAAAACGAAAACAAAACATTTACACTAAGAAAGCAAAAGGGAAATTTTAGCCAAGGGTAAAAAGCAATTACACAAACAATGCAGTGCACCAAATAACCGGAAACAGTCTGTTTTTTGGCATTATACCAAGCAGGAATATATCATCATATTAGTACTCTTGCAGACGCGCTGCTAGTCTCACCAGTTCTGCAGAGCTTTTGCCTGCACCGCTGTTAAAGCTCTGACAAGAGGTTTGTAGTCTGTACAAATATACGTCACTCCCCAAATGTACATCAGATAGTAATCTAATCCCCACGCGGCAGCTAAATCCTTCTCTAGCACCGAATTGCTTCCTTTCCGAATTGGTGGGAAAGTGAGAAGCAAAGTCCATTTGTTTCCTGTTCTGCAATGAATATGAGAAATAATTGTTCCAGCACCTGTGGCACTGGCATCTACAGTCAATATAGTTTTCAACTTGATATCCAAAAGAACTAAAATTCCACCATTACAAATTATTTTTGAGGTTTTCTAAACACTATTGCTGAACTTCCTCCCAACAAAATTATTTTCTTTAGCAGTACTCTCAAGGCATCAGACTTATTTGCGAATGTTTCAACAAATTTGGTATATTATTGATCTGTGTGTGTGTGTGTCAGACATGGAGCTAACTTTATTGCATCGAGCAAATCTGCTTTGGGTTTCACCTCCTCCACTGAAATAGTATATCCCAAATATTAAAATTCCTCCTCCAAAGACCTACATTTCTCTTTCATTCATGTCAAACCTGCTTACCCCAATACGTCCTGCATTTGCTTCAAGGCAAGGTTATGTAACGCTAACGTCTCATCAAATACAAAAATCTAATTCTGAAAGTAAATACAACATTTTACTCCCTCAAACAACTCCAGCATCATTCGAAAATCACTTGAATCTGACAGTTAAAAAGGCATCCTGGTAAATTAGAATACTCCTTCAATCATGTGGTGACCAGTGTTATCTGTTTAGATTCTCTGTGCAACTTGATCTGATGATAGGCGTTCTTTATATCAGGTTTAGAAAAATACCTCTTCCCCTTTTACGAACACGAGTAATTTGTTAATATTTTTGCACGGTAATAAAAGTATTCAACAACGTTTTGGGTGAGGCTGTGCATATCTATGCAGAACCTCGACCTGCTGTCTGCCTGGTCTGTGATGACCACAGAGAATATCATAACTGATTGTTTCAATGACTCAATTTTTGACCAGATCTTTCATTATTGCCCCAACATCATCCCTTGTTATACCACGTACCCTTTTCGTTTTGTATTGTACAGTTACAGCATTTGGTTTCAGCAAACGCCTATGAACTTGACTACTAAGTTGTTCCAGTACCCCTTGAACACTTCTTTTGCTCCCTTTAGAATATGTTTAAACATGGTGTCTTCCATTATTTTAATTTTGCTGGGTGCTCTGTATCCGATTTTAATATGCAAATCGTATTGATAGGTACATCCTAAAATCGGTGACCCATTTTCTGAAATATAAGCTTTGCCATATATTTCTGTCTCTAAATCTAATCTTGGATTACATAAAACCTAAAATAACTACCTCTTCCCCCGAACACCCTTCTAGGCGGATGTCCTTGGGTAATAATTTCATCATAGGCCACTCCTTCTGGAACAGAAGGAGTGGCCTACTAGAACCCCCTGTTTTCAGATATGTCTCAAAAGGGGGGAAATCAATTGCAGTTCTAGGGACCAAAGCCTGGAACCAACTGCCTAACCACCTACGTCTCATCCAATCAGAAACTCTTTTCAGGAAAGCTCTGAAAACGTGGATTTTTACGGCCCCTGATGCGCTATGCAAAGCACTTATCTAAATTTCTCTTTCCTAGTCTCAGCCATCCTGTCTGTTAGCGACTTGCTCAGCGCCATGATGCTCCTCGGAGTGAAAGTTGCGCTTTACAAATATCATATAACATAACACTTTCTTTGGAACGGTGTAAATATGGAGCCATCGTCACTAGAAGTTTCACTCTCCTGCTATTGACCACAGATTCTGCTTTTGGTGAGTACTTTCCTCTGCTGGTCTCTTGGACATCTCTGATGCTTAACACTCTGTCTAACCTGTCTTCTCTAGTTTCATAGCCAAATCACTGTTTTTACCAAATCAGTTAAGGCCTTAGTTCAGGGTATTTACTGCTCACTTCCTTGTCTGCCATCCCTGTTTTCCATTTCTTTTATGCCATACTCTGACTCTTAAACCACCTAAGTTATCTCAATAGCATCCTTTAATGATAGGTTCCTGGGAGGTGTGCCAAGCCGGCGACCAAGATGGCCGCATGGCATTGAAACTCCGGAGCTGAGCGCCTGTTCCTGTTTCGGTTCGGCTGTCATCTGCACTCACCCAAACGCTTACAGGCCATATTCCAATGAAGGACATCCCCTCTCCCCTCCCGGTCATAGCCGCATTTCTGATCCTGTAGATGCCTGGGGAGGCACCCCACATGCAGCCTAATGGATTTAGCGGGGCTATGGAGTAGGAACCGGAACTACAGTGCTGGGAATTGCCACCTGTCCTATACGGACAGGGTATGGAGGCTGAGCGGGCCGGCTCAGTGGACATCGCTGATTTGGGTGCTGGCGGCCCGAGGCTTTACCTGCACGACTGCGACCCCCTTAAGCATTGGAGAGTGGAGCACGCTGTGGGTGCCTCATCACCTGCCTCACCGGCGTATGCCGGCCCTGCCGCCGTGTGTTTCCAGATTGCCTGCAGTTCAGCCTTGCAGCCTACGCGCCTCTGGAACTGATTAACATTGCCTCTCCGGGCGGTCGCTACTTGGCGCTGTAGCTGCTGGCCTAGCCCGCATTTGGCCTAACTTCTCGAAGGCCTGCGCCAACAACTGCTGGGGCCACGTGAAGGCCCGCTTCACCATTGAGATCACCGCTGCGAAGGTCTGTGCTTCCCCTGCTATTGAGGCTGTTTCCACAGGGGCTTTTTGCCTGACGTCTGCGATGGGGCACGTTGATCCCAAGCAGAAGAAGCTATCCTTCTACTCTGCGAGGATATGGCGGCAACACCATTCCCTTTCTGACACCGAGGAGGCCTCGTCCAGCGACGCTGCCACTATGCCATTAGATGGTGCCTCCGCCATCATGGCTGAGCTCCATGCCAGGTTCAAATCCTTAGATGCCCGTTTTGACACTCTTGATAGTCAACTGGACCACATGGGCAAGCGCAATGACTGCCACACATGGGACGGAACAAAGGATTTCTGAGATTGAAGATGACGCCACTGATGTTCAGTAGCACCTAGGGAAGGCAGAGTGCATGGTTAAATATGGAATGGCCAAAAACTGAGATTTAAAGGCACGCTCGCGCCGCAATAACCTGCAGATTATGGGGATTGCCAAATCCACTAACACTGGGCGCCCAGATGTGTTCGTCGAGAACTTACTCACTGAGCTTTTCAGCAGGCAAGACTTTACTAATACCTTTGTAGTTGAAAGAGCTCATAGGACATTTGGTCCACGTCCCTTTCCAGGAGCGCCACTGCATCCCATCATAGTTCGGCTTCTTAATTTCAGGGACATGGCACTGCACCAAGCCCTTGAACGCACCCCTCTCCAATATTAGGGCTCCACGCTGTCCCTGTTGCCGGACTTTACTACAGCTGTCCAGAAGGCGCGGCGCAAGTTCTCAGATGTTAAAAATATTCTTAAGAAGCAAGGCCTCAAATACAGTATGCTTTAACCGGTGCCTCTGCGGGGAGGTGAATGGACAGCACCTTATCTTCAACACCCCTGCGGAGGTGGGTCAGTTCTGCCAGCAGCACAAGGGCGGGGGCGACTCCGCTTGCCACACAGCACCAGATCGCTCGCCAGATGAGTCTTCCTCAACGAATCAGCATGACCCACTTGCGTGATTGACTCATCTTGTCTACGTGGCTCTATTTTAAACTGACACTATGTCCTATCCTAGGCTTTATCTTGTCTACAAACTCCCATCACCAACCATATCCCATCACCAACCACCGCAGGATCTTCAAGTGGATCCCCACCGAAACAAGAAAAACAGTCACCCAGGCCCTCGTCACCAGCAGGCTGGACTACGGAAACGCCCTCTACGCAGGAACGACGGCTAAGCTCCTGAGACGGCTGCAACGCATCCAGAACGCCTCTGCACGTCTTATCCTCGACATCCCCCGACGCAGCCACATCACACCCCACCTGAGAGACCTGCACTGGCTCCCTGTCAACAAGAGGATAACCTTCAAGCTCCTCACCCACGCACACAAAGCACTCCACAACTCCGGACCAGCCTACCTCAACAGACGACTCAGCTTCTACACCCCCACCCGCCAGCTCCGCTCGACCAGCCTCGCCCTCGCCACAGTCCCCCGCATCCGGAAAACGACCGCCGGCGGCAGATCCTTCTCCCACCTCGCCGCCAAGACCTGGAACACCCTCCCCACCAACCTCCGACAGACCCAAGACCTACTGGCCTTCAGAAGACTTCTCAAGACCTGGCTCTTCGATCAGTAGCAGCACCACCCCCCTCTTCCCCCAGCGCCTTGAGACCCTCGCGGGTATGTAGTGCGCTTTATAAGTGACATGATTGATTGATTGATTGATTGATTGATATCTAATGGGCGCGGGTTGATAGGCATGGACCAGATACTACCCAGTTCATACTCAATGCCCAATGAGGCACAGATCTCTAGAGCATTGCCACCCCTTCGAGGTGACTTTTTGTTCTGTTTGGGTTTACTTGGGATTTGCCAAATGTTGCTTCTTCGGGTGAGGGGTAGGGTTGTTTTTGATTTCTTGTGGGGTTTTTTTGTTTGCTGCACTACCGTCATATCACATAGCCTTGCCACGGCACGGCCTTCCACACGACATGCCATACCACCTTACAGTACATGGGCTTCCGTACCAGAGGCTGTTGGGGGCTTGATCTTCCATGCATAACATGAAACATCCAAAGCATAAACAACTGCAGAAAAGGGAAGCACGTTCTCTCCTACTTAAACAGGCATGGTGTCAAATTGACGTTTCGTTTCTTCAGGAGATGCATCCCTCTCCTGGAGACGACTGCCCCTAAGTGGCTGCGTGGGACTCAAATAGTTTCTTTGGCCATTACAGTTCCTATTCCCGGGGGTGGGGGAGGGGGGGATGGGGTCTGCATTTTAATTCACAATAGTATCCCCTTTGTGTGTCAGGCCTGCATAGCTGATGCGGGGGGAGAGGGGGGGGGGGAGTCTGCATTTTAATTCACAATAGTATCCCCTTTGTGTGTCAGAACTGCATAGCTGATGTGGAGGGCAGATATGTGCTCGTTCCCGGCACTCTGGCTGATAAAGTGTTATAGCTTGTCGATATTTACACACCAAACACTGATTACCCAGAACTCTATCACAATGTTTCCGCTTTGATGGAGCATTCACAGGCCATTTTTATCCTGATTGGGGGCAACTTTGTTATTGCATCCCAACCTACCCTGGACTCCTCTGATCTCCTTGCTACCTTCCAGCTTACAGAAGCTTGGTGTATCCGCCATCGCCACACCAAAGGCTACACATTTTATTCAACCCCCCCATGATGTCTGGACCCATTTTGACAAATAGTTTGTGTCCAGTGGTGAGGGGGCTCTCTTTTGGCTAACAGATGTAACGCAGGTGTCCCGCACCCTTTCTGATCATGCCACTGTTAAGGCCTCGCTGCTCATTCTGTACCATGGCCATGTGGCCCAGCAATGGCGATTCCCAGAAAATACAATGCATAATGCCGTATTCAGGTCAGAACTCTGAGGCGCCATCAGTAAATATTTTGCAATAAACACTAGCTTGGTAGACACACATTCCACACTCTGGAAGGCTTTCAAGGATTATATATGTGGTGCTTGCATTGCCAAGCATACGTGGTTCTTCGGAGCATTCAAGGGGACTTATCTAGAGTGGAGAGGGAGTTGCAGGATATAGACTTGGCCACAATGGACGGTACACAACCCGCCCAACTATACAGCCGTTCCAAGTTGTTGCTGGAGTTCCGGAGACAGGCGGAACTCGAAGTTGCATACGTGGGTAAATGTGCCAAGGCTCGTCATTATGGGACGGGGAGAGAGCAGGCTGCACGTTGGCATGGCTATTGCAGCCTAGCTACTATAATAATTACGTGACAAGCCTTCTCTGGGATGATTGCACAACCACCATTGACAATGCTGCTATTACCTAGATGATCCTAACCTTCATCAGCACCTATATATGACTCGTGCGACCAGAGACGATTCGGCAATGGCTGAATACTTAGCGGAGGTAACCATGGTATGGTTATCGGCAGGACAACAGCAATTCTTAGCGGCCCCTATCATGTGCGAAGAAATAGTAAAGGCTATCAATACCCTGAGTGGCTCCAAGGCCCCTGGCTTAGAAGGGCTCACAAGTCATTTTTACAAAGCTTATAAACACATCCTGTCTTCCCACCGCCTAGAGGTTTATGCCAAGTCTCTCAAAGTAGGCATTCTACCTCTTACTCTTCGGAAAGCAGTCATCGCCTTACTATTAAAGACTGGTAAGCTGGCACATCTCTGTACCTCTTATAGACCGCTGTCCGTCTTGAACTACGATAATAAAATATTGGCTAAAGTTACTGCCACACGTCTCTCCCTTCTGATGGATCAGATAATCTCTCCTCTACAGAGTGGCTCCACTGCCATCAAACTGCGCACTATTTTGCTGTTTTGAATCAGATTTTTCTGACTACCCTGGCAGTGGTCACCCTTCTGGATGCCGATAAGGTATTCGATTCGCTGGAGTGGACAACGGATTCCGATATCGCATCATGCTCCTCTATGCTAGCCCTGCAGCACGATTACAGGTGAATGGTCCGCTCACAGAGGCATTCCTGGTGGCCAGAGGCACACGCCAGGGCTGTCCCTTTTCACCCTTACTTTTAGTTTATTGCCTGGACCCACTGGTCAGGCATCTGGAGGACCGTCACATGCATAGAGGACTCCGGTTTTGGCATGGTCTACTCTTAGCGTTCATGTATGCAGACAATATTCTAGTTTGTCAGAGACCCGTCCACACATCTCCCTTCCCTCACACGTGAGGTAATATACTTTGGGCATCTCTCTGGCCTATCCATAAACTAGAGTAAGTTGGAACTTTTTCCGCTTATCGAGGCTACTGTTCCCTGCGACCTGGAGTACCCCTTCCGTGGTGCACGGATTCCCCCAAATACTTAGGTATCATCCTGCACAGGCAAAAAGCTGAAGTCGTACGCCAAAACTATGGCCCAGCCATTGACAAACTCACCTCACAGGTGGAGCGATGGATTAAACTACTTGTTGTGCATCGCGGGGCTAACTGCTATAATAAAAACGGTAGTCCTTATGTGTTTTCTATATCTTTTCTTAAATATACTTATTGCACTGACCAACAGTTTTTTTGCTACCCTTCGCAGCCTCCTGACACGTATTGTTTGGGTGGGCCGTCGATCCCGAATTTGCTGGGAGACATGGACTCTTCCGTACGATCAAGGCGGCTTTAGTGTCCCGAATTTTCATTTACACTACTTAGTGGCGCAATCCCATTTTGCCTACTATTGGTACCACCCAAACACCAGATTCCCTTATTTGAGATCAGAATTTAGAGTTCAGGGCACTTCGGAACACTATTTCGGACATTCCATTCCAGAAAACACCTGGCGTTATTGCTGCATGCACACTAAATTGATCTTTAACAATCACAGACATAAGTTGCTTCATTATAAGTACTCACATGCACATACACCACGCCAAAGGCCCTATCTAGGTTGGATTCTGCAAGGTCACATCAATGTCCCAAGTGCGCAGCAGGCCAAGCCAATTTTGTACACTTGGCTTGAATTTGTACTGTTATTCATGCATTGTGGGAGGGTATCTTTGCTTTGATTTCCCCTATGATTGACCATACAGTCGACCCGGACCCGTTGATGGCATTACTGGGATATGTTAAGCCCTCGAGTCCGGGTCTGTGACGTTTCAAAGCCGTGGCGCTGCTGCTGGCCAAACGACGAATAGCTCTGTGCTGGGGCAGCAGCAGGGTCCCTCCTACCAATCCCTGGCTAAAGGAAATGATGTTCTGCAACACTATCAGCGAACTTTATGCCTCCCTAACTTCCAAACCTAAGGACGTCTGGCAACCCCTCCGGGACTACCTATTAACATTGGACCCCGATGTCGACATTGACACTGATAATTGAACTTGCTGGCCCACCACATGACTCGTTGTGTTGACAAAAGTCTGTTTAGTTCATATAAGTGTGTATAAACCTTTATGCCTAGCTGTCTCCAGCCTCAGCATTCCGGTGCTTACCCTTCCAGCCTTCGCTTGATTGTTGTATTTGCTAATACAATTCAGTCTAATTCATCTATTCTATGATAGTGTGAACGCACATGTACATCTATGATTTGTGCAGCATTGTGGTCTTATTTTGGAAAAGATGAAAAAAAAAAAAAAAAAGATGGGTTCCTGGTCGCCTACAATCTTTCTTGCATTTTCTTGCTGTTGCATTGAACTATGAGCCTCTCTTGGATTAGTTTGTCAGCCATTGCACCAAATTGGCACTCTGTAGGGAAGTTCTCCAAGTCTGGCCACAAATTCATCCATAGTCTGACCAACCCTCTGAAATTGTGTGCAGAATTTGCACTGCCATTGCAATATTTATATACTTGTCAAACCTGGTCTCAAGCCTTTTCATACACATCTGACACCTGCAGAACACTGGGGTTCAGGGCTACTCATAAAAACCAAATATGTGTTGCCCCTCCTTCTACAGTGCACTTGGTAACAAATCTCTTTTTCTGGCAGGCCGGAAGTCTTGACAAGCCAATGCTTCTTAATCATTTTCACATATCACCTATTCCTCCAACTGTATAGATAGAAGCTGAGCTTGGGCCAGCAAACAGGAGTTTAAATCCCTGCTCCAAGTTCCACAGAGAATGTTTAGTTGAAACAATTTCTATACTACTATCACCCAGAAGTTCAATTACACTCCAAAGCGATCAGGGAGTACTTTGTTACCCTCAGGGCCTGAGGAAGCTGAGAGCACAGAGCTCTTTTCAACCTTTAGCTTTACACTTTCAACTTGCTTTTTCTGGTTCATAGTTTCACTTTAGATTGGTATTTTGCTTTAATATTTAGTGCAAGGCCAACTGTGTGCTAGCTTCGATCCCTAGAATAATGCACCTCCCATGGTCCTCTTCTTTAGACCCATCCTTTGAATACAGCTGATGAAACAAGAACATCCTTGAGCATCGGTGAGCTGCAGTTGGATGACGCTGGTGTTGCTATCCACAGTGCAACTCTGAGTCCTATGGATGAATCAGGGAGGTGGCAGTGAAGTCATCACCCCACTTGGTGTAATCACACTATCGATAAGGGTGTGCAGCGGTTATTTCGAAAGAAGCCCTGTTAGTACAGGGATGTCCCCAACCTGCCCAAATTGCTAATATCAGTTATCCTGATTTTGGTCCCAGTGTCATAATAATCCAAAATTGTGGAAATGCTTTGCCTTACAATGGGTTCTGGACTTGTCCTGAAGCGGCACACCAAGTGACCCCTCATAGTGACAGTAAGACTACTGTCCCAGTCATGGGCATGTAGCATGGTGGAGGCAGCATGACGTTTTTGTAGTTATTATAGTCGGACTAAGCCTTTTTACCTGTGACATGGGAATGAGAGCTTACTGGCCAATTCCCCCAAAAGTTTGCTGCTCATGGTTAACCTGGTGTCCTAGCCCGAGGTCATGAGTGCTTGACATCTACTTGTATACAGTACAGGAGTGTATGAGTGAACCAGATTGACACAGGCCTGTGGTTTCATTTTGGATGCTTTTGACCTATTCATGTGCACAAGATGGAGGTGAGGTCGCTTTCCTAGAGAGTGGAAGACTACTAATGACATTTCTGAGACTAGAGGGACGGAACTCAAGTGTGGTAAGAAGAGGACACGAGCTACCCCATAGAAATTTGTTTGGTCCTTTCTGTTAGAGAGGGTTGTGGATTAGCCTTCCTGAGGCTGCCATTTATTGGATGGCTGAGGCAAATGGTGAGACTGCAGTGTCTGTGGTCAGAATGTGAAGGGTCCTTAGAAGAGGAACAGCCCTGTGTACTCCTTCCTGATCACTGTCAGATTTGGCTATTAATAGTCAGGGTGCAAACTACTCGCACGTCTTTGTGCCTCTGTTGTAGGATCTCCACCCTGGAGAAAACCCTGCTTGAGAAGCATCATAAGTCCAAGGTTTGTGGAAGACAGCCTAAGAAGAACAAATGAATAGGGAACCGACCTAAACCAGTTCTGTAAATGCAGACAGGAAAATATCAATCCATTTATGTCATTTCTGTATAAAATTGAGAGCTTTGACCCACTTGTTCCACTGCCTAGTTCTCTTCAACCAAGGAGAAGGGTACTCCGCAAAGTGCTAAGAGGACCATTGCACCAAGGACTGGCGTCTGTCTAACTGCCAACTCCCTAAAGGTGAGGGACCATCAGCTGCAGTCCAATCTGAATGAGGAATTGACAACTTTATCTTGTGAACCAAGGAGTCCTGCCTGAGCGACTGAGAAGGATGTGCCTACCCTGCAAGAGGACGTGATCCTTGGAACGGGCTGTAGCAACTGAAGCTGGGGGAGGGACCTGTACAATAGAGACTTGGATCCTGATTTATCAACGCAATCAGGAGTGGCAATAGAAATGTGCAGCTTCGCTGGAGTCGGCATTGCCAAAGTGCGAGATGTGGACTGCTTGTGTCATCCCCGATGTCACTTCAAAGGCACTTGAGCGGGGTGTGCCAAATTTACCAGTCCAACTAAAGTCTGTAATCAACACCTGTGTTTGTCACCAGCCATGTGGCTGTGACCCCCCCTAGATGGCATGACTGCTTCACTACCGACCCCGTACTGTTCAGTCCTGACCACTCTGAAGATCTAAAGAAAGTATATGAGAGATGCCTGTCTAGGATGCTCCTCAGTGAATAGAGACTCTGGCGCTGCCCAAGAATAAGCCCTAGTCTGAAGCACAAACGACATAGCCTCATGGAAGTTGTGCCAAAGACAGCGCAAGCCAGCTGAGGCACCGAAGATCTCATCACCCCATCGAGCTACTGTCACTGTGTCCAAGGACAGAGCCTGGAAGTGTGCACTGACAGTGGAGCACTGCACTTGGAGAAGCAGACTGCAATGGTTTCACTCAGTTAGGCACCAGAGCGCCTGACCAAAATTCACTAGAATGCCAGCATCAGGCTTGCTGAATCCCAAAGGCCTGGCTGTGCCAACTAGCCACCAGAGTGCAGAAGTGGGCCACCAACAGAAGCACCTGCTTCTGCTGTGGTCTTCCAGAGACTCACTGTGCAAACAATGGCTGTTCACTGAAAGCTGACCTGCTGCATACCGTGCTTCCAAGCCCCACCCAACACAGTGAATCCATTGCCCGCCAAACGGTTCAACATGCCCCACCATCACCTCCCAAGCTATATCAGCAGGAACATGTGAGACTAAAAGGGCAGAGTGCCCTCAGTGATCGTGTGTTAAGATCAGAGAGCTGCTGTAACCCCAAACTAGAGACTAGGCCACAGAGAAAAAAACAGGCCCCAAGAAAGAGCAAGAGGAGGAGTTATACTTAGGAAATAGGATTAAACAGACCTTAGATATTCAGTTAGGCTGATATTTCACTTGTACAAAACCAGAGAAATTCTGCAGTTATAGTTAGCTGAGCTAACTAGAACTTGCGCCCCCGCAATGCACTGCTTATGAGCTCACATATTACATCACTCATGACCTAGTCAGTGACATCACTGATGACATCATCCAGTGACTGAGTTTCTAAAAAGTTGGAGTGTTAAATATATATACACTAAGGTGTATTGATGAATCATTAGTGGGTGCGTGACTGACTGTATAAGTGAGTGATTATACGTGTCTCAGTGAATGTATAGGTGAGTGACTAATTTGTGTGAATGTCTATCAGTTGGTGTGTAAGTGGTTGCATGGGTTGGTGAGTACGTACATGAGTGGCTATATGGGTTATTGGTTGGATGTCTGAGAACAGTATGGGTGTATGAGTGTCTGTGTGGGTGGGTGAGGGGGTGTGTGACTCCATGCATGGATGAGTGAGAAGGTGAATCAGTGGCTTTATGGGCTCATGAGTGCGTCTGAGAGGGGCTGTATGGATGAGTGAGTATGCGTATGGCTGTGTCGGTGAGTGAATGGATGGGTTAGTGGTACATGTGAGTAACGGCATATGTGAAAGGCAGTATAGGCGAGTGTTGGATTATATAAGTGTTTGTATGGGTGATTGATTGTGAGTGGCTGTGTGGGTGTGTGCTTGTGTGTATAGGTAAGTATGTGTTAGTGTATGTATGAATAATTGAGTTGGTGTGTGTACAACTGTATAGGTGAGTACGTGGCTGTGTGATTGGTTCTGGGTGAGCGAATAGGTGTGCGAATAGCTCTATGAGTGTCTGACAGTGTGTTAATGGCTGTATGGGTGTATGAGTGGATATGTCAGTGGCTGTATTAGTGAGTATGTGTACGAGTGGCTGTATAAGTGAGTGGGTGGATATGTGTGTAGACCTATCAATCAGTTAGTGGGTTCATAAGTCCTGGTATGGGTGTGCCAATGGTTTCGAGAATGGTAGTGTAAATGTTGTAGGGGGTGTATGAAAGGCTACAGGGGGTGAGTGGCTGGGTCAGAGATTCTGTGGATGATGTCATCAATGATGTCATTTGAGATGTCATCAGTGATGTCACTGATCATGTCATGAGTGATGTAATATGTGAGCTCATAAGCAGTGCATTGCGGGGGCGCAAGTTATAGTTAGCTCAGCTAACTATAACTGCTGAATTCTCTGGTTTTGTACAAGCGAAATATCAGCCTAACTATAAGGTCCCTGTAACCTTAGGTTTTTTCAGCCTGTAGGAGATATGTACATACACACACACATATATATATATATACATACATACACACACACACATATATATATATATATATTTACTGAGTACGGATTGGTAGTAGTGGTCCCTATTTGGGAAATTACCGCACAACATATATATATATATATATATAGTCAAAAAATACATCAATGTTGTGTGAGTCAATTAGTTGTACACTTATAGTTAAGTTGGGGTGCTTTCTTAGCTCAATCGCACCTACTACCAAAAATGCTATTAACACATTAGAAACTAACATGTGTACATAAATATAAACATAGAGCTCTACTAAGCACTCCTTCGTAATTCTAGTAATCCAGAGTGTATTGGATAAGTATAACCATTAAAAATTTCATATTCCGACTCAATTTGACGAACAGTATCACTGAGGAGATCAATAATATCTTTTCATAAAGTACACAGAGTCCCAAAGAGTCCAACACTTCAAATTGAAGATTTATTCTTTTTGTGGTACTTCCAGCATGGAATCTGCCAATAAGCCAACACGTGTTTCGTCTACTCATAGACTTTTTC
This sequence comes from Calotriton arnoldi, assembly GCA_963921515.1. Taxonomy (NCBI): domain Eukaryota; kingdom Metazoa; phylum Chordata; class Amphibia; order Caudata; family Salamandridae; genus Calotriton; species Calotriton arnoldi. Next base: position 646,124 of record CAWUFW010000201.1, on the reverse strand, counting down.
AAGGCTGTTAGCAAGAGTTGTCTTTAATATATCTGGAGTACAGTTTCATACAGCGCTGTCCCGTAAAGACTCGGTGCTATGCAAGCATCCACAGAAGTTTGTAATAGTGCGAGAGTTTGTCCACAGATGTGTGTAACATCCACAGTTATGTTTCAACTAATTTGCCTCCGTCCAGGCAATGTTGTATCTCTTAGGGAAATACGTTCTTAACAGCTTGTGTGCTAGTTGGAATCCACATCAAATATACGCCCGTCTGTGGCGGTCCTTGATAATTGGAACTTCCTACTTCTTCCGTGAATTTAAAATGTACACGTTCCACTATGCCGGAAACCCTGATAAGTTCCCATCCACATAGCTGAGAATGTTTCCAGAACCCAAGGCGTGTTCCTTCTCCCCGTACCGAGTCACGGGTCGGAATATGACATTTTTAATGGTTATACTTATCCAATACACTCTGGATTACTAGAATTATGAAGGGGAGTGCTTAGTAGAGATATATATATATTGCATCCAACGTCTCCCAATTGAGACAAATCCGCTCGCACTCACAAAATCGAAGCAAATACAGCTTAATAGTTTATAAAGCTGTGATTTATTCAGCATTCCAGCAATCCTCTACGCGTTTCGATCTTAAAGATCTTGTTCACGAGGTTAGTAAATCAACATATGCCACATTTTTTTCCTTTTTTATAAAACAAACTATTCATGACAAACTATGACATCACTTCCTGCAGTGTGTTGCTAGGCATTCTGGTTACTGTAGTTCTCTATACTAAACCACTGTTTACAATCAAAATTACTTTACCCAAAACTAGTGAGAAAATAAAAATAAATATGAAAGTATAAATAAAACTAAAACAACAATACAAAATGACAATCTAAATGTGAACTCATTAGTTCCGAAGTCTACTCCAAATATCCATTTCTAAGTAGTCCATGCAAAAATTATGAATGTGTCATCATAATTGTCAATTTATCCACACCGCTTATTTTATAACTGTGTGTTTTAGTGATGACCGTCTTTTGTAAATCCTATTCTACGTATTGAATTACCGCACATGCTTGTTTTAATTTCAACACGTGACTATTCTCAACTGGTCATTTTCTAGTATAATCACCGTTCCTCCTATATTACCACCACTCTTACCCTCAAGTGGGTAGTAAGTCTTATTCCTACCTCCAGTGGGAGCGAACTATGATTTTATCACTATTTCTTCATTATAATTTAAAGTTCACATTGATAAATTTATTATTACTACTAGACTTCTCTAAGTTGTATCTTTTAGTCATACATTCAAGTGCATTTAAAGTGTCAACAGATTATAAGCAATTTATGCATCAGTACAAATTCAAAAATAAGTGATAAGAAAAACGAAACCAATAAAGATTAAAAATTAAACTAGTTGGCAACTAGTTTATCCCTCCACCAATTGGAAAAAAAAGGGTTTCATAAAAAAAGGGGGGTGCTAAAAATTGAGAGAGACAATTAATCATCAAGTCCGAAATTTTTCAAGTCCAAAACATTTTCAGCTATTCTATTTACAGGTGTGAGTATAATTCCTCATCTTGATTCAGTCCATTAGGAGTCAGAGTGCGGAAATTCAGAATGTGTCTTGATTCTTTCTGTCTAAGAATCTTTTCTCTGTCTCCCCCTCTTATATGTTTAGCTACTGATTCCACCGCATAAAAATCATTTCTTTCCAGTTGCCCCCATGCTCTTTTTCCATATGCTTGGCAACTGCGTTGCTCCTGTCATTATTAATTGTAACTCGCACATGCTCAAGAATACGTTTTTTCAGTTCACATGTAGTGCTGCCCACATATTTTAATGAGCAAGGACATTCAATAATGTAGATCACATATTGGCTTTTGCAATTAATGAGCTGTTGGATTTTCCATATTCGTTTGTTTGCCATCGGTATTTCTTTAGTGTTCCTCGCAATTGCACACACTTTACAATTGGTACATTTATAAAACCCTTGTGGTTTAAGCCATGTCTCCTGCTTTTTTTTACTTAAAAAATGACTGTGGGTCAGCTGATCTTTTAGGTTCATTGTCCTGCGATAGGTAATGTTGGGGCAATCTCCTATTATCTTAGCAACTGTTGGATCAAGATGCAATATGTGCCAATTTTTTCGCAAGATTTTTGTGATTTGTTTATTCTCGGTGGAGTGAGTAGTGATTAGACGTATTTTTTGTTAATTTTTTTCTTTAGGTAGGGGTATTTTTTCTTTCAACAACTCAGTTCTGGATAGTTGCGTTTTTCTTTGTAGGGATGATGCAATAATTTTCTGATTGTACTTCCTTGTCTTGAATCTTTCAGTTGCCAATTGAGAATTCACCTTCCATTCTTCTTCCTGTGAACAGATTCTTCTTATTCTAAGGAATTCCCCGTAGGGGATGTTGTTGATCAGACTGGATTGGTGGAAACTCTCAGCATGGAGGACAGCGTTTGTCGCTGTGCTTTTACGGTGTAATGTGGTTTCAACTTTGTTGTTCTTGATATAGATCTCGGTGTCCAGAAATATAACACGTTCTTTACTGATATTATATGTGAATTTCAAGCCAGTTTCTGTGTTGTTCAAGATCTTGAAATATTCCTGGAATTCCTCATTAGTTCCATCCCAGATTATCAACACATCATCTATATACCGTAGCCACATTACGGTCTTCTCTACATGATTTTCATTTTCCGATGTCCAGGCCACAGTGTTTTCCCACCACCCCATGGTGAGACAGGCATAGCTCGGGCTAAATGAAAAGCCCACCGCAGTTCCTTTCACTTGGCGGAATGTTTCTTCCCCAAACATAAATACATTTTGTTCCAGGCAGATAGTGATCATCTCTAACAACATACTGTTGTGGTCTGCGAATTGAATGTTTCTTTCCTGCAGAAAGTATTCGCATGCTTTTAACCCTTTATCATTTCGTATATTTGTATATAGTGATATCACGTCCATAGTGACCAGATTGTATGTGTCTAACCACGGGATTTCTTGTATGTGTCTTAGTAGATCTCCAGTATCCTGTAGATACGATGTCAATTTCTTTACATAAGGTAACAGATACACATCCAGATAGTTTGCCATATTCTCCAATAATGCTCCCTTGGCTGATATTATCGGTCTGCCTGGTGGTCTAGTTGGATGTTTATTAATTTTGGGGAGGAAGTATATTGTGGCCATCTTGGGGTGGTCTATTTTCAGATATTTCACTTTATCTTCATCCAGGAGGTTGTTCTTCATCCACATTGCCAATTTTCCATCGAGTTCCTGTTTCCACCTCAAAATTGGATTTTCTTTCAATTTTTCATAATACTCCCTGTTTCTTAATTGGGAGTATGCTTCTCGCATGTATGCATCTTTCTCCATGATGATGACGTTGCCTCCCTTGTCAGCTCTTTTTATTTCAATCGTGTCATCTTTTTTCAGGCTTTGCAAGGCTTCTCTCTCCTTGAACATAAGGTTGTCTTTTCTTTTTTCATAGTTCAATTGATAGAGATCTTTTATAACTGCCTCATGGAAAATATCGACCTTGTTACCTTGTGGTAATTGTGGATAAAATTTAGATCGAGCCTTCTTGCCACTTGTTCCTGCTCCTAATTGTGGGCAATATGCATTCAATTCTCTTGTTGTAAAGTTTGGATCTTCATCTAATTCCATTAGTGTCACGAAGCTAGCTGATTCTTTTGCTGTAAGCTCCATACTTGGTCCCATGATCTTTTTCGTGTGTTCTGATAACTTCGGGTTCTCAGCAAAAACTTTTGCCAATTTTATTTTTCGTACATACTTGTAAAGATCTATTCGTATTTGGGATAGATCAATATTGTTAGTTGGACAGAAAGTGAGACCACGTTTCAATATTTTAACTTCCATTTCATTCAGCATTTTATTGGAGAGGTTGATTACTTCTAGTTCTTGTGAGGGCATTTCTGTAATAGATCTTAATTCCATTTCTGTCTCATGCTCCGTGTCATAGTTCCCACTCTTTTTGATGTTTCGCTTCCCTCTTCTTGTGGGTTTGATCATGCATAACCTCGTCCTCTGCCTCTTCCGCGATTGGCACTTGGTGGAGTTCCCATGTTCTTTTCCCAATTTTTCTGTTGGAGGGCCAATTGCATTTCGCCTAAAAAAGAGCATTTCGGGCGTCCCTCACCTTGTTCAACCTCTCCTTCACTTGCGTCCGTGGAGCTTAGCGATGAGACACTCCCTGTTGTACCTGTCGCCAAATCTATTTTTTCTTGTTGTTTAAATTGATCGAATTTTCTTGCATATGTAAAGATGCGACCATTCAGATAATCTTCTTTATCACGTTGGAACTTTGATTGCTTTCGCGTTTTCACAATTTCTTCGTGCTTTTCAATGTAATGTTCTAATTCTTCCTTAAATTTTGTTTGTTCTACATTTAAATCCACTGTATTTAATACTTTCTCCAGCTTTCAGTTGTAATGTCGTTTTTTCTAGAGCTATTTCAATGTGTTTTATCAATATTTCCATAAGTCCCAATGATGATTTTAATATGAATTCTCCCCATTCATGTAATAAGTCATTGCTTGTTTCCTGATGGTTTGGCATAAGATGTATGCGCAGACCCCGTGGTACACGTTTCACTTCTAAGTATTTTTTCAGTGAGGCGACCTCCCACCATTTGTTAATTTCTTTTTTGAAACTTTCTCCCATGTTCTCAGCTTATTTTTTACATCCAGACTTTTTGAGCTACTTGATGTTATTGTTCCTTTGTTTGTTGATGCTTCTTGCTCAAAAAAGGTATCAATTAATGCTGTTCTTTTTGCCTCTCTCTTTTCCATATCTTACTGGTTTTTCTTCGCTGTAATAATGTTAATTTTCTTTATTTCGCCTCATACATTCGTCCCACAGCGTCACAATGAATCTACAGTTTTTTTATAAGACAAGTTCCCCGAGTTTGCATTCACTCGTATTTATCAGATTCTGTGCAACCGTAATTGGAACCAACCGGCATTCAACAGATTGACTTGCAACAATGTCACAATGATCAGTGCTAGCTCACCCTTTCAAGTTTCTCGCGTCCAGCGCTCCCCTCCGGTTTCGCCTTTCACGATCAGCTCTATCCAGTGTTCTCCGCGCTTGCACTTCGATCCTTGGTTCTTTTTGCCGGCGTTCGCCTGTGTCGATGGTTCACTCCCTTTCAAAATTGGCCCACATTTCGACATCCAGGCGCTCTTGGCGGTGCATACGCGGTACGGCAGAGCCAAGCCGTTACTAATTGCATCCAACGTCTCCAAATTGAGACAAATCCGCTCGCACTCACAAAATCGAAGCAAATACAGCTTAATAGTTTATAAAGCTGTGATTTATTCAGCATTCCAGCAATCCTCTACGCGTTTCGATCTTAACAAAGATCTTGTTCACGAGGTTAGTAAATCAACATATGCCACATTTTTTTCCTATTTTATAAAACAAACTATTCATGACAAACTATGACATCACTTCCTGCAGTGTGTTGCTAGGCATTCTGGGTACTGTAGTTCTCTATACTAAACCACTGTTTACAATCAAAATTACTTTACCCAAAACTAGTGAGAAAATAAAAATAAATATGAAAGTATAAATAAAACTAAAACAACAATACAAAATGACAATCTAAATGTGAACTCATTAGTTCCGAAGTCTACTCCAAATATCCATTTCTAAGTATTCCATGCAAAAATTATGAATGTGTCATCATAATTGTCAATTTATCCACACCGCTTATAACTGTGTGTTTTAGTGATGACCGTCTTTTGTAAATCCTATTCTACGTATTGAATTACCGCACATGCTTGTTTTAATTTCAACACGTGACTATTCTCAACCGGTCATTTTCTAGTATAATCACTGTTCCTCCTATATTACCACCACTCTTACCCTCCAGTGGGTAGTAAGTCTTATTCCTACCCTCCAGTGGGAGCGAACTATGATTTTATCACTTTCTTCATTATAATTTAAAGTTCACATTGATAAATTTATTATTACTACTAGACTTCTCTAAGTTGTATCTTTTAGTCATACATTCAAGTGCATTTAAAGTGTCAACAGATTATAAGCAATTTATGCATCAGTACAAATTCAAAAATAAGTGATAAGAAAAACTAAACCAATAAAGATTAAAAATTAAACTAGTTGGCAACTAGTTTATCCCTCCACCAATTGGAAAAAAAGGGTTTCATAAAAAAAAAAGGGGTGCTAAAAATTGAGAGAGACAATTAATCATCAAGTCCGAAATTGTTCAAGTCCAAAAAAATTTCAGCTATTCTATTTACAGGTGCGAGTATAATTCCTCATCTTGATTCAGTCCATTAGGAGTCAGAGTGCGGAAATTCAGAATGTGTCTTGATTCTTTCTGTCTAAGAATCTTTTCTCTGTCTCCCCCTCTTATATGTTTAGCTACTGATTCCACCGCATAAAAAATCATTTCTTTCCAGTTGCCCCCATGCTCTTTTTCCATATGCTTGGCAACTGCGTTGCTCCTGTCATTATTAATTGTAGCTCGCACATGCTCAAGAATACGTTTTTTCAGTTCACATTTAGTGCTGCCCACATATTTTAATGAGCAAGGACATTCAATAATGTAGATCACATATTGGCTTTTGCAATTAATGAGCTGTTGGATTTCCCTTTTTTTTCCCAATTGGTGGAGGGATAAACTAGTTGCCATGACATGGTCAGTGACATCACTGATGACATCACTGAAGAATGTGCTAGAATTTGTATGAGTGAGATGGTGTGTGTATAACTGTATAGGTGAGTAAATGGGTGTGTGCTTAATTTTTGCATGACTGACTAGGTGTGTGAGTACCTCTATGGATGAGTGGCGGTGTGTGAGTGTTTATATAGGTGTATGAGTGCATATAATAGTCCTGTACTGAGTGACTATAAGTATGAGTGACTGTACGGGTGAGTGAGTAGATGCGTGTGTGTAGACCTAAGAATCAGTGAGTGTGTATATAGTAATTGGTGTTGGAGTGTCTATGGTTTTGACAATGGCAGTCTGTAATTTACAGTGGGTGTATCAAAAGTTATATTAGGGTGTGAGAAGATGCATCAAATTATCACATGGATGATGTCATCAGTGATGTCATCAGTGATGTCATTTGAGATGTCATCAGTGATGTCACTGACCATGTCATGAGTGATGTAATATGTGACGTCATCAGCAGTGCATTGCGGGGGCGCGAGTTATAGTTACCTGAACTAACTATAACGGGGAAATTTCACGGGTTTTGTACGAGTGCAATGTCCAACTAACTATAACTGTCCCTAAAACCTATGGTTTTTTCAGTGAATTTCAAAGGTTTTTTAAATGCTAATTTCTAACTATAACGTGCCTGAAACCTATGGTTTTTTTAAGTGAATTTCCAAGGTTTTGTAAATGCTAATTTCTAACAATAACATGCCCCGCCCCCTCCCTTCACCACTGTGCAAACGCACCCCGTGGCGCGTTTTAAGTTGGGAGATTAAGTCCCCTTGAATACTGAGGGTCCCTGGAGTCCAACTAGCCCCACCATGTACCTCCAAAAAGCGCCACAGAGCTGCGTTGCAGAGAGGTGTAAAAAGGGGCGTGGCCTCTGTACACCTCTCTGCAACGCAGCTCCCTGGCGCATACTGGAGGTTCCTGGTGGGCTAGTTGGCCCCCAGGGACCCCCAGTATTCAAGGGGAATTACTTCCCCTTCTTAAAACGCGCCAGGGGGCGCGTTTGCAGACTGCTGCAGGGAGGGGGCGGGGCCTCCGGCACGATGCCGGTCTTTTTTTTTTTTGTATGGGAGGGGGGCTGCGTGGCCCCCCTTCCCTCGGCCACTTTTGGCCCCGGGGACCCCATCCCCCGGGGCCTGAGGATTTTTTTTTTTTTTTTAAATTAAAATAAAACGGGAAGGGGGCCGCGTGGCCCCCCTTCCCTGGGCCTATATTGGCCCCGGGGACCCCATCCCCCGGGGCATGCCCTCTTTTTTTTTAATTTTAAATATTTGGAGGGGGGCTGCGTGGCCCCCCTCCTCAGGCCATTTAAGGCCCCGGGGACCCCATCCCCCGGGGCCGGCCTTTCCGTTTTTTTTTTTTTTTTTTTTGGGGAGGGGGGCTGCGTGGCCCCCCTCCCAGGCCACTAATAGCCCCGGGGACCCCATCCCCCGGGGCCTGGCCACTCGTTGGGGACCGTGGGGGGGTCCCCAATCCCCGCACGGTCCCGCCGGCTCCCCGCGTCCTGCGGGAGCCGGCATTGCTTTTCCATAAGGGGAGCTGCTGACATGCAGCTCCCCTTATGGAAAAGCAATCTGCTTTGCTTCATTGAAGCGAGAGCAGGTTTCCCTGCTCTCGCTTCAATGAAGCAAAGCAAGTTTGCAATCACAGGACGGGAGCCGCAAGGCTCCCGTCCTGTGATTGCAAACAGCAGTGTCCTGGGGGTAGGCACCCCGGGACACTGCAGGAGCCGGCCCTGGGGGGTGGCGGTCCCCAGGGCCACCACAGGCTCCAGGAGGGGGGCTGCGCGGCCCCCCTCCCCACTTCTACATAGCCCCGGGGAGGTAGTGGTCCCCGGGGCTTCGGGGGTTTGAAACGGACCCCCACATGTATTTTCTTAGTGCCCCGGGGAGGTGGCGGTCCCCGGGGCGTGTGGGGGGGCAGGAGCCCCCCCACACAGGACATTCTTTTTTAAAAAAAAAGAAGCCCCGGGGAAGTGGCGGTCCCCGGGGCTGCGGGAGGAGGAGAGCCCTCCCGCACCATTTTTTAAAGCCCCGGGGGTGGCGGTCCCCGGGGCTTGGGAGCCTTAGAGGCCCCCACATAAAATTAAAACCAACCCCCGCATGCCCCCGGGACTTGGCCCACCCGGGGGCAAATTAGCATCGAAGCGCGGAGACCGCGCTTCGATTTTTTTATCAGCGGGATCCGCGCACCCTAAGCGCATCCCGATTTTAAAAAAAAAAAAAATGCTTTTTTCTGCCCAGGGACCCCCTGAGCAGACCTAGGGGGTCAGGGTGTTTCTACCCTGCCCCCTTTGTGCGTTTTGCGCACTTGTTTCTTGTGCCTCGGTTCTACCGAGGGACAAAATGGCTGCCAACACTTCCTGATTTGGAGTGTTGACAGCCACTTGAAAGCCAATTAGCATGCAGCTCGTGATCGGGAGGGTGCGCGCAGGGTACGCGAATCCGACGCGGCCATAGATGTGATTTTCCTTTTGATTTTCTCAGCAACTACTGAACGGATTTACACCATTTAACAAAAAGGGTTCTTTCTGAACCAAGAACTACCTCTTTGCCAAATTTGGTGTAATTCCGTTCAGCAGTTCGGGCTGTAGCCGTGGCTAAAGTTTCCTATGGGAAAATGAATGGGGAAAACACGTTTTGGGACCCCCTTTTTCTCGGCCCCCGCTTGACGAATCACCCCGAAACTTTCAGGGTAGGAGCGGACCGGAGCGGGCCATAAAGTTTGAAAATTTCGCGAAGATTCGTCAACCGACGCAAGAGTTATTTCAAATAGAATGTTGCGGATTTCCTATGGAAAATAGGTCCTAACTATAACTATCTACTGGCGACCGCCAGTAGATTATATATATATCAGCTAAATAACCGCAATCACTATGAAAAATTAACAAAAGATCCAACTAAAGAAATAATGCAGGCCTTTCATGAAAAATTCTGTGATTGGCATGGCCAAGAACTCCTCGATGAAGATGAATATCAATATTTAAACAAGCATTTGCCATGCAATCGGTCTCGCATTTGGGACCTTATATGTATTTACCTATGCAGCACATTATTGTGGGTACAGCAACATTTACTGTTCTAATGTGCACGAAGCAGGGAAAGGGTGCAGTGCCACAGGCTGTCACTAGGTGTCCCTTGGGACCACTTTTGGCCACATAAGTTACTGCACTCTTTTTTACCAATATAGCAGAGGCAGCAAAGACGTGGTAGCGGATGCAAGGAACATCAAAGAATATAATTTGTTAGGGTCTACTTTACACGGGCTCGATTGTGGCGGGCGGGGTTGCTAGCCTCCCCGGAGTGCCTTCGGTGCGGTCGGGAGGAAGGTACATTCATGCACACGGTCTGGCAGTGTTCTTCCCTGGACAGATTCTGGAGGGGGGTGTGGTCCTGCCTTTCGGAGGTCCTGGGGTGGGGGCTCCCCCGTACGCCGCGGCTGGCCCCGCTTCATGTTATGGAGGGCATAGGGGGCAATATTTATAAACGTCATCTCTTGCTATTGGGACTGGTATTGGCAAAGCGTGATATCGCAAGGGCGTGGAAGGCCCCGCTGGCCCCCTCGGTAGCCGCCTGGAAGAACGCCCTGGACTTTGGTATGGGGCTCGAGCAGCCCATCTTCACGGCTAGGGGCTGTCCGAGTAAGCACTATAAAATATGGAAGCGTTGGGCAGACTACCGGGGCATATGGTTGGCACCGCCGGCGACACAGGAGCTACACCTACTGGGGTAATGACAGCATTGGCGGGACATCGGTGGGCGGGCCCTGGGGAGCTGTATACTATCAAACTATGATCTGTTTCAGTTGCACGCGGGTGGTGGGTAGGACTTTGAGGCTATTGCGCGACTACTGAGGGGGGTGGGGGGGAGGGGGGGTGTTGTTTGGTATATGTTTGATTGTTATATTGTCGCTACATAAAAGTGTCCATGGTGTATGTACAATATATGTTTTGCTCCTGCAGAGGCCTCTGGGGTACAGAGCCCTGCAAGGAATGTGCCACCTGACCAATAAAGTCTGTTTTAAAAAAAAAAAAAGAATATAATTTGTATGTTTGTTTTTTGCAAATATATTCTTTTAATGTAACCACGTCATTGCACCGCTACAACCTTTTCCTGACTTCCAGGCGGCAAAGGGAGATTAAATGAGGGCACTGCAGTGCAAATGAAGCAGTAGGAGGAGGCTTGGGATAAGTAAAAGGGAGGTGGAGAGGGAAGAGTCAGAGGGAAGGGTTTAGAAAGGCTTGTTTTGGGGCAAGGAATAGTAAAGAGGTATGAGATGATGCAAGGAGGGGAAGAGTCCAGATATGGTTATTTTGGGGGTCATAGTAGAGGTATGGGATGAATGAGAGAGTGGACCAGAGGATATATTGATAGAGGTATAGGGTGAGGAGAAATAGGGTAGAGCATTGGATATGCTGAGTTAGAAGAAAAGTAATAAATATATAGATCCATAAGTACATGGAAGGTATATAGATGCATAAAGGAAGGTAGTATATGTAGATTAAAGATGCATTAAATAATATAATGCCATACTCCTGAAAACTGCAGCATTACAAGAGCTAGTGAAACTTGTCTGGCATCAAATGTCCCATAAGGGAAAGCTTACTTTTTCCGTGCCTTTGAAATGTTGCTTTTTTAATACATTATTAAATCTTCCATCAGCTTGTATTTTTTGTGATTTCACTGGAAAACGCCATGGTTATGCCGGATCACCAAACCACAACTGCTGTTAAGCGCTTGTAAAGCTGTGCAGCATCCAGCACCTCTTAACTCGTGTTATCTATGTCACGAGTTTAATTGTAAATGACAAACGTTAGTTTAAAAATGGAATGGTTTTGTTTTAAAATTCAGGCAGAAGAAAACGGCCTCTAAGAACTGGGGCATCTATATAAAAATGCTGTGTCATTCTTCAATTCGGTATGACACAATTTATTTAATTTTTACATTAAAGGGTTACCGACACAGATGACTGTTCCGCCTCCCATAGGGGCCCAGTGAATCAAAAAGTAGTTTCCACTGAATGTGGTTTTGCAAAAGAAAAACAACTCCTTCATGTTTACTCTAACTTGTAGTAATCACTTCTTTTGTTCTGTATTTAGAAAAAAATCTGAAAATATACATACACAAATTTACCTAGATCTATCTCAGTGTGTGCATGTGCCACAATATACATATATAGCAATATCCATTTAAATATGAGAACAGGAACACATTTGATTACATTTATCGCATCACTGAATTTTCGATATGTCTATGTAAAAAAGGATACCAAACCAACTTTTACATTGTTACGCGCTGCGTATTAAAAGTATATGGGATGGGAGGAGGGAAGAGAGGCCATCATACGCTGTACTGTGTGATGGCTGACAAAAATGCTCTCTGAGTGAAATCCCCGGAAAGAGAGCTGAACACACAAAAGAGGGACTTTTGTAGAAAAGCACCAATAAGAAGCCAGCATTTCTGAATGCCAGATAGTAACCAATGGCAATTGGTGGGTTTGCCAAACCCCACAGGAGAGAAATAACAGGCCGATCGAAGCTTGACCTAAAAATAAGCATCCGATACTACCAACGATATACTATTTACCGAAGGTGCATAAGAATATCAATAACCCACCGGGGCGCCCGGTCGTCAGCTCGTGTGAATCCAGACTAGAAAATGCTTCTAGATTTGTTGATGTTTTTCTATTTCCATGTGTCCAGCCTCCCTTCCTAAATAAGAGATTCAATGGCCTTTTTGAATGGAATAAACATCCCATGGAAACAGGAATATATTATGGCAACAGTAGATGTTGTAACCATGAATACTTCCATCAAACACGAAGATAGACTGGAGGCAAGCAGACATTATCTGAGATCACAATCGGTAAGCCTGATGAGGCATTCAGAAATGCTGCTGGAAATAATGGAATTCTACCTCAAAAACAATATATTCATCTTTGACGGAAAATTCTATATACAAAAGCAAGGAACGGCCATGGGCACATCGATTGCCCCAATGTATGCGAACTTAGCCATGGGCTTTTGGGAGACAGAGACTATATGGACTGAAAGAAATGCTGAAAGCCTAAAAAAAAGTGGTTTTATGGCTACGGTTCATTGATGACTTGTGTTTAATCTGGGAGGGGAGCCAAAACTGGAAAGGTTTTTAGAGTCCCTTCACGAGAATCCACAGGACTTGAGATTCACATACACAGCAAGTAAAAGCGAATTAACTTTTTAGATGTTAACGCATATATTGATCAGGACAAAATTTGCACAAAGGTCTTCAGGAAACCTACGAGTGGGAACAATCTTCTATTTGCAAACAGTGAACACCCAAAAGCTCTGAAATGGAGCATACCGTATGAACTACTAATGGTAAAACTGAATTGTTCAGAGGCGAGAGACTATGATCAACAGTCAAAGGAGATGATACAAAGCTTCTTAAACGAGGGTACCCCAAATCAGTTTTAACAGATGCCCTGGAAAAAGCAACAAAAAAAAATAGGAATGACCTATTAATACCTAAGAAGAAAGAAGATTCAATGGAAAATGGTACAACCAGATACATCATGGATTCCAATGAATCTCAGAAGGAGATAAAAACCTTTGATCAAGAACAATTGGAGGATTTTAGAACAAGACGAAGACCTAAAAAATCACGTACAGAATTATCCATATATAATGCATTGGAAGATGGCATCATTGGGGGATATTTTGGTACAGGGTTTCATGCCTAACAAGAACATAAAATCCAATTGGCTAAACAAAAAGACCTGGCTTTTATAAATGTTCAAAATGCAAAGCCTGCAGAGATAACAAAACTAAGGTTAAAACTAATAGATGGAAGGACAAAAAACACCAAGGAACACATACATTGTGAAAGTACATATGTGGTTTATGGATTGGAATGCGATTGCGGAAAGACCTACATCTGAAGTACCATTAATAAACTAAAGCTTCACATTTTACAACATATGCAGGCAATTTCAAATAAAGATTTTACCTACGTCATTGCAAAACACATATGGGACAAACACAATGGAGATATAAACAAAGTGATGTTCTTTGGAATCCAATAAATAACATTGAAACCAAGAGGAGGTGATCGAGAATTGAGTTTACGAAGGTCTGAGTCAAGGTGGATTTTAGAGATTGGCACTGAAAGTCCATGGGGTTTAAATACAGATGCAGAACTTCATGTACATCTTTAACTTGATAAATAGTTATAGTACTTGGGGCATCTGTATTAGAAGAGAATGCACTTTAAGGGTGTTTATATTCATACATATTTAGGTCCTGAGACATCTGTATAGGACAGAAGAGAATGCACTTTAAGGTTTTTTATATTCATACAAATTTAGAAATGCTCTCTTATGAATGCTATATAAATAATTTATTTTTTAACAGAGTGCGAATTCTAGATGGTCGACCTTTGATGAAACATAAAATCTAGGTGATCCTTGCAGAGAGTACTTATAGCAATTCATATAGCAATTTTGAAACCTAGCCTCCCTGCAAGCCGTAGGAGTAGCTAGGGCTTGTAAATTATCAGGTGGACATTTATGAATTTTAAGGTATATTTTGCACATATCAGGTCTGTTTAGGTTGAATATGAATGTATTAAGATTTGCACTAATGTATCTATTATATTCAATGTTTACAAGATGTTTCACATCAAGGATGTTTATTGCCTATGGGCACAGCTCTACCTCAGCAGTATCTAAAATGAGATTTGCTGAGGCAACAATGACCCATTATTTAGCCTATACTTATGTCTTTTACACGCTGGAAATGTCTGCAAGACCCGTGGAGAGAGCACTAATGAAGTTTAGTTGCTTAATGTTGACAATCATGATGTGGAAGCACTTTATGTAGACAGTCAGCACTTTATATCTTAGCACTTTAGGTGGTTCCGATTAATACCTGGAACTGGCACCAAGCACTTTATTTCAACCATATCAAGCTTGTGGTCTACTAGAATGAAGCATGGTACTAATACTGAATGCAAGATTAAAATATAGAGGAGGAATTATTTGCCAGTGTGAATTTAAAAGCACCAAACACTTTATACCTGGGCTGAGGAGGAGTGACCTTGAAGGGTCAAAGATTAATACGTCTAATCATTGCACTCTCAAGGAGTTAGCTCAATCTATACAGTCTAAGACATTACAAATAGCAGAGGGATCGGTGGGCCAAAGCGGATTGTGGACTTTTGTCTGTTCAAAAGCACAGATCACTTTATACTCATTGTATTTATATTTGTGGTTTAAACAAAAATATGTGGTTCCTGCAAAGGTTTAGGAGTACTAACACCAAGCACATTGTATTTTTGCGCAAATATTCAATCTAATGTTAAACATCTATGATACGATAGCACACTGCACATTTGTGTAAATATCCATCCTATATTATAAATCTTTGACATGATAGAGTGAAGTATAAAAGGTTATCCTGACATATATATCACAATGAAAGTACTCTGCCCAGGATTCCTAGATGAGGTAATATACGTATTACAATCCGAGATAGGGGACTAGATACAACAGAATGTTACAACAAAACTAAATAGACCTGGGATGAGCAAAGGTCAAAAACAAACAACAAACATTAATACAAAAATAATCAAAATCTGAAACAAGGAACAGGAAGGATGGTATATACAAAAAAGTGCAAATTAAGGTAATAACATGATCTTGTGATGCTCGCAGCTTTAAGAGAGGTAATGAGTTAAGAAAATAGCAGTCAAATATAAACACATTATAAGGAACATACCTTAAGAACTTTAAGGGAGAGGAGGTGATGCCTCCTAGGTAGCACAGAGAGATCAAGATCTCTGGGTGGAAAGTCAACACAATGGTACTTTACCAACTAGTATAGAACAGTCACAAAACAACCACCCCGGTTCCAAGCCTTTATATAAGGGTACAAGGGATTACTGTGAAAGTTTGCTCAGTATCAGTTTACTTTACAAGATCATATAAGCAATTTATGAACACAATGGAAATATTCAGCGATGTCTCCAATATTATATTAGCTGGGAAGACTGGTCTGGCCCAACTGGGAAAAAGAAATTGAAGTCATTAGCAGTAAACATATCCCTTACAAATGGCTAATAAAAAAGAAAAATGTGTAAACCAATGTTCTGCAAGGAAATTACTGTGATACAGCCCTCTCGTTGAATGAAATAATGTAATGATGGTCATGTTGTTGCAAAGGTAAAGAAGAACAATTTATTTACCTCCGGTAAAGCTTTTTCTGGTGGTTACAGTATCTGCCTGTGGATTTCTCACCTTTTGATTTATCCCAATGCGCAGCATTCCACGGAAACTTTTTTCATCAGGTCTCCCACATCGACGAGGATGTCACAATGGAACAGCTCTGCACGCACTACGCGCAACGTCATCGGAGCCATGAGAAGACCTTGTTGGAGTGCTGACATACGTTCTACCCATTTTTTCTGTGCCTCGAGGCAAAAAGGTGAACCGACAACATTTTCACAAGTATCCACAGTATACAAATACAGCCAAAACTGAAAATTCCTCATCATAGACATTTCCTAGTACCAAGCATCACATGATTGCAACAATAAATCACATAAGATATACATTGATTATTTTTCGGTATAAGCCGGCAGGCAACAGGGAGGCAGGTGGGTCAGTGAGGAATCCACAGGCAGATACTGTATCTACCAGAAAAAGCATTACTGAAGGTAAGTAACTTGTTCTTCCGATGGATCCATCTGCCTGTGGATTCCTCACCTTTTGAATGGAATCCCCAAGCAGTCACACCCCCGGTGGAGGGCGCCTGCCTTCCAATACCAAAAAATCCTGCAGCACAGAACATGCAAAATGGCCATCCCTCCTCACCTCCGAATCCAAGCAATAGTGCTTTGCAAAAGTGTGGAGGATGGCCCAAGTTGCCGCTTTGCAGATGTCTACCACAGGGACACCTCTAGCTAAAGCCGAAGACTTGGGTCTGGTAGAATGAGCTCAAATACCTTCAGGAGGCTCCTTCTTGGCCAAGGAGTAGCAGCTCTTGATACAGATGATGATCCACCTGGACAGCGTTCCTTTGTGGACAGCCTTCCCCTTCATCTTGCCCACATATCTGATGAGGAGTTGATCATCCAACCTGTTGTCCTTGGTTCCATCTAGGTAGAAGCTGACTGCCCTCTTGGGATCCAGGCGATGAAGTCTCTCCTCCTCCTTAGAAGGTTGAGGGGGATGGTAGAAAGTGGGTAAGGTGATGGACTGCCCTAGGTGTAAAGGAGTGACCACCTTAGGCAGGAAAGCAGCTCTTGTCCTAAGAACTATCTTATCCGCATGGAATGATGTAAATGGAGGCTTGGAGCTAAGAGCCTGCAACTCGCTCACCCTCCTAGCGGAAGTGATTGCACTAAAAATATAGTCTTAAGCGCTAGGAACTTTAAGGGACAACTAAATAATGGTTCAAAGGGTGAACCCATCAAGAAAGTGAGCACGAAATTTAAATCCCACTGAGGCATGATAAAAGGAGTGGTATTAAACCCATTTGCGAGACCTTTAATGAATCTCATTACTATGGGAGATTCAAATAACGAGAGTTGATCTGGTAATTAGAGAAAAGCACATAAGGCAGACAAGTAGCCCCTTAACAGTAGCTACTGCACAACCCTGTCGGGTTAGGGAAAGAGAGAAACTCAGAATGTCAGACAATTGGGCCTGCAAAGGATCAATCGATACCTCTCCACACCATTTAACAAACTTGGCCCACCTACTAGAATAGACAGATTTGGTGGAGTGTCTCCTGACCGATAAAATAACATCTACCACATCAGGTGGGAGAGAGAAAGAGCTCAGGTTGCCCCGTTCAATCTCCAGGCATGAAGGCACAGGCTCTGGAGGTGGGGGGTGTAGAACCTGCGACTGCGAGAGGAGATCTGCCCTGAGATGGAGCGGAGGGTGCAATGAGAGGTAAAGGAAGTCTGTGTACCACACCCTTTGCGGCCAATCCGGGGCAATCAATATGACTTGGGCCCGGTCATGGCGAATCTTCTTCAGAACTCAAGGAATCAAGGGTATCGGAGGAAACGCGTAAAGAAGCTGTGAGCCTCAATCTAACTGAAGCGCGTGTCCCAACGCTCCTCGCGTCGGATACTGGAGACTGCAGAACGACAGGCAGTGCGAGTTCTCGTGAGTGGCAAACAGGTCCAACTGAGGAAATCCCACACCCTGAAAATGTGAAGGACCACCTCTGAATGGAGACGCCTCTCGTGATCGGCCAAATACTGCCAAGTGAGACTGTCCGCACACACATTCAGTTCTCCGGCCAGATGATTCGCGATCACGCAAATCTGATGGTCCTGGGCCCAGGACCAGAGTCTCAGAGCCTCTCTGCAAAGAAGATAGGACTCTACTCCTCCCTGTTTGTTGATGTACCACATTGCGGTAGTGTTGTCCGCCAGGACCTGAACCGACTGACCGCGAAGGGAGGGAAGAAAGGTCTTAAGAGCCAAACGTATCGCCCGCAATTCCAGAAGATTTATGTGAAACAATCTTTCCCCTGGAAACCAAAGACCTTTGACCTCCAGATCCCCCAGATGATCTCCCCACCCTAGAGTGGAGGCATCCTTTATCACAGTGGCCACCGGAGAGGGAGGTTGAAACGGCTTCCCTTGAGACAGGTTGCCTGGAACACTCCACTATAACAGCTCCACTGCAGTGTTTCTGGTGATCCCGACTACCTCTTCGAGATGTCCGTAGTGTTGAAACCACTGCCTGTGGAGGCACCACTGGAGGGCCCTCATATGCCAGCGTGCATGTTTGACCAACAGTATGCAGAAAGTGAACAGACCGAGCAGGCACAAGACCTTCACGACTGGAACAGCCGCTTCATTCCAAAAAAGTGGAATCATGGCCTGGATGTCTTGAACCCTCTGTTGAGGTGGGAAGGCACGACTTAGTAGTGTCCAGTACTGCCCCTATGAACAGGTTGTGCTGAGAGGGCACCAGGTGATTTTTTGGGTACATTTATCGAAAACCCCAAGTTGAACAACAGTTGTGTTGTTACTTGCAAATGATGCAGCACCATCTCTGGTGACTTCGCTTTGAGCAGCCAGTCCTCCAGATAGGGGAAAACAGGTACCCCCAACCTTCTGAGATATGCTGCCACCACCACCACCATCACCTTTGGGAAGAATCGAGGTGCAGAAGTAAGGCCGAACGGAAGGACCACAAACTGGTAGTGTTGAGACCCCACCGTAAAACAAAGATACTTCCGATGCGACTTCAGGATGGGAATGTGAAAATACGCATCCTGTAAATAGATCAACACCATCCAGTCTTCCTTCTGCAGTGCAAGAAGAACCTGAGCTAGGGTCAACATTTTGAATATCTCCTGTTTGAGGTAAAAATTCAAAACCTTAAAGTCTAGGATCGGCCTCAAGCAACCGTCCTTTTTAGGGACCAAGAAGTACAGAGAGTAGCATTCTTGACCCCTTTTTTGCAATAATGACAGAACCTCCTGCTAGAGAAGCAGAAGGTGCTCTTCCGAGCACGAACCCTGGTGGGGAGGGAAAGGAGGGAGGAACTCCCGGAAGGGTAGGGCATAGCCATTCTCTACGATGTTCAACACCCAGAGATCTGTAGTAACAGACCTCCAATGTTGTAGAAAATGAGACACTCACCCTCCCACGGGACAAGAATGCTCTAGGATGGTGGAGCTAGAGCTGCTTCCCTGCCACACCAGTTGGAGGGGCAGAAGAGGAGGAGACCTGTTGCCCTGCAGCACCTTGAAGACTACCTCTGCCCTTTCCCCTGTAGGGTCTGTACAAGGGATTTGCCTGCTATTGCTGCTGCTGCTGTCTGCCAAGAAAGGACAAGTTCCTCCCAAAGCCACGAAACTTGCGAAATTGTCCAAAGCGCTGAGATAGAGAAAAGAGAATGGAGCACCTCCATCAGGATATTAGATTTTAATTCCGCTGTGGGGAGGGGCAATTCCAGCAGTTCCGCTGCCTTCCTGATCACAGCGTGATAAGTGGTCATCTCCAGCGTTGGGAGACCTTTTGGAGATGAGAGCTCCCATTCAGGAGAGGTATCCAGGCCTCTAGCCTCCTGTAAACCTTCAAAATCTGTATCAGATCCACAATCTCCCCTTCCTCAGCCTCTCCATGCTCTTCCTGGTATTCTTCTTCTTCTAATAATCTCTGTGCCTCTCTCTGAGACCTCATCCTCGGTACAGGCGTCGGTGGCACCAGACGCAGCGCCGGGAACTTCAGGATCGGCGTCGAAGGGAGGTCTACCAGAACAGTAGTCGACACCGGTCGAGTCGGCACCGGTTCAGAACCAGATGGTGCCGGGGAAGATGCATCCAGTGGCACTCGCCCCTCCAAAGATTGTACCGGCATCGAAAACCTCAACGCCGATAGAGGCCAACTCCCTGGAGCCAATGGCATAAAAGGTGCCTGAGGGAAATGAGGTGGCAAACCTCCCAGGGAAAATGCCAGCGGACCCATGGGGCCAACAGGCGCACCAGTAGGGTTTGGCGCCCTGGCGAACAAGCCAAACATCACATTTTATAAATGCGACGGATCTGTACCCGAAATCCGGAAAGCAGGATACACCGGATCCGGCAATGCAGGCTCTGAAGCTGCTCGAGGAGGCAGCACATTTGGTTCCAGCTGTGGCACAGGAGACCCTGGAGCCAGAGGTGGAGTGGTCGGCCTCTGCAACTGTGGAAGCGTTCCTTCTCTCGTAGCCGGTGGAGTAACCGCTCTCGGAGGCGGAGACGGGGCCGGAGTCTCCTCAGGAGAAGGAGATAGAGATATCTCATCTTTTCGATGACGCCTGGGACATGGGGACACCGACGAACGATGCAGAGTCCCATGGCGTTGCTTTTTCTTGTGCTTCTTTGATGACCTCGAAGTATGCGGAGTCGGCAACTTAGAAAAAATACCTTGGCCATAAATAATTTGGCCTCCCTCTCCTACAGCGCTTTAGGATTCATGCACCTGCACGAAGAGCACTCCTCGACGTCATGGTCCGACAGAAGACACCATAAACAGTCTTCATGGGGGTAAGTGATAGACATCTGGCCCCACATTCCCTGCAATCTTGAAACCAGATTTTCTTTGAATAGCCATCCTCGATGCTACACAGTCACAACAATAGACAACAAAGAAACTCCCAGAAATGGAGATCCTTGGAAAACACCGTTACGCGTCGACGGCATGGAAAAAAGGGAATTTACGTCAGCACGCAGACGAGGTCTTCTTATGGCTCCGATGACATCACGCAGAGTCGCGTGCAGAGACGTTCCATTGTGACGTCCTCGTCGACGTGGGAGAACTGAGGAGAAAAGTTTCTGTGGTATGCTGCTCATTGGGACAATTCAAAAGGTGAGGAATCCACAGGCAGATGTATCCATCAGAAATATGTTTTTGAACGTGGCGATGGTTGGAGACGGAGGTCCCCTTTAAAAAGCCACTCAGGATGCATGTTTATTTGGCCCTGTGGAAGGCTATGACCGAAACACATAGGCTCTTACGAGTTTGTGATGCACTTGGTGTAATAATGTAAAAATAAAATAAATTTGCCGGATTAAACAGCAATGACGTGCTGCGTCCTGTTTTCGACCTAAATCAAACAAGAAGTTATGCTCGGATGGAAAATCCGGCTCAAAGATAACTAACAGGCTTACAACGATATATATATTTTCAAGGTACATAGAAGTTAAGAATAGTAAATTTACACCTACCTATTTGCAATTACCTTCTTCATATTTTGGTCCTTGATATTTTTGACCCGATATTCTGCCTACACAATACTTTTGTTTCCAATATTCTGTCAGTGATCCATTTTGCTTTCTGTGTAATAAAGTACTTTTCATTTATAAATAGAGGCACTGGGCTGGACATTTAACTTATTGCGCTGCTGGAAGTAGTAGTGCTGAGGCCATGTAACCACATACAAACCTCCCTGAGACGCCTGGTATAGCTCACCATCACTACCACTGAGAGTGAAATGCCTCAAGGGTTGTACTGAGCCCAGTTTACAGAACCATAGTAGGCAGGACCCTTAACGGTATAGGCGAAAGACTCTAGTCCCCAGGGCTGTGGCCCAGTAGCCCTTACCTGCCCAGTGGCCTCCAAAATGGATTATGACATCCCTGCTGCTGTGAGAACTCACGGCTATGTCAAATTAGCACTTCTACTGCAGCTATGAAGACATGCTGGCTTTGATTACGCCGTGCACTACTTCTTCCTTGAGCTCCTTGCACGAGGCTCAGCGCAAGAGTTTCTTTTGAAATGCTGCCTTTGTGAGTAGCTTGAGCGTGCTGCCTATTCACTCCCCAAAAGGTAAATGCTCAAACATTAGGGGGTCCAAATGGTGGCGTCCAAGATTCAACATGAACTGATGAAGTCAGATGCCTATTATATGCGCAACTTAGTTATTGGCAATTAAGTTTCCACCAACCATCTTCCAGGTCTCTCACACTGCTCTTTCAGGCTACTTCCTGGGCTGTTCATACCTTCTAGCTGGCCAATTCATTGCCAAAATATGTAGCATAGGCAGGAAGCTGTCTGGATTATTAATTTGAATTTATTTCAAGAAACAGCCTGTGCATGGTCATCCTTGGCCAGCCAGCCTCCAACTGGCATACCAGAACATCCACACACAAGGGAACACACAGAACACATTGAGCATTTCATCCTGCCTCAAAGGCAAAACAGGGACACTCTTGGTCAATCGCAGATAAGAGATGCCTTCTATGAATCCTTCCATTCAACCAGAATATTCTAGAAAACACTGTCAAGAAGAGAAAGCACTAAATGGTAACAACCCACCACAAAGGCAGTACAATTCAATTAATCTTTATTCGATCTTAAAAAAGATCATAAAAGCACATAATAAAATTATACAGTAAGATAAATACATAAGTTCAAATCACAATATACTGGTCTCAGAGCAACAATATGGTAGTCTCAGTGCAATACAAAAACTAAGAATGTTAAGACAATATCAGTTCCACAGATAATATAAAACATGATTAACACAACTAAAATACCCAGTTATGGCCCCTCCATTGTTTTTCTACTGCAAACAGACAATTTAAGAAAGCAAATATCTGGACTATTCAACCTTTGAAGATAGGTTAGTGCCACCATAGATTTCTGAAAGGCTAATTTGTTCAGTATTGGTTTACGACATGTCTTTAAAATCGCTGATAGAAGCCACAGAAAAAGATCAAATGTAGCAAGGACTCTCTTGCCATTACAGGGACAAGGAGGGAGTTCCTTACTCCATGCACCTTCCAAATCGTAAAAGCATACTAGATGCCAAACCGACCCCGACCTGAATCTAAATACGAGTGATCTCTCCCATCGAGTTAGGTCCAACGTAAGATACAAAGCCACGTCGTCCATAGCAAACATAGAATAATAATGGCAGTAGATAAAGATGGCTCCGCAATCAGGAAAGGAAGGTTACAGCAGAGGTGAACGACCACTTACCCCAGCCTATAGTCTTCATGTATTTCTCACAAGCCTCAATAATCACCATATTCTAGAAGAGAGGCATCACTAATAATGTAATCAGTCGCAGGCCTCAGAGGTAGGCGGGAAACACCAGCAGAAGGACCAATTGACAGCACTACTGGAAGGATCCACAGCAGTCAAGAGACTCCTCAATTAAGACCTGGAGCTGGTCCAGAGTGAAAGGAACAAGTGGAACAAGAACTACAGGAGCTGGAAGTATGCATACAGCCATCAGCATGAGAGCTGGTGCCACCTCCTCGCCGAGATGGACTTGGAGAGCTGCAGACATGTACAACCCTGCTCATGTCCATCAAAAAACGGCTTGAGTTGCAGCCTAGCTCCCTACTTGATAGCGGGTGCCAAAAACAGTGGATTTTTATGAATTGCCACTTCAATGGAATTTATAAGTATAGAATTTTTCACTTTTCTCACTGATTTACACTTTACAGCAGAGTGACAATCTAACTGTCCTTATGAATGCCCGGAACCCCTAGATAGGGTACTGAGAAGGTTAGAACCATGAAGGGATGAACATTTTATTTGACTGGGTTGAAGGTTTCACTCCCCTTGGTTTCTAATCTGCCATCTGGGGCCGCCAATAAAGCTATTGGCCCCCCAAAAGGTAGTTTTAATCTAGTTGTATTTCACATTCGCATTGCACTCTGCACTCACAATTTACCCCACTCACACCTAGCTCTCAAAGGGAGACCACCTCTCAGAAAAACCTCAAAAAACATCAAGGAGCTCCTTCCACTGCCCCTCCGGGGATTGAGAGTAGGAAGTAAAAGCCCACACCAATGAATTTCTGGGTGTGAGGAAGGGCCAGATGATGAAGCATGCAACTTCATGGTGGGGGAGGGCTTTCGTCCTTAAAAGAAAAAAGTTTTCTTTAGTTTACATGATTCTTTCTTGGGACATCAGATTTTGACCACAAGCGTAACATGACAAACTGTGTCCGTTACCTTGCCACCTGTGCCTAAACATTTTAAATAAAATCTACTCACCTACTCACTATATATAGTCAGACTCTAATCAAGGTAAGCTATTTTTAGGCAAAACACACAAGATGATGGACGGAATGCTGCACATTGGCAAACATTCACCCCCAGTCACAGATCTGGGTTTAATCCATCGTTATTTTGCTTCACCACGCCACCGCAGTTCAGACATAGCCATATGCAAATCAGTCTTGACCCTGTGCCTCATGGGAACAGCCCAGACCGAACTGCCAAGCCATGTCTTCCCTGGACCGGAATCAAGCATCCTAGGACCGGTTTCAGGCTATCAGCCTTCATCAGCAAGGATAGCTTGACTCCAGTGGCGTAGTGAGCACGGGACCCACGTCTGGGCATACCCTTCCCACTTAGGGCGAAATGCAAAACACACAAGATGATGGACGGAATGCTGCACATTGGCAAACATTCACCCCCAGTCACAGATCTGGGTTTAATCCATCGTTATTTTGCTTCACCACGCCACCCCAGTTCAGACATAGCCATATGCAAATCAGTCTTGACCCTGTGCCTCATGGGAACAGTCCAGACCGAACTGCCAAGCCATGTCTTCCCTGGACCGGAATCAAGCATCCTAGGACCGGTTTCAGGCTATCAGCCTTCATCAGCCAGGATAGCTTGACTCCAGTGGCATAGTGAGCACGGGACCCACGTCTGGGCATACCCTTCCCACTTAGGGCGAAAGGCAAAACACACAAGATGATGGACGGAATGCTGCACATTGGCAAACATTGACCCCCAGTCACAGATCTGGGTTTAATCCATCGTTATTTTGCTTCACCACGCCACCCCATTTCAGACATAGCCATATGCAAATCAGTCTTGACCCTGTGCCTCATGGGAACAGTCCAGACCGAACTGCCAAGCCATGTCTTCCCTGGACCGGAATCAAGCATCCTAGGACCGGTTTCAGGCTATCAGCCTTCATCAGCCAGGATAGCTTGACTCCAGTGGCGTAGTGAGCACGGGACCCACGTCTGGGCATACCCTTCCCACTTAGGGCGAAATGCAAAACACACAAGATGATGGACGGAATGCTGCACATTGGCAAACATTCACCCCCAGTCACAGATCTGGGTTTAATCCATCGTTATTTTGCTTCACCACGCCAACGCTATTTTTAGGGCCTACTGGCCCGTTTAGGCGAGAGAGAACAAGCTGGTAAAGAACAGGTGTTCTGCTCATTCAGACAGTGAATTAGCAATTAAGATGCCTTTAAATCTTGTTCCATTTGCTGTGCTTTCAAAGACACAGGTCAGATGTCAGGTTATGTCTTCTTACAAATTGCTGCTTATTTTATCCTGCAGAATGGAGTTTTCTTTCCTGTCTCCGACTGAAAAGGTAGAGGATTTTGTAAAGTAAACTGTCAGCAAATTGTGCTTGGGTACAAGGAGTGTGAAATAAAAGGCTGTAGGATAGTGTTTATTTATTTTCTAACACACAGCATTTAAATAGCTTGTGAATGAGCTGTACATATATTTCAAAATATATTGACAGTTAGAAAATGTAAAGAAATGCCTCTTCTTGCATTAGAAACGTTAGGAAATTGGTGTCAGATGTTGGGCTCCAGGGTCTATGGGACGAGCCAGACCCCACCCTGCTCCGAAAAGTGGCATTTAAGCAACACTATTGGAAATGGGTGGAGCAATAGGAGTCCAGTAAGCGTAACCAGGGGAAACTCACTGTAGAATTCCGGCTTCACAAGCAGGCTAGATCGTTGGAACCCTACTTAGACCTAATCCAGATCCCCCAGGACAGGACGTTGTACATTCAATTTAGGTTTGGCACCCTTCCGGTGGGTGAGGTAACAGCCAAGTGGCACCCTAACGCTCAAAGTCCGAGCAATTGCCCTGGTTGCAACGCCCCAGTGGAGTCCGTTGCCCATGTGTTGTTTGCATGCCCTGCTTATGCGCAGCCTAGGGACATATGGCTCAAACCGGTCTGCCAACAACTGGGCACACAGAACCATTGGAAGCCTTGCACCTACAGAAGTCGGACACAAGGCAGCTCTTTGCCTGTGCAATGGCTACGTTTTTAAGCCGTATGTGGGGCATTAGAAGGAAGGCCCGCATGAGAGCGCTTCAACAATGACCAGGCTGAGCCTCAGACCGAGCTGTCTCCGGGCCCCAGCCAACAAACTTATGATACCCTCATTTGCACTAGATGGATTGCACAAGCACTTTACTGTAGAATGATCATACAACTAGCTTTGTTATGGGAGGGCCCTAATGTTATAGGTCTGATTGCTGTGTACGAAGTTCCATTTTATATACCCAAACCGCTGCAAGATCGTGCTAGCTCCCCCTGTTTAGCCTTCTTTTTTAACCTGCGACACCTTCTGATAGATGATTTTATCATCTTTTATTAGATCTTTTTATATTTCATACTAGTTTTAACATAATGGATTTTAATTCTTAAACGTAAGAATGATTTGGTATGACGCATAACTCCTAATTGGTTGACGCCGAGTGGGCATGGTATCCCTTTATCGGCTCACATATGGGCTTGTTTCCAATTTTAGCTAGAAACACGAGATATGGACAGTGGACCAAACAAAAACAAATGCAGCACCAATCCCAAAGAATCACCAATATATTCAGAATGCTAAAATGTCTTGTGTGCAGACTTCCAAATGTGCCCCCTTTACCAGGGGATATACAACAGAAAAACTAGATCGGAGCTGCAGCACTATTGAACAAACAAGTCCATGTAGAAAATTATCGTTCAATGAAGCAAGGTGTGAGGTATTTTCTTCTTTATTTTTCATTCATTAAAAGCAACAGCCAACGCGTTTCGTCCTATGACATATGACTTCTTCAGGGCACTATCAGTAAAGGGCAACAACCGGTCGGCTTGGTTGTGACCTTGTGGTTGAATTATCCTGAACAGAAATTGTTATCTGTCATCTGGTCCATGCATAGGATTAATAATCCAATATGAAATCGTATGGATAAATTGGCATAATCTAATATTCAATATTCGTAAACAAATCAATGAAAAACGTGGTATGATAGACACTGACAGGTATAAACTGTGCTAGTACAATTAAGACAAGCACATAGTGATGGAGAATCTCCCCACTAACTGATGCACTTCGTATTCGAAGTATCATCCGGCATAGTTTTGATCATCAAACGACAGCCAGCCTATTTAGCTGTTGTGGGTAGTTGAATCGAGCACCTTATACAATGTTTATACATTGGTCCAATATGTTACAACCTTGCAGGCAATTTGTCGCCGAAAACATATTCTTGTGATACAAAGATCTCGCACGCCCTAAGCGAGATGCGCTATACAAACTCTTTTTTCTTACATTCTGAATTGTGCTATATCATGTATGTTTTTTGTAGCTTTTATGACTTGAACTGTCGAAATAAAGCTTAATAATGATGATGAGGTTTAACCCCCACCACCCACTTTTTTGACTGATGCTGGTTTTTCTTTTTTGGGGGATGACGGGGGTTTAACTCTGAAGGTGCACTGAGGCCTGCTAACCAGACCTCAGGGCCAGTGCTCTGACCGTTAAAAAGGTACGTGTCTCAACGGTTCATCCACAATTGGCATGAATTAACTTACTTTTAGGTCCTAGTGGTATTCAGGGCCTGTAAGTTAAACAGTCTCTCGTGGACTGCAGCACTTTTTGTGCCACCACAAGTGTGATAAGGCGAAGTATGACTCTCAGCCCGCCACTGCTGGCGGACAGAGCAGTTTGAAATTACTAACTTGACTTTGCCATTTAAAGTAATGTCAAACCATCCTTTTTAGGTTTCGCCTGGACAGCGCTTGCGCTGTGCTTGTGAAATCTATTGTAATATATATATATATATAAATATTAAAAAGGGCTTTCATCCTGCCCCCTTGCTTTTCATTGGTTCCAGTGTTTGTCACTTACTTTTCCTCCACTTCTATTGGCTGTAGCATAGTTTCTTGCATATACCAACGCTTGTTCCACGTGTGCTTCTCTTATCAATTTCCCGTCGCCCAAGTACGGTTTCCATCCTCTTTTGGGCACTTAAAAAAACGTTTTACCTGCTAGCGCTGTAGTTGTTTACCTAAACTCCCCTGAACAGCTAGTTTACATAATCATTCTCACCTTGGCTGCGCGCATTTCACGCATGCATGCTGGCTCTGTATTTTTTTCTTTCCTTTATTATTACATGAGGCTTGGAACGCATCATGCTCCAGGCCTCGATTTCAGCCCTGAGCCCACCCTCCACAAAGCCTCAAAGTCATTTGCTATCCCTGCTTGTTCACATAGTCTGCTATTTTTACTTGCTTATTGGATTCCTTGAAAATATTTTTTGCTTAAAACGCTGATGTGCTTTATTAAATTTCTTATGTATCTCTGCTGATGACCAAACGGACCACTTGGCTCTAGTTTTTTGTGCTACATGTCATTACACATAAGTCTTGTGACTGAACACTAACTGATGACATCACGAATAATGAACCGCAATTCACGGTTCCCTCAGTGTAGTTTACTCGATCAGTCTGAATACTAGCTTGATGTGACCACAGGGACAGTACTCACTGGTGTAATCTATACTGCACGACTTTCTCTACGGTCCCTGCCCATTGATGTCCTTGTAATTGCTGAAGTGCAGCAGTTAGGGCAACACAGACATTACATCTACTATAAAATAAGCAGAGACAAAGATGGATAGGCTGTGAGATCTGCTCCTCAGGCTTGAGGTTATATGATAGATCTTGCAAGATAGATGCAGTGTCGCTAAGACATCTCACCAAATTGGCATTTGTTGTTTCTTCTTTCCCTCGATTTATCTTCTTTCTGTTGTCTTTAAGCAGTTTTGATCTTTTGTATTTGTGTCTTATCCTTAGAAAAACGCACTAGGGACAACTATCCAGGGAACCAATATTAAATTTCTCTTCACAGTAAGCATTCATTGGACTCGCTAGATCATTGACTGCGTGTGGGGATAACGGATGCAGATGACAACCCTTAAAACAAGATTTCAGAAGTACTGAAACACCAGTTAAAGTGCCTTAAACTAATAATAGGAGTCTCATGTGTGTTATATTAATGACATGAATAATCATCCATGGCTATGGCCGATAGCTCAGTAAGCTGTCCGCGGAGTACCTTTCTACGCGGTTCCAAGGTGTCCACCACAGATCGGAGTCTGAGTCATGTATGATGATATGGTTTCTGTATGGTGCTTTCTGAATTTTACCGGTAACTGACAAGTTTGAGCTGCATTAGACGTGCGTGTTATCTTATGTTATATGTAAAAATATGTTTTTGTGTGAGTTGATAAAAAAAATTCTATATAAGTGATGCATTGCATTAGGTAAAGGTGTCAATCCCTTAAGGGTTTTTATTCAAGCGGCCTACTATCACACCCTTCGTTATTTCCAAACAGACTGGCCTTCAGGTGCTCTTTGGATATTGGTTAATCAAAAGAGTTCCAAGCTAAATATCTTAATTTGTAAAAGGGGTCTTCTCGAGGGTAACATATGGCATTGCAACTTTCAGGCGGCAGACACTCGTGTTTTACTGAACTGAAAACATTATACAAATTATCACTGTTGCATTGAATTGTGGCACAAGCTCCAGGTAGTTCCAAAAAATGATACCACTGTCGCAGTTTAAGGGGTAGCTGCCTTAGTGTCTCAATAGATGCAAATGCAATGTTAACAAATCATAGGAATTGTTTTAGTTCCAGGTCAGGCCTAAACGTTTAAGTAAATTACGTGCTAAATTTTTTTCAAGTTCCTGGAAATTAGCTTTGATATTCCGCTTTGCATGAGCATTAGTTGCATTACACACGGATATGGTGCCAGCGGGGAGAGGATTTTATTAGATGCTGCAAGCCAAAAGAGGTGAGCATTATACTTTCTTCTCCGCACTTCAAATGAGTACGTGTTCGGTCGTCTTCATGCCGCTGGACTTTTTTTTGGGCTTGCACCCTCCCTGCCTTCCGGCTCCCTCGTGCTGATTTACCCTTCCCACTGCTTGTAATCCTCATCACCTTCTCCTACTGCTGTTCGTTCTTTTTATAAAGCAATATTAGAAAGAGTGAACGCAACTCAAAGATATCGGATGTTTGCATGTGCCCAGACCATAAAATTTCGGCCGAGGCATGGAGGAGGCACCTGTGTTTGGGGGTGACTGGAACCATTCTGTTGACACTCTGTTGGGGGGGGGAGGGGACGTAAGTTTACTGCACTTTTTAGTCCCTGTTGTGTGTAGGCTACTACTTTCAGTCCCTGTTGTGTGTAGGCTACTACTTTCATCTTTTTAAAAAATTGCTTGCAATTTTATCCACTTGATTTTAGTTCCTGGTTATTTGACTGGGCTTTCTAGAGGCACAGTTCTATTGAGGCAGCGCTCTAGTGTTGGCATGTGCCCAGCCCATAAAATTATGGCTGCAGCAACATCAGCACCATTTACAGTGTTTGGCTGCATGCATTCACAGAGTAGTTGTCAGGGCTTTATAATCACTCAAATGTGCAGAAAAAGGTAAAATGTTTACATAAGGGGTTGCTGGAAGCAATAAAACCCTCTCTCCTCTCCTAAACAAGGTTGAGCAGAGACATTTACTGTTCGTTTGCCAAGATGACTTGCTCGTTACACACCTTAATTGAAAACCTCATTACGCAGTACTTAGAGCTAATTTATTCCTGAAGTTAACGCCTTTCTCCAGACGTCATTTATTTAATCAATGTTGCCAAGGAACCACCTCTGTGTCACAAAAGTCTAATTTGCCTAATGCATCTAAATTGGGCAGTGATATGTTCTGCGTCTATTGTGCCTTTATTTCTGACATTACCAAGGTGTACGTTGGCGTTTCCTTCATCAAAACATTTTTGGGGGAGGTAAAAGAACTACATTCGTATGTACGCAAGCAAAATGCTCCCCCCCCCCCCCCAAAGTCATAACACTTTAATGGAGTTTCTTTAACTTATATTGCACAACTGCGAATGTATGACATTACAAGGTGTACTAATACCACACGTGCATTACAACGTCAGTATTACTACGCAAATGCCATTACAACAAACTACCATTACAACGCAAACTTTTACCACACATATGCCTTTACCACGCATGCTATTACAATGCAAAGGCATGCGTGGTAAAGGCATACACGTGGTAAAAATGAATATGGTTTGTAAAAATAAATATATATGTGTGTGTGTGTGTATATATATACATATATATATACACACACACACCACACACACACACACACACACGTGTATATATATTTTATTTTTAATAAATTGATTTTTAACGCCCATACCCCCTTAAACCTTAAAATTACCCTTCCCACCCAAAAAACCAAACCCCCCTAAAATTTCCCTTGCCTCCCAGAAACCCAAACTCACCCTGAACCCTAAAATTATCCTTCCCACCCAAAAACCCAAACCCACCCTAAACCCTCAAATTATCCTTCCCACCCAAAAACCCAAACCCACTCTGAACCCTAAAATTACCCTTGCCACCCAGAAACCCAAACCCACCCTGAACCCTAAAATTACCCTTCCCACCCAAAAACCCAAATCCACCCTAAACCTTAAAATTACCCTTCCCGCCCAAAAACCCAGACCCACCCTGAACCCTAAAATCATCCTTCCCACCCAAAAACCCAAACACACCCTAAAATTACCTTTGCCACCCAACCCCCCCGAACCTTAAAATCATCCTTCCCACCCAAAAACCCAAACCGACCCTGAACCCTAAAATTACCCTTCCCACCCAAAAACCCAAACCCACCCTAAAATTACCCTTCCCACCCAAAAACCCAGACCCACCCTAAAATCACCCTTCCCACCCAAAAACCCAAACA
Organism: Calotriton arnoldi; assembly: GCA_963921515.1. Taxonomy (NCBI): domain Eukaryota; kingdom Metazoa; phylum Chordata; class Amphibia; order Caudata; family Salamandridae; genus Calotriton; species Calotriton arnoldi. The sequence continues at coordinate 614,093 of CAWUFW010000201.1, read as the reverse complement.
CACCCTAAAATCACCCTTCCCACACAAAAACCCAAACCCACCCTAAACCCTAAAATTACTCTTCCCACCCAAAAACCCAAACCCACCATAAACTCTAAAATTAACCTATATATATTATATATACACCAGCCTGGACATAGTTCGCGGAGTTTTGCTACACGGAACCCCGCGAAGTTACAAAAAAACTCAGCGGAGTTCCGCAAGTGGCGGAGTGCAGTGCGAACTGCAGTTCGCGCTGGTATTCCAGCCGCTCGGGTAGATACTCTACCCGAGCGGCAGCTCGCGCTTGCAAACTTACCGTTCGCAATCGCAAACTTACTGTTCGCGATTGCAAGTGGGGGAAAAAACTACGCTGCACTACGCGAAGCAGAGTTTTCTGCATTCCGCGAGCTCCGCGGAGTGCAGAAAACTCCACAAACTCCGCGAACGGAGCTGAGTTCACCGACCAGGCCTAATATACACACATATATATACTTACCTTATACTTACATGTAAAACACATATGCCTTTAGCATTCATGCCTTTACAACTAAATTTGTGGCATGCTTGGTAAAGGCATATGCGTTGCAATAGCACTTGCGTTGTAATGGCAGTGCGTTGCAATAGCACTTGCGTTGTAATGACATGCGTTGTATTAGCATGCGTTGTGATAGTTGCAATGTCATGGCTGTTTCCCCACAACTGCTCACCAACTTAAAACGTACTAAAGAAATGATTATTAATCACATAGGAGACAGCTAACGCATTTACCAATGTTGGTTTATTTTTAGGTCTCGGCTAGACAGCACATCGAAGAGAAGCGTTGTGTTTAATCTATGGGCTTCATCATGTCCACAGGCTTCCCATTTGCTCGCTCCATCATCTGTCTCATATCCTTTGTCCCATCTGTTCATGGTATGCATGGTCATGCCTCTTCCTGTGTTTGGCTCTTCCCACAGGGCATGGACCAAATACTTGTAAACATCCACTGCTCCCGTTATTAGGGCCATTTTAGGACCAACTTTTTTTCTTTGTTTCCTTTGCTTTTACCAGCTCCGTCTCCTCCACCCACCCTCACTCCCCCAAATACCGTTCCAACTGTACAGTGCGCTTTACTGCTCCCGTGACTTGCTCGTTTTATTTACAATGGAGCATGCCACTGGAATATTGCCACCATGATATCCGGTTGTTCGCTTTACTGTTCCAATAGTAAGGATCGTTTTTCTGCTCCCTTGACTTGCTCGCCCTCGTTGATAACAGCTGCACATGTGAAGGGACCATGATGGCGCTGCGCCTCTACAACAGGAGTCAGATTTCAATGAACGTTCTTTAAGTCTGATTTATGACCAAGGTAGGATCCCATCAACAATTTAAACTTTCATCAATGATTACAAAACTATATGTTTTGTTGATGTGATTTTTCATAATTGTGTGCAGTGGAAAAGCTTGCCTCCTAGTTTGTTAAAAGCTTTCCTCTTTACTATTCCCCTATTCTTCCTTTTATAAGCACTGTGGGAGGATGTGGTGTACAAGCTTGATCGCCTGACTTTGAAACTGGGGAACCAAGTTCGAGTCTCTGAGGCAGGCTCAACATCCTGTGATTCTGGGCAAATCCTGGCTCGTTTTATACTTGTAATGTCTGCTGCTTGCCACCCCCCGTATTTATTTTCACCCAACATGTGCAGTGGAAAAGCTTGCCTTCTAATTTGTTAAAAGCTTTGCTCTTTATGTTCCCCTATGCTTCCTTTTAAAAACACCAGGAGAGGATGTGGCATAACTACTTGAGCGGCCAACATTGAAGCTGGGGAACCGGGTTTGAGTCGTGGCGTCAGCTCAACATCCTGTGATTCTGGGCTAATCACTTTCTCCTTTTCTAAAAATTAATGCAACTGGTGCTCATGTACAGTACTCCGATACCTTCGGATTGAGTTTACGCTGTATAAAACTGCAAAAAACAAAAAAGGAGGTTTCTTGCTGAAAACTCTGGAATGAATTTTAAAATAGGCATGATCTTTTTATTTGTTGTAACATTTTGATATTAAAACATTAATCACCCAGTAAATTCACATGCTAACACCTACAGGCATTCTGCACGTCTACAGGCTAAAGCTTTGTGATTTTTTACTTCGCTTTCAGCCATGCTGAACAGCAGACGTGCTGTTATTCAACATGGCTAAAAGACATTAACATTGACCACCCTGGGGGGGGGGGGGCGTGGCTAAACTAGCCGCAATGTTGGTCGTATTTTCCTGAGGCTCCGAACGCGGGCCCGACAACCGTCTAGCATCCACATCGGAAGGGCTCGAAAACGGCCAAAAGGAACTTACAGGACACCCGACCCAGTCCTGCTTCAGCACGGGCCGCACCGGAGTGAGGAGAAAATACAGTCTGGCCCAAAATAAAGGAGCATAGACGGGGGGACACCTGATCCCAATATGGTACACACCTCACTGCCACCGCTGCCAGCCGACAGAGGCCCCAGAGAAGTGTCAGAGTATATCCAGTTAGGGCGAAAGAAGTAACCGAGGCACCCCCCCCAGAGGACGGGATGGAGAGGAGGAGGCCCGACCCCGGGGGAGAGGCAAGCGGCCACACCACGGGGGTCACGGTAATGAGACCCCCCCCCATAATAGACCCCTTCACCCACCACAACGAGCTTCTTTGGGTACGGAAACAGCAACCGAAGATACAGCCTGGGGCTTGCGGCGGGGTGATCCTCCGCGCTGCGGTGCCAGGGGGCGGCCAGCACCGGGCGTGGAGGAACTCATCCAAACTGGGGTGGAAGAAGCACCAACCAAGGCGCCCCTCAAAGGAAACACCAAGATAGGGAGAGTTCACATCACCGGCAACAGCGGCGACGGGACGGAGAAGAGGAGGCCCGACCCCAAGCAAGGGACAGGACACTACACCGCGGGGATCGTAGTGACGAGAGACCCTCCCGAAAAACGACACCTCCACTCACCACAACAAGCGACCTCGGAGACAGAGGGGACCACCAGAGGTGCGCGGCCGAGAGATTGCGGCGCGGAGGTCCTTTGGGCGGCGAGGCCCGGGGGTGGTCAGTAGCCACCGTGAAGGCATCAAGAGACGGATAAGCGAACCCCCCCCTCTTCTCTCCCCCCTGCCTCCGAAGATGAGGATCGAGTCGTGAGCTAGGCCTGTAAGAGGGAAGCCCCCCCACCCCCCTTTTGCAGGGACATCCACAGTGTAAAAAGAGAAGGAAGGGGTCCCCAGTGCAGTGAAAAGTGAACCTAGACTGAGGGCACTGTACGTGGACGAGGAACGTGTCTCCCTCCCCCCGGAGCATAACTGCAAGGCTCAGAGACGTGGTCATAGCGCCAACTGAAGGCCGGACGCCATAACAAGTCAAGACAGTGCCAAGGGAGAGAGGACTACAGTACCAGCAACTCCCTGCCCCTGCATCAGTACACCAGGTGGGACACCCAGTGGCTCTCACAAGACACAATAGAGGGACCAGAGGGTAACTTCACCTCCTCTTCCCTCCCCCCCAACGATATGGGACTACACCAGAAGGCAACCACCTACATACGCGAGGAGGGGGACCAACACCGAATGTTTCAGTAGAGAACCAATAAAATCCTTCGCTAGCACACGGAGTGAAAGAAACTGTACGGACTATACAGTGCGCTAAAGTGGGCGATTGCCCCCACACCTGCAAGACAAAGGGAAGCTACAGGCAAGCACAGGAGAGGCGGGAACCAGCCAAACCAAATCCCCACAAATCCATAACCGAACAAGCCGCCATACGAAAACAGACCAACTCGGAACCAACATTCCCCTGACTCAGCCCTCAGGAACCTCCTATTCTTGACCTAGACACAAGCACCAAACACAGACATGAAAAGCGAAAGACGCCGGACACCTGCAATACCCCCCTTGCAATCACCGGGAGATTACGTACCACTGGGGGATCCCAACATCTTCACCCAATGCGAAAGAAGCCCCCAACCACTGAGAGCCACTGTTCGGCAGCGGAATCCTCTATCACCACCTCCATGTCAGACAAACTTGACAGAGTGTTAGCGGCCATTGAACAATCGCGGGTTACTATGAAGGACCGCTTCGGAGCACTTGCTACAGATCTTAACCTCTTGCGGGACAATCATCGAAAACTGGCAGACAAAGTTGCGGACGGAGAAAAGACCCTCTCTACATTACAGCCCTTGGCAAAGGCACAACAAGATTCCTTGAGAGACCTCCAGGCTCGGATCACGCTAATAGAGGGTAGGGCAGACGACCTGGAAGGAAGCTCCAGACAGAGCAATCTCCGAGTGCTGAACCTACCAGAAGGGGTGGAAGGATCTACCCCGTCAACTACATAAAAACCTGGCTCAAATCATTCACACCACTCACTGAACTGACTGCCTTCTTCTCAGGAGAAAGAGCGCACCGGGTACCAGCGTGACGGCCGCCCCCGGGCTCTACCCCGTGACCACTCCTTGTTAAACTCCTCCACTTCCGAGACAGATGCAATATTGCGGGTCGCCAGACAAAATAGCCCCATTACAGTGGAGGACAAGCACGTTATGCTTTTCCCTGATTACTCCAGAGCGGTGCAACGCCAAAGATCATCCTTCTTGGAAATAAAGTGACTCCTCTGTCAGAAAGGAATCCGGTGGTATTCACTACTGTTCCCGGCCCGTCTCAAAATCATACACAAAGAGTCCACAATCTTCTTCACAAACCCGAAAGAAGCCATAAACTGGGCGGAACTACATCTGTAAGTCAACCCGAGCATGGAAAACACTCGGAAGCATCAAGTATGCAAGCCTCGGAACCAACGCCGGCTAGAAAAGAACACAACACCACTCAGGGACACAACTGCACAGCGTCATCATGGAAATCTCCAGACCTAGAACAAACAAACAAACGGAAAGCCCTCCAGGCGGCAGCGGAACTGGGAGCGGGCCCGATGGCCTCAGACGATGACGATGGCCCGCACATCTTTATGCCAGAGGAAGACTCCATCGACTCGAGCAGCTCTGGTGCGGACTCAATGACCCCACCCTTGGTCACCCCACAAACGGCAGACACACTTATTTGAACAAAGTGGATAGAGGTCTCCACATTGTATCCTACTCTCTCGCTCACTATGGCACCCCCACAAACATAGTCCAACCCATACGCAAAACCAATACATCTAACTCACCCACAGTCAGAGCCCACACCGATCATCTAAGTGGTCCTAGCGGGCCACGTTTTACGAGAGCGCCGGTGTTTCGAGCGAGCTGCCCCCCCTGCAATACACTAAGGGCGTTCATGTTAGAACATGTTTGGATGTGCTGCCTGTTGCAGCAGATCCCCAGATTTGGGTCTCAACCCGGTTGCAGTTCTTATAACACCCCACGCCCCGTCCCAACCCGATACCCATTCCCAAATAACAGGCCCATACTAACGACGACCCCTGTGGGCCACTCGCGCGGCCGGACAACTCACATACGGGGGCTCCCAGTCTCGCCCACACACTGTAAACAAACACCCATAACAGATATTAAATTCCTCGCTGTAAATACTCGAGGAATACCACAGCTCGTAAACGCTATGCCATTCATGCATATATCAAGCGCCAACAGGCACAGATCGTACTACTGCAGGAAACATCCCTCACTATAAGGGAACTAAACAAACTCAAGAGACGCTGGCGGGGCACCTTCTGTGCCACTACATACTCAGAGTTCGCACGAGGGACACTGATATGGCTCAGGCCGGGAACTCCCATTCAGGAGACTCGTAGAGTAGTAGACACAGAGGGACGATATGCGCTCCTAGAAGGACTACTAAATGGACAGCTAGTACTAATAGGAAGAATATAAGCTCCCAACGATGAACAAAACAAATTCTGGGAGACCTTATTGAGTGTCCTTGACAATTCACAACCTCACCATGGAATCTAGGAGGAGATTACAATTGCACACTGGACCTCTCCCTGGACAGATCCCACCACCAACCCCCATTCCTACCTCCCCAGCACACACGCAAACGGCTCGCTTTCGTTCATGGACGAACCTATGGTCACTATTAGACGCCTGGAGACATACACACCCGACGACCAAACTCTATTCATTCCACTCCATCACTCACAATTTACGAGTAGGACTGGACCCCTTTCTGTGTACACTGACACTCATCCCCATGATCCAAAACACGGATTATTTAGGCTGGGTACTCTCAGTACGACTGTTACTGGAACCAACCATACAAGCGACTGAGCTGCAACTAGCGACCCTCACGAAAGCCACGGACACCGGAACGGTGTCCCTAACACAGCTGGCGGAAGCAAAGACCACATACGCGGAAGCCTGCGCGGACCTGCGCAGATACAATTTTAAACCTTACACTGCAAGAACACAGAGAGGAAGATTAGGCCGGAGCCCTATTAGCCTGGTTAATCCGACAAGACTCGGACACACAACCAATCACAAGAATAATTGACCCCACAGGAACCACCACCTACATCCAAACAGAGATCTTTTACGAATACTATGCGGAAATATACAAGGCCCCGACATTAGACAGTTCGGAATTTATCGACAAATTCCTAAATGCTCTCACCATACCACGGCTCGCCCCCTCAGACAGAACTTCCCTAGACGAGCAGATTACATTGGCCGACATTAAGAACGCACTCCAAAATAGGGCACAAAATAAAGCCCCAGGTCACGATGGTCTACCGCTAGAATACTATAGCACATTCTCCTCATAACTGGCTCCGAGACTGGAAACAGTGTTCAAAGCAGCATTAAAGGCCAGGGAACCTATGATACGTATACAAATGCTGCCCTGGTGCCACCTGGGCCTATTGTGGCTGTCAACAATAAAGATTTGTTGTGCACAAAAAAGGCCAGGGAACTCCCCAGTTCTATGCGCAAATCCAGACTAGTAACAGTCCCAAAACCGGACCGCAATTCCCTACTGCGAACCTCAAACCGACCAAGTACACTATTATCAACTGACTAAGATTCTCTGCAAGATCCTAGTGGACCGCTACACTAGGATACTCCCCAACCTGATACACCCCGTTCAATGCGGGTTCGTACCGGGGAGAAACACCTCCCAAAATATTCTTAGACTCTTCCACGTCCAGGAGGGAGCACAGAACCGATTCCCTAACGCCGCATGCTTGATCCTAGACCTAGAAAAGGCATTCGACACCCTGACATGGCCGTATTTATTAGCGGTCCTCCAACGGGTGGGTATAGGTCCCAAATTCATGTCATACACCAGACTGTTATATACAAAACTTACGTCTCAAGTTTATCGGCCGCCACATATCAGCTCCCTTCTAGGTGGCTCATATAATATGCCAGGGATGCCAACTATCCCCCCTCCTCTTTGCCCTCGCAATAGAGCCACTAGCAATCCAGCTTCGAGAGGGAGGTGAGCATTGGGGGATCCCACTAGCAGGCATCACTCACAGCGTGTCCCTTTACGCTGACGACTTACTGATATACATACGGGATATCACAATGAATCTAACACCCCTATGGGCAACTCTAGACGACTTTGCACAAGCAGCTGGGCTAAAAGTCAACTGGGCAAAATCCACCATATACCCCCTCCATTCAGACATTCCCCCACAAGAGATCCATATTGTATCGGTCAGACTGGCCTGGAGCGGAGAAGCCCCAAGATACTTAGGAATCAGACTATCACTCCCCTAGGGACCTATACGACGGCAACCACCGCAGAACACTGACGGGCATACACACCCAAATTAACTTCTGGCAGACCTTACCCCTGGCCCCAATAGGAAGAATAGCCCAAGCAAAAATGGTGGTGGTGCCCCGCCTTCTCTACCATTTTGCAAATGTGCCGGCAATTCCTCCACAATCCTTTTTTCGGGAACTCAATTCCCTGCTGGTATCCCTGATATGGGGAACAGGGTGTCGACGGGTAGCCCTAACAACACTACAACTACCGGTGGACCGGGGGCGATTGGGCGCCCCATCTTTCGAAGCCTATTTTTTTGCAGCACAACTCCAGTGGCTATCTCGCTGGACGCCACCTGGAGGAGACTGGTACAGACTCAGGGCCCTTAATCATTCCAGCGAAACACCGCCTACTCCTACCGGGAACCCGACACACCCCATTCAAGTGACGGTAGCCAGGTCCTGCATGCAACGAATTCACCGCCTATCCCGTGGGTCAGCACTATACACCCCACTGCTGCTGCTAGCGGGCTTACCCCAAGGCCGCAGTCATTATACTACCCGAGACCTACGAGTGTGGACGGAACACTCACTTACAGAGGTGGAGTCTCTATTTGCAGACCGACAACTCAAGCCGTTTGACTGCTTAGCAGAGGTGAGCGGGCTCCAAAGCAAACAATTTCTCTTACATAGACAACTCGTCTCAGACTGTAAACAGGCATGGGATCTGTCTGGGGGGGGGATGGGGAGGGGGGGGGGGGGAGATCGCAACACACCAGACACTCAACACTATTCTAACCATGGGCACAGGGCGTCACCTCATCACATTGATCTACAGGGCTATCCGAGAACTCACGGCCGCACCACTCACCCAAATTAGGCAGAAATGGGAGGAGGAATTCGGGCGTGCACTGAATGACCAGGAATGGCAAATCGCATTAGAAAATCCCAAGAAAGTGTCACGTAACCCGCGCTTCAAAAACATACAATTTAATATATTACACGGAGCATATTTAACTCCGGCGAAACTCCAACGCTTTTATCCTAGGATACAATTTCTTTACCCACGATGCCACCTCTCCAATGCCACATTTCAACATATGCTCTGGAACTGCCCCACCTTACAACCCTACTGGGGGGTAATACACAACACACTACAAGAAACTACAGGACTCACCGGCATCGACACATGGAAGGCCAGCGCATTAGGGATATCCCGACGTAGGAAAGACAGCAAGGTGGAAAGACGGTTCGTATCGCTGACCCTCCTCCTGGCAAAGTGATGCATCGCAATGCACTGGCGGGTGCCCGCATGCCTCCACTGGAGAGGTGCAGTAATTAAATGGGGCATGGCAGAAGAAGACGCAATTAGATTCAAGGAGACACGCGGGATACAGCGCCGCCACATCTCCATTGAGTGAGCAACACTCCTTCAAAATTTCAGACAACAGGAGACACCCGCCCATTCACCCACGGCGACAGGATTACCGGACCCAGTCCCTTTGACCACAAACGAGCCTCCCCACCCAGCCTCACCCACACGGATACATGACTGGACTACCCGTGAAATAAGCACTCATTCATCACCATAATAATAAACCCGCGCCCCGCATAGGGGCCAACATAGAGAAAGACACACAAATGCCCGCCCCCACACCCTTCCTCCAACCACCCATCCCCAGTTAACTGATCATACCCCTTCTTCCTACCCACTGAAGACGAGACCAATATTCAAGCCTCCGAACCAAAGGCAATACATACAGATCAAACACATCCCCATCCTGACTACACAACAGTTAACCCACCCGAACACACGCACAATCCTAAATGGTCAAACTTCAGAGTCGTAATGTAATCCACCTCCTGTGCCCAGGAGGGCAGCTTTTGCCCTCCTGGGGTGAGGAGGGTACAACTCATCAAGGAATTCAAAAGGGCTGCCATTGGGAGGAAGGCAAAACAGGGTGTGAGCCCAAAAGGCAGGCTTCAAAGGGGAAGCCAACTTTGAAGGGCAAATGGTGGCCACACATGGGAGGGGCTGTTTTTTGTTCTTGAGGACAGGTTTGAGTCAAGGAAATAGAGAGCAAGGATGCTGGCAAACCATTTTTTCAGTGGGCAAGTAACTTCCAGGTAGCCACACCTCTGAGGTAGGCTAGGGAGCTCCACACACCAAGAAAAGAAGAGAAGGGTCTGCCATATTGTGAGTGGGTAGAATAGTGCGTTCTGGGATAGCCAGATGCCACACTTCACATGAATTGTGGCACTAGGCAGGAGGGGACCTGGTAGCCCGTTGGCTAGTAGGCGCCACATCGCCCAAGGGCACTAAATGGGCATAAAAGTGGCACCCCTGGCACTCAGACCTCCGATCATGTCTGTAATGAAAAGTGGACCGAAGGAGGATTGCCCTGCTGTTACCTGGACCCAGCAGAGAGAGGCTGCACCAAGACTGGACCACACTTGCTGCTCCTTTGGCTAGCAAAGTTAGGACTGTGCCTCTGGTACCCTGTCAAGGAAAAGTCATCCCTTAGCCTCAGACCCAAGAGGTGACTTCAAGAGACAGTTGGCTGACTTACTGTTACACCTACAGGCCAAAAAAGCTGAAGTAGCCTGCTTTGGCAAGAGGTAGCCAAGAACGCCTGAGCGCCGCTGACTGCCAACATACAGCCTGTCTGAAGAGTCCAGACCCTCAAAAGTTGCATTCAAGCCTGCTGGACCCGGGAGAGTCATACTAATGCAGTTTGGTCACTCAAGTCAGAAAACATCATCAGTTAAAGGGAATCACTGGTTTTGTTGTAAGCGGAGACAACTGACAAATATTTTTGGGCTGGACTTAAACCGGACTTCAGGGTACATCGACGTCAATGTCACCACACCGTGACCAAGGAGTAGCCCCAGGAAAATACCGGTCAACAGATCAGCATGCTCTATCCCTTGCATAAGGCCCACTTCATTTAAGCCTATGTTGGTTCGCCCATAGAGCCCGGAACTGGACTGGAGACTACTTTGACTGTGAGGTAACTGTCAAACCAAACCTCATAGGCCTCTGTGACCTGCCTCCTTTCAGAGTTTTTGTCACCCACAGTGGGCCAGAGTGGTAGTTTACAACTTTATAAAAGTTTTCCAACATTTGCAAAGTTTGACCCAGAGCACAGGCCATTAAAATTACTTATTGAGTTGAATAAAAAAAAAAAAGGAGTGATTTATTGTTCCTTTACAAATTCATATCTCTGGAACACTCAAGTGTTTTTTTGTGGTTGAGGTGTAATTTTAAAGATAAAAATACAACCTATTTCTATAAATTGGTGCCGGATTATTGTTCTGTCTCTTTTTCTTACTCAACTGTTTTGATTCCTGGTAATGCTTTACACCTGTTCTTTTGATAAAGCCTGACTGCTCGGAGCCACAGGTACCCAGGTTTGAGCTAAGGTTTTTCAAACAAACTCGCTGGACTCAGTACAGGTTGAGAGTTTACTGCGCAGTGAGGTTAGACAACCACACCATATAAAAACTGCTTTCCTCACAGGAAATCACATTTTTGTCAAATTATGAAGTGAAATAGAAACAAAGATTTTAATAGGATCAAAATAAATCAGAACACTTTACTTGGTGATGTGTAAATGATACACATTTGCTGAAACACGATTCCCACACATTATCATTTGTACGCTATGCATTTTATTAATAAAATTGCATGTCAGCTGTAAAGTTTGTGGCCGTTTTAATGGAAAATGTGCTGACTGTAAATGACAATGTACCAAATCATGCTTCAGTAATATATTTATTAAAAGCAGGAGTTTCTAAACATGAACTGAGGAAAAATCCCTGCCCTGATGACAATGCTATTAGTGAACTAAAAGGCATGTCAAAGGGGCATGTATACCCTAAAGGGGGACTAGATTCTTATTATACATGGAGCAACTGTTTAGTCCATTAAATCAAACAAGTTTTTTGTACATACAGCAGGCATGCTGAACTCACATATTTGAAAGTGCTCTAATATGTGATAATTAAGAAAAAGGCAAATGTGAACTTAAATATTTGCCTAGGAGCACGCAATTCAAGACCAGTTTATAGGTCAAGCGCATTACAGTTAGGTCAAGAAGATCATTAAAGTCACTAGACCTGCAGGCCTAGTAAAAGTTTTATAAATTTTAGAGGCCTGCTAAAGCATTTCAGGAAGAGCAGAAGGCACCATCAATGGCAAGAAGCGTTGACAAGGATGAATCAGGGAGCAGAAGTGGTGATGGGAACACCTGGACTTCTTATGAGCATGCTTACACCTCTACCTGAGAAGGACGACCAACCACTGGAAAGATACTGCCACTTTTCACCTTGCTTGCAGGGGCTGAGCACCATCATACAGTCACAACTGGGAAGGGAAGACAGAACAGACCAAGAATATGAAGCAATCTGAAGCCACCCAAATAAAAAGTCGCAGTACAGCAAAAGTCATGGAGGCAGCAGAAATCAGCAAACAAAATCCTAAAACCACAAAATGGTCAAGGACTTACCATCACAAATGTAGCACTGCGTCTGTACACCAAGAACACAAAATGGGTGTTGGTGGTCCTGGAAGAGAAATGCCTGACTTCTGTTCTACAGACACCTGTGTTCCGGGTGAAGGAGCCATGTAGAAGCATCTGCGTACTCCGAAGAGACCTTTCTAGCCATGACTGACCGACACCAGAGAAGCATAGCGGAGGCTAGAAGACGCCCAGAACATAGGAGACTGAAGAGGCCCAAATAGGTCAAAACTGGTCTGTGTTTGCTTGTGTTCCAGTTCAACAGGGACATGGCCTGAGATTTCAGACTCAACTGTTCCTATTGAGGCAGGACAAGCTGATTTGCATACGGCCGATTCCTGTCGAAAGTGGCATAATGTGCAAAACTAAGATGGACTGGATTGTGGACCAGATTATTTAGCAGTGACTAAGATTACTTCTACAATCCACCCATAACTTTTTTGTTTTCCTCATTTAAAAAAGAGCACCCATGTGAGACAGAGGAGGTGAAGGTATACTTGCAATAGTTTTAAATGGGTAGAAATAGTAGGTGCAGGGTGAGTGAACCACTCAAGATTCGGACGTGGCAAATAAAATATATAAGGTCTGGGTTGTTAATATGCTCATGCAGTATGAAACAGAAATGAGGAGTCTTCTGTGTGATGTGTCCACTTAGCCAGCATTGGTCACATGAGGAGTTCGGTTCGGTCCAACAGCTGGCAGAACTGGCAATTAAGACATTTTCCTGGGCATGGCATCCAAGATACTGCTTCCTGCCAGAGGTGCAACTAGACGTGAACTTTGAGTGGGGCCAACAGGTCAACTGATGAAGGCGGGACTAACATTTCAAACAATGGGATGAAGCCATCTATAGAACCAATACAAGAAAATAGAACTCAATTGTGCATTTTAAGCATATTGGTCAAAGCTGATATGAATACAACAAACATGTTTCAGTGGATTTCACAATGTTTATAGGCTACTGACAGATCTTTAAAAAAGCGAATGAGTGATATGGCCACTAAAAAGCAGCATATATCAAAGGAAGGGGGGAGATGAGAGGAGTATCCCAGAGGGGCTAATCCTCCTAGTTGCATATATCTCAAGGAAAAAAAAAAAAGAGTCCGTCTTTGTAGTGTGTGCTAACCTCCTGCAGGATGGAAAAAAGTGCAAGACTTTCTTTATATAATTCTCACCTACCAGGGTTGCCCCTTGGTGGCATGCTTCATCATAGGGTTCTTCCCATTCAGCTACAGAACAGGGCGTGATACTACCTGCGAATTATGTGGGAGCACTGAATGGTATGCTCTAGATGGTGACAGAATAGGAGCCGGTGTTTTTTGGGTGAAAATTAAAAATACTTGCCTGGTAGGAAAGCAATGCTTCAATTCGTCCTCCTGGCTGTATGGTTAAAAAAAGATGAGAAAAATAGAAAGCATGGACGTAACGACCCTTCCTTTCTACAGGTCTATGTTTCAAGCCATTCTCCATGGCTTTTCATCAGAACCAAGGAACTAACTCCCTGATTCCACTCCTGATCAAATAATATATTTGACGCAAAGTGACTTCACACACTCTGTATGCTTATAAATGTACTTATCACCTACTTGGTGTTATTGTCTGTCAAGCTGCAAAATATAATGAGAAAATTAGCCTGCCATAGGTTATAGCAGATACAAAGGTAACAGGACGCTTCAACCAGCTAGATAGGTAAAGCGTGCTGTGCAAAACTAGCTTTAAAAACACCTCAAAATGAATAAAAGTCTGTGTAGGCTTAGAAAGGGATGCTTAATGAGGTGCTTAGGTGAGCACATCCATTAGGAATAGCGATAATCCCTGTGATTTGAACATGCACTACAAACAACACACTTGACAATACAAACATACATAAATAAAGCAAATGTTTTGCTCCACAGGTGCTCCAGCGGCAAGGCGAGCCTGTAGT